>OY756948.1:35478700-35866200 GCA_963580275.1 Crataegus laevigata | reverse complement strand
GGTCTGGTTAAGAAGGGTTCTTGAACAGCTTGGTCATGTTCAAGGTATGTGCACCACTATTTATTGTGACAATAGTTCTGCCATTAAACTGTCAAGGAATCCAGTTTTACATGGTTGAAGTAAACATATCGACGTGAGGTTTCATTTCCTACGTGAGCTTACAAGGGATGGGATAGTAGAATTGGTGCACTGTAGTACACAAGAGCAGGTGGCTGATATCATGACTAAACCTCTCAAACTGGAGGTCTTTCTAAAGCTTCGTGATAAACTTGGCATGTGTATAATGTCTGGAGTAAACTAAATGCACTAGTGCAGTTCAGTTTAAGGAAGGATGTTGAAGTATTAGAATTGTTAGGATTCTTCCGTGTTTGTTGCTTAGTTGGTTACTCACTTTGTTAATAATGCCCTGGTTTGTAGGGTAATCTGTTTTGTTTGAATTGGTCTTAGACCCACCTACACGTTCTTACGAGTTGTAGAACGTGGAGCTTATCTTTTTGTTGATTTCCTTGTAACAGGTTTGTATAAAGCCTTTGCTTTTGCAATTCAATAAACTGAGCTTTCAGCCTAAACTTGCAAACTTACGTTGAGATCCAACACTTATCTCATAGTTTCTAACATTATCTTGCTGTGTTTTCGGCAACACGAAATGGAGTCATTCAATTTATCGTTAATACCGTATCCTTTCACATTACCATAAGCTTCTCATTTCCAAGCTTGTTTGATGTGCGTTGCAGCTAATATATTTGTTTTTCTTATATTAATTTTTTTTTTCTTTCATGTGATTGTTTTACCATAAATGTGTCATCGAAGAAAAATGATGATGCAGTAGTTGGTTCTAAGGGATGGGCGGCTTACATGGCTGCATTGTCTCTTGATTTTCTTCTCATTATACTTCCAATCGTTTTAGTTTACACTGTAAGTGTTCTTTACTTGACTAATTACGAAACTTGGAAGGATCCAAGCTTTTAAGTAATCTTTAGAGTGGAGAGTGCAATCCCCTTTTCTCTACCATTTTTTAAACTTCTGAAAGTAGTGCTGTTGCTCATGAATCGTCAAAGTGTCTCAAAATTGATAGTGTGTAACTGTATATTCTAGAGTCGAGTCTTCTGTTGTGGTCACATTATTTCTTATCCAGGGATACATGTCATATTATCTTCACTATGATCATAACTCATGTCCGGTTTTGGCAAAGTGGATGTATATCTGGGCGACTTTGTTGATGTTGTTACTGCTTTTCAGTATTGCAGCAAAAAGGTAAATATGTTACTTCTTTTCAGTATTCCCCCCATTATGAGGAGTCATTCATGCCATGTTCACAATGCTAGAAGATGTTTGTATGAGTAGCAGAGTATTTTTATGCTTGGATACAGTAGACTGATTCACAGTGGCGAGGCAAAATATTTCGTCTTACAGAGTCGCTAAGGTATGCAGTTTCACTTAGGTCTGTATGGTATAATTTTTTACTATAAAAAGTTTCCTGTAACTTTTACTATTTTTTTTGTGTGAACAAAAGTAATTGCTGCAGATGATCATCATATGCTTTTGTATCTTGGCTGTTGATTTCAGAATATTCCTTAGAAGATATGCCAAGACTGAGACTTATGGTACTGGCTGGATAAGAATTTTGCAAGCTATATGGAACGAAACTGTGATCTTCTTAAGCCTATTGTTACGGTGTTGACTTGACTAGATTTTGTTGATTTTCATAAGAGTATAACTTGTACCACCTTACTCTTCAAATTGATAAGTCAAATAACATATGTTTAACATCTGTTCCATTACTAGCATTTCCTTCTGGCTTACCATCAATTGATGAGTAGTTTCCAATTTGCAGCGAACTTTTTAATTCTGTCTGAATTTCGTTTGATATCATACCACACCCTCATGAATAATTCCTTCATTATTTATCAATAGCCAATATAGGACAAGACTTAGGGATGCAATATTAAGTTACCGGTGCTCACTAGTTCTCTGGTACTAGTGCAAAATTTTGTTTAAAATAGTAGAATTATCCAAACTTTGTTTAAAATAAGAATAGTAGAATTGTTTCGGATCATATTGTTTCTATCACTTCTTGTTCTTCCTGTGCCTTTATATTAGCTTCTCTTAATTTATTGTTTGTATTTTAGATATTCTATTTTCTTTGAGACCTACATCGTGTTAAAGTTAATCCTTTGCTTCTGTTTATTGTCTAATTTAGATGCTTGTTAGTTAATATGTAATGCTTGAGTCGACCCAAAGGCTGACAATTGTTTTTGTTCAGTCGACCCAAGCTGTATTAAAAGGGTTGTCTGAAGACTTGCTTCAGTCGACTCATTCTGTTTGTAAAAGGCTGACTGATGGCTCACTCAGTCGACCCAACATCCTGTCTTCAGTCGACTTATGTGTTGAGCCATATATAACAGAAAATATCCTGAATAAAAAAAGATCTCTGTTTTGATAAAAGCTCTTTGTTTTTCTCTCCCGTGCTGCAACCATAGAAAAATATATTTCCCATCTTTCTTCATTCTTATTCAAGCTTTATTAAGAATGAAGATTACCCAAAATACCAACATGGTATCAGAGCCAATCTGATCAATAGAGTGGGGCGTTTCTTTGATTCTCAAAAAGGGGGAAAATTCTAAGTGAAACCCTAGGATCAAAATTTTTCAAATTCATGGCTGGTTCAAGTAGCAGTGGTGAGATTCGAACTCCTATCTTCAATGGAGTAAATTATGACTTCTGGAGGACAAAGTTGAGAACAATTGTTGTATCTTATGATTTGTGGAGTTTGATTGAAGACGGCTTTGTAGTACCTCTAAGTACTGAAGCTTTGACAGAGACTCAAACAAAGGAACTGAAGGAGAACATCAAGAGAGATGCAAAAGCTCTTGGGGTCATCCAAAATGCTATCTCAGATGAAATTTTTCCGAGAATTTCGAATGAGACAGATGCCAAATCAGCTTGGGATGTCTTGGAGAAAGTCTACAGAGGCTCTACTAAGGTAAGGGCAGTTAAACTCCAATCTTTAAGAAGAGATTTTGAGTATATAAGAATGAAAGATGATGAATTGCTAGATGATTATCTGAGTAGATTATCTGAGATTATTAATCAAATGAAGAGCTATGGTGAAATCTTGTCTGATGAGAGAATAGTTCAAAAGTATCTTATTAGCTTGCCAAGAAAGTATGACAACATAGTTTCAATCATAGAGGAGACTAAGGATTTGTCAACTTTGAGTGTTGAAGAATTGATTGGTTCTCTCAAAGGTTTTGCTCAAAGACTATCTAGGCATGACAACAATGATGTAGAAAATGCTTTCCAAACACTTACAGTGTATCCAAAAAACTGAAGCTAGTTCAAGTCAAAGCAAAGCCAAGTCCAACAAGAAGTGGAAAGGCAAAAACAAAGTGTGGGAAGGAAAGGGAAATTCTGAAGAGAAGAAAAAGGTTGAGAAGAGTTTGTATGTTTCGAAGTGCAAAATTTGTGACAAAGCTCATTCCGGTGAATGTTGGTTCAAAGGAAAAGTGAAATGCCACAAGTGTAGCAGATTCGGGCATATGCAAAAGGATTGTACTTACAAAGACAATCAGTTAGCTCACTACACCAAAGCAGAAGATGAAGAGACCAATATGTTTTATGTTGGTCATGATACAACCGTCCAAGAAGAAGCTAAAGTTTGGTTTGTGGACAGCGGTTGTAGCAATCATATGACGGCAAACAAGAACATTCTCCATAATGTTGACACTACAAACCTAACCCGAGTGAAGATGGGAAATGGGCAGCTAGTCGATACATTGGGAAAAGGTACTATTGCCGTGCATACGAAGAATGGGAAGATGTTCATTAAGGATGTCATGTTAGTTCCTGACTTGAAGCAAAATTTGCTAAGTCTTGGACAACTCATTGAGTATGGCTACTACTTATATTTTGGAGACAATACTTGCAAAATATATGATAGGAGGAATCATCAACAACTCTTGGCTAAAATTGAGATGAGGGAGAGTAGAAGTTTTCCTCTTACAATTGAGTATGCAACTCAATCTGCATTCAAGATGGAAGTGCAAGAAGATTCAAAGCTATGGCATAAAAGGCTTGGCCACTTGAATTTTCAAAGTCTCAAGAAGCTAAAAGAAAAAGAAATGGTGTATGGATTGCCGAGTATCCAAGAAAATGAAGAAATCTGTGAAGGATGTACAATTGGGAAGCATCATAGAGATTCATTTCCACATGATAAAGCTTGGAGAGCAAAAGCTCCATTGGAATTGATTCATACAGATGTTTGTGGACCTATGAAGACCTCTACTCAAGCAGGAAACAAGTATTTCCTAATCTTTGTGGATGATTATTCCAGGATGACTTGGGTATATTTTCTAAGACAGAAATCAAAAGTGTTCTCAATCTTCAAGAAGTTTCAAGCTATGGTTGAGCGACAATCTGGGTATCTAATCAAAGTTCTTAGAAGTGACAGAGGAGGAGAGTACACATCTACAGAATTTGATAAGTTTTGTCAAGATATTGGCTTGGAAAGACAACTTACTGTCAGCTACACTCCACAACAAAATGGAGTAGCTGAGAGAAAGAACAGAACCATAGTCGAAATGGCTAAGGCAATGTTGCATGACAAGGGAATACCTCAATATTTGTGGGGTGAGGCAGTTAATACAGCGCTCTACTTAATGAATAGGCATCCAACAGTGGCAGTTGAAGGAAAAACACCATTTGAAGCATGGAGTGGAAGAAAGCCACCCGTGAATCATTTGAGAGTGTTTGGATCAATCTGTTTTGCTTATGTTCCGAAAGAACTAAGACAAAAACTTGATGAGTCAAGTGAAAGATGCATTTTCGTAGGCTATGCTTCATACACAAAAGGGTACAGACTCTACAATTTAAAAAAGAAGAAAGTTGTGGTTTGTAGAGATGTTCTTTTTAGTGAGAAATCTTCGTGGGATTGGAATCAAGCAACTATCCGAGAAGAATTTGCACTAATCAGAATTGAAGAAGAAAATCAATCAAATGAAGAAGAAATTGAGCCAGAAATTCCACAATTATCACATGAAAACAGTCCTCAAGTTCACTCTCCTACAACTTCAAGTCCAAGTTCAACACTGGTTCGGTTAAGGAGCTTAAATGAAGTCTATGAAAGCTGCAATTTCTGTGTTGTAGAACCTGAAAACTTTGATGATGCAATGAAAGAAGAGACTTGGAAGGCTGCAATGCAAGAGGAGATTGATGTCATTGTGAAAAACAAGACATGGGAACTAGTGGACAGACCTTGTGACAACTCCGTCATTGGAGTGAAGTGGATTTATAAGACTAAGCTCAATCAAGATGGTTCCATTCAAAGGAACAAAGCTAGATTGGTAGCAAAGGGTTATTCTCAGAAACCTGGGATTGACTTCCAAGAAACCTTTGCACCGGTAGCTAGGCATGAAACAATCAGAGGCCTTATTTCCGTATCAGCTCAGAAAGGGTGGTTTCTACACCAACTTGATGTCAAGTCGGCTTTCCTAAATGGAGTCCTAAAAGAAGAGGTGTTCGTTGATCAACCTCAAGGATTTGTTCTTAAAGGACAAGAGCACAAGGTGTACAAGCTTAAGACGGCACTTTATGGCCTGAAACAAGCACCGAGAGCATGGTATGGAGAGATCGACTCATATTTCACTGAAAGAGGTTTTCAAAGAAGTGAGAATGAACCTGCCCTCTATGTCAAAACAGAAGGTATTTCAGATATTCTTATCGTTTCCTTATATGTTGATGATTTGGTTTATACTGGAAGTAGTCAAAATATGATCTTGAATTTCAAGAATGACATGATGAGGAAATATGAGATGAGTGATCTAGGCATGTTACATTATTTTTTGGGAATTAGTATCATTCAATCAAATGATGGTATCTTAATTACTCAAAAGAAATATGGAAAAACACTTCTAGAAAAATTCAAAATGGTTGGTTGCAAGCCTGTTGCAACACCTCTAGTTGTGAATGAAAAGTTTCAAAGAGAAGATGGTAGTGGTGATACTGATGAATCTGTTTATAGAAGCCTGGTTGGGAGTTTGTTGTATTTGACAGCAACTAGACCCGATATTATGTATGCTGCAAGCTTGTTGTCCAGATTTATGCACAAACCTACTTGCATTCACTATGGAGCTGCAAAAAGGATCCTAAGATACATACAAGGTACACTTGACTTTGGTATTATGTATGAAACGAATGTTGAACCGAAATTGTATGGGTTCTGTGATAGTGATTGGGGAGGTAGTGTGGATGACTTGAAGAGCACATCTGGCTATACTTTTACATTAGGGACTGAAGTATTCTCTTGGGCGTCTAAGAAGCAGAAATCAGTTGCACTATCAACGGCAGAGGCTGAGTATGTGTCGGCTTCAATTGCAACTTCTCAAGCAGTGTGGCTGAGAAGAATTATGCAAGATTTTGGTGAGAATCAAGAATCAGCAACTCATATCCTTTGTGACAATAAGTCAACTATTGCCATGAGCAAGAATCCTGTCTGTCATGGTAAATCAAAGCATATTGCTCTAAAGCATCACTACATCAGAGGTGCTGTGGAAGACAAGGAAGTGGAAGTGGTCTACTGCAAGATAGAAGATCAAGTTGCTAATATCTTCACCAAGGCATTACCAAAAGACAGATTCATCTACCTAAGAGAACTTTTAGGAGTGGAGCAGCAAAGCATTAAGAGGGAGTGTTAAAGTTAATCCTTTGCTTTTGTTTATTGTCTAATTTAGATGCTTGTTAGTTAATATGTAATGCTTGAGTTGACCCAAAGGCTGACATTTGTTTTTGTTCAGTCGACCCAAGCTGTATTAAAAGGGTTGTCTGAAGACTTGCTTCAGTCGACTCATTCTGTTTGTAAAAGGCTGACTGATGGCTCACTTAGTCGACCCAACATCCTGTCTTCAGTCGACTTATGTGTTGAGCCATATATAACAGAAAATATCCTGAATAAAAAAAGATCTCTGTTTTGATAAAAGCTCTCTGTTTTTCTTATCTCCCCTGCTGCAGCCATAGAAAAATATATTTCCCATCTTTCTTCATTCTTATTCAAGCTTTATTAAGAATGAAGATTACCCAAAATACCAACACATCGCATGTGTTAAACATCTCTACTTAATGAATATCTATTGAGGAAATTAAATTGAGAAATGACCACTACTGAAAAATTTCCATACATGAATTTGTCAGATGGATCTTGGGGTTGGCTCATTTGTCATAACAAATTCGTTAGTTTCATGGCAAGCACGAAATATATCATCAAGGTTAGTCATTTATAATTTTGTTGGTTTGGGTGTAACCTCTTAACTCATTCTCTCTCTCTCTCTCTCGTGTAGGTGTGTGCATGTGCGTGCATACATCTATAAATTTGCAAATGTTTATTTGTTCTAACTCCTAAGATATTCTTTTCTCTTGGCATATCTTTTTTGAAAGTTTAGACAAACAGCAATAAAAAAAAAGTTCAGAGAATAACGTGTTTCGGAATAATGGAAATATATGGAGGCTTGAATGTTCCTCCAAAACTAGCAGCACCCTAATGGAACAAATATCTTAAGACTAGTCTCTTGAAGGTCCCAACTTCCAAGAAATCCTGGGATTATGTTTAAATATTATCATCATTTATGTTAACTTGTTAATGGTTTGTTTTTTTCCCTATAGTTTTATATATTTTTGTTTGCATGATATGATCTTGAATGGTATAAACGGACTGCAGTGTCCTCCTGTCATAGTCTGAAAATATGATGTTGATGGCATGCTATTTGTTTATGCTTTTTAAGGTCATGGAAGAATGCTATTCAATCTGCTAGTCCACTAATCATCCTTGGGTTTGCGCGTCTTCTCTCTACGACAGGCGTGGACTATCAGGTAGGTTTATGATATCAGGGATAATCAGGTCAATTTGGTATGTACATTGTTGTCATGTCTAGTTTTCAGCTTAATACAATTTGACAATGAGGGGTGACCTTTCCATTCAGCTTCTATTGTAATAAGTCATTCCGTTTAAACACTGAAGTGCATCGTGATCATTTCAATACTTTAAGGCGTTCAATAGGCTGTTCTATGCTGCATTAATCTCTTTTTGATGTCATGTTATGTTTAAACATTGTAGGTTCATGTGGCTGAATATGGAGTGCTTTGGAATTTCTTTTTCACACTTGCTGGGGTATCAATTCTTACATCCATAATTAATGTTCCCGCACAGTATTCTGGCATTCTTGGTTCATTAATTCTAGTAGGTATAATCTTATTGTGCAATGTTGTTTTTGGTGTATGCGGTTTATTACTTTTATCCTTTGAGTAGCTGTAAGACTATTCTTTAGCCTAATTGGTTTTCTATCCTCTAGGTTACCAAGTTTGCTTGATGCATGGGTTAAACTCATATCTGCTTTCTAATGAAAGGGGAGCTGATATAATCAGCCAAAATAAGGAGGGGTTTTTTAGCATATTTGGTAAGTGCTTGAGCTTGAATATTTTTCATGCTTATTCGATCTTCTGAATAATTTGGACTCTGTCAAGTTCAAAGTACAAATTTCTTTAGACACCAATAAAAGAAGGTGGGATCCATTTATTTAGTCAAGTTGTTAATGTTCTCGAATCTCATGACTGAGTTTGCTTAACGAAATATTCATTTTTTTTTGTTCTGATCATAACTGATATAGGTTGGATCATGCTGTAAGAGATACAAGCTTCCCTTGTGATCATGATGTATCATACCAAGTAATTGCACCAAAGAAAACATCACACACGTTCCATTCCATTCCATTTTGTTGCATACTTTCTTTTGGAAAAGCAGCTGAATTAGTGTTATCTTTGGGGTGTATCGGGTTGATGACCCAAGTAAAGTTGTAGTATGATAACCAAATGAATGTTGTGTTAGATTTTTTGGCTCGTCAAAGTGTCCTAGTTGGTTTAGGATTGTTTTAGGGAAAATTAGAGGTATACCGATTCTTGTCCCAAAGGGTTTAGGAAAGAATTTTAGTTTTTCTTATTCAATTTAGGTTCGGATTTCTAGAAGTCTATTTGGATTTGGATAAGTGTATTTTCCTAATCCACTTAAAATAGGAATTCAATTAGCCTTGGGACATGTAAGCCGAACCTATGCCTATAAATAGGTTGCGGCAATGCATAAATTTGTGTGAGAAAAACCTGTGATAGCCGAGACAAGAGGGAGAGAGATTAGTTCTAGGGTTTTGCAAAGGTTCTGTAATTCTCTATTATTAATCAAAGGAGCGGTAGAGAAATCACAACTGGACGTAGGCAATAGTTCTACCAAACCAGTATAAGTTTTGTGTGTTTCTAAGTTTTCTATATTTGCTAGTTTAGTCTATTGTCGTTGGTTACATTAAAGAACAAGGTCTAGTGTGCGGTTTTTCAACAATTGGTATCAAAAGTTAGGTTCAAGGTGTTCTATGATATCAAAAGGGAAGATGAATGCAGATCTAGGATTTGTGTTAAAGCCCTTTGATGGCAAGGATGACTTCATGGATTGGCAAAGGATGATGAAGAACGTATTGATACAGTAGGATTTTGATGATGCACTTAATGGTGAGATGCTGGCAAACATGATAGAAGCAGCATGGACTAAGGTTTTCAAGAAGGCCAAGAGTTCCATCGAGATCCATCTCACAAGATTAGTTCGATCATACGTCACCGAACAGATGACTGCCCAGGAAGCATGGGAAAAGTTAGAGAATGTTTGTATGGGCAAAACCGTGTCCAATAAACATATTCTAAAGGATGAACTATTCGGGCTTCGACTAGAAAGAGGTGATATTGAAGATCATGTATGTAGGTTCCAGAATTACATAGCTAATCTTCAGAAGGTCGAAGAAACTTACAAAGATGATGATATGGCTACAATTGTGCTGAGGTCTCTACCTTCGTCATTCAAACACTTTTGAACAACTCTAATGGTTGGAAAAGAGTCCCTGAAGCTTGAAGATGTAATTCAAGCTCTTCAGTCATATGCTAAACTGGATGATATAACTGAAAGTTCTCAAGGCCTTTATGTCAAAGGCAAAGAGAGGGGGCGGGAAAAGACAAAGGAAGAGAAAATCGGCAACAGAGGTAGGTCAAAATCTAAGAAGAAAAAGGAAAAGAAGGAAGGTTGCTTCGAATGTGGTTTAGCCGATCATTGGAACAGGAACTGCAAGATTTGGAAAGAGAAGAAAGCTAAGATGGAAGGAAGCTTAGGTTCAGCTAGTGCAGTCACTGAGCATGAGAGTGATGGGGAGCTTCTTTCAGTAACATCAGTCTCCAAGGCTTTCACAAATTGGATTTTGGATACCGGATCACTTTTCATGTGTTTAGTAAGAGAATGGTTCGATACTTACAAAGAAGTCAGCAGCGGGGAAGTCTTAATGGGGACGATTCTTCATGTATTGTAAGAGGAATCGGCACTGTTCGAATCAAGATTGATACTATTGTCTGCACCAAGATTGATGTCCCCAGAACACATTCAGTTGACACTGTTAAGTTATGCAGACCAGGAGAAAGTACTCTAGATTCAGAGTCTAGCAGTTAATGGTTAAGTTGTGTTTGTAATTAATGGAATTTAAGACTAGTATCTTGCAACTGAGTTGCCGCTTTTAGATTTACTCATGATTAAGAAAATGTTCAATAACAATAACAACAACAAAGCATTATTAAGATGTAGAGGATTTCAATTCAGAAGTATGTGCTTGCATTATAAGTATATTTAGCCGGAGGTTCTTGATAATATCTTCTAAATTAAATCAAAATACCATATGAAAGTATGTCAATTGTTCTTTTTAATACAATACCCAAGTTATATCTTTTAGGCATTTTAGCCAAAATGGTCCTTGAGATTGGCATAAGTCCTCACTTTGGTCCCTGAGATTTGAAATTAATAGAAGTTGTTCCTGAGTTTGTCAAAATCTCTATTAAGTAAGGACCAATATAAAAAAAAATACCCTCAATTTAATAAACAATGGGCCAAAATGATTTGACAAAATTGAGGGTACTTTTGTCATTTTCTCTTTATTTAACTGAGATTTTTCAAAGAATGACTAAAATGATTAATGGTGGACAAACTCAGGGACCAATTCTATCGATTTTAAATTTTAAGGACCAAAGCGATGAGTTATGCTAATCTCAGGAACCATTTTGGCTAAAAGCCTATCTTATATAATGGGGTATCCCTTTTTGAATATGGAAGTTGAAATTTATCATGTAATAAACGAATGTCACTAAAATTATCTAGCATCATTGTTATGATCATCACCATTTCCACTAAGCTCATTTAATCCCAGCTCTATATTTCCTAGTGTTATCTGTAACTCAAACAACAAAGCGGAAATTGGTTTCCTAAGTTGGCCGTGATGCAGTTGGGTTGCATATAGTCATATGATTACTTCATTGAATGACCTAATCGTGGGTATTTGCTATTTGGGGAACGTAAACATCTCTGATATAGCTGGAAAGAACGCCATCTTCTGCTGCGAGGTGAACTGCTGAAAACTTGGCATATATTCTTCACAAAACCAACTAGGTTAAACAGAAAAACAGTACAAAAATGCAAAATGTTGAGACCTGAAACTATATGGAAGTAAAATATAAACAACGCATAGCACCAAGAGAAAGCTGAGTTATAATCTTTCTGTGTGTGTTGTTTGCAGATTTTCTTCTTATTGCTTAAAGTACTTTATTGTTTTCATTCCCAAGATATTGGGGTATGTACCTTGTTGGTGTCCAGTTGGGAAACTTTCTTCCATTCAATAACCCTTCGTCTGCTACATTAAGAAGCAATAAATGGGCAAAGACTAGAGTCTGGATACTTTCACTTCTACTTTGGTATTTCTCTACCCCAAGTCTTATTGTCAAATTCTCTCTCTCTCTCTCTCTCTCTCTCTCTCTCTCTCTCTCTCTCTCTCTCTCTCTCTGAGCTATAAGGTTGTTGCTGAAGGTGTTAAATTATTTTCTGTTTCAGGTTATTAACTGTGATTATAGACTGTCACGTAGAGAGAGTTTCCCGTAGAATGGTATCTGTACTTCTGTCTTCTTTTACTTAAATAATGTACGTGTTATCTGGCCTATGCTACATTGGTACTGGCTGTAAATTTACAGGTTATGCCCATTTCCTATTTTGTTTTGAATGTTTAAAATTTAAATGGCATGCTCCCTTCTGAAATTATTGATTTGGATGTTTAACATTTAAATGACATGTCCCTTTCTGAAATTGTCCTTGTAATGGATTAATGTTCATGATTGAAAATGTCCTCATTCATCTTTAGAATATGTTTATCTGTATAAAACAACAGTTGTATAGAAGACTAACCTCCTTTCGGTTTAACTCCTACTCAAGTTGTCACTCCTTTTTCAGGTGTTGGCAATACTGCTGGTCTCTGATTTTATGCCGGGAAGTAAAACTTCAGCGCTTGAAGAAGTGTTAATCGCAATTTGCTCGGGACGTTTCTTCTGGTATATTACAGCAAACTTCTTTAAGCTTCTTGTGGCAATCATTAAATTATTGTCTGGTTCAATCAACATTTCTCATGCCTAAAACAATCTGATACTGCTTTTTCGTGCAGGCGAATTTGCTCACAGGTTTGGTGAACTTGATGGTGGATACCCTGTTTGCATCGGCAGTCAAAGCCCCTTTTATATTAATTGCCTATACATTTTCGCTGACTTTCATCGTTGGTTTCCTAGATTTTTGCGGCATCCGGTTGAAATTTTGGTGGGTCGAAATTGGAAATCTAATTAGTTAAGGACACGATCAGGGACGAAGCCAGAGATTTATGTAAGTGGGGCATCCACAAACAACAAAGTCACAGTTAAGAAAATTAAAAAAATTTACTAAACAAAAAATTTTTAATTCACAAAGTTTTTAACACAATACACTTATAATCATTGTTGGCGAAGTCAGTCATATTGATACCAAGAGAAATGCTAAGGAGACTTTCTCAAAGTGAGCTTCATGAACTCTCTGTCACCTCATGTTTTTTGCATAATGTTGGTACAAAAATTGTGCTAAAAATATTTGATGACGGTTAGTCCATGAAGAGACCCTTTTAGAAAAATCTCCTTAGCATTTCTCTTGATAGGAAGAATTAACATATAAAATTTAATTGTATTGTATTTAGTGTTGGTCGTTTGCATACAAAATTGAACAATTTTTTCGTAGCGCACACAATTTGAGTGGGGGCATCCGCCCCCTCTGGGCCTATAGCAGCTTCCCCATGGACACGATATCAATGTAATCATCAGAAATTCCTACAAAATTGTTGCTCTCTTGATTACAATGATTTTTTTTCCCTTCTTCGGAGTCACCTATGTGTACAACCGAGGCACCCAACTCTCTCTCTCTCTCTCTCTCTCTCTCTCTCTCTCTCTCTCTCACTCATGGATAGTATATGAGCAACCCTATTGGCACTCTTCATAGCGGTTAAAGTGAGTGTGATTGCAACATAAAAGAATCAATCACTGTGAGTTTGATTAGTATTACACTATGCTACTATGGTGGAAGTTTGATAAAGATGAGTGATATATTAAACGTGGGATCCGTTTCTTATCATTTATTCTGTAGGTATCACATTAATGAGTTTAATATAGTGAAATAAAAATCACTCTTAAGCACTCAGATTTTTTGGCACATCGTAAGAATTTGATTTTTATATTATTGATATCACACTCATTTTTTCAGCCCCACTGGAAATGTCCTTTTGCACTCCTAGAATGAAGACCTAAAATATGAAAGCTTCGTATCCTGATTTTACATTATGGAGCAGGTCTAGATAAGTAGGTACTGTTGTAGTAACATACACGTGGGCTTAAAAAAAAACAGTCTGTTAGCATTTATTGAACTCATAGTAGGTCAAAAAAAAGTGAGTGAAATACTAATATATGGAACTCATATGAATTACACTTAAATAGTGGGTCAAATTTTGTAATACTAATATAATGAACATGCACTATTGTCGCAGTAGAATTATAAGGTATCACACTCAGTTACTTGATTCTTATAATAGGTATTATATGACGGGAATTTAAAACCGCACAAATTTAACCCTCTTTTTGACAGTTGTAGTAAAGATGTAAGTAGGGTATCGTTCTAGGCCGGGGATTAGGAGGGATTGCTAATCTACTCTAAATTAATTTAAAAATATTAAACAAGACATAAAGACACAAAAATAGGCTAAAAACTCTAATAATTCAAAACACACTAAAATGACTCAAAATAATAAAAACAATCAAATTAACTCAATCTAGACACTAGGAATAGAATTGGACGGAAATTAAATTAAAAGATTAAAAATAATAAAAACTAACTAAATAATATAATTTAATAATGGGGGGGTTTGGTTTTGATGAAACGTAAATTAAACTTAACTAAATTACAAAATTGACAAAAACATAAAATAAAAATGAATGGATAGGCGACGGACTGGCTAGAGAGTTTTTCTCCACACAAGACACATATGCAACCTAAATTGATTTTCAGTTGTTCTTTCAATAAATTGTAAATTTCAATACTCCAGATTAACCGTGAACAGCACTTTTTTAATCTTCAAGTTTTCCTTAAGTTATTGAATTGGATGAACAGCATACAACAATTCAACACATTCTCTAAAAGTCCCCTACGTGAAAAGCACAATAGAGATACAATTAAAGATCATTAAGTTTCATGAAAACTATAAGCATTGACGAGGCATTCGTAACTATGAAAAGCATGATACTCCTGCCAAGAATTTACTTAACACGATTGTGGATAACAACCTTTACTACACATGAATATAAGTTCATAACGATTAGGTGAAATTCACTTATATTCTAGCATCAAATTCATGCATGTAAATTAAGTATGCATCCTTAATTAACATACGCAAATAAGTTATCAATCAAGCAGTTAAGCAAATTAAATCACAACTCAGAAATCACAACTGAAGTTACCAATTCAAATTACAAATATATCCATGGCTTTGAATTATCCTCTAGCCAAAATAAATTAATTACACATTATTAAAACAAAAATTAAAACAGAAATAAAACATAAGTTTGGAGAGATTAAACCGAAACGGGGATTATTAGGATTTGTGCGTATGCCACTGTGCAATGGTTCTGTGCTTCAATTGCACCGTGTTTCCTGGCTTCTTATGTCAGCGCCTGGCCTCTTGCGTCAGCGCCTCACCTCAGCCTTCTTTCTCTCTAGCTCCTGCCCGAGGAGCTCCCCCAGGAGCTCCCTCTTCGTTTCTCTCCCTTTGCACCCTGTGCCTTGCTGCCCAAATGGCAGCCACCGAATTCCTCAAACCGTAGTCTTCTTATTCCACCGTTAAGGCAGCCTTGCTGCTCCCGTGCTCTGTCTCCAACAACAAGGCAGCTTCCTATTTTCCTCTGCCGCAAGCTTCTGTGCTGCTTGTGCACTGGCTGCGCTTTTCCTTCTTACACCGAGCTGCTCCCACACCTTTCTCCCTTTCAGTTTTCTGGACAGCTGCCTTCAAAGGCAGCTCTCAATCTTTATTTTTTTTTTTTTGTTTTTGTTTCTCCGCTGCCAGCGCAGCCTTCTCCCCCTTTATTTCTCTCTTAATTCTTTTCTGTTTTCGTTTCTTTTGCTGCCAGAGGCAGCGTCCTCCTCCCCCCTTCTCCTTGACTTCCCGTGAGTTTGCGCCTTTGAAACTTGCTGCCAAGTCTGTCAGCGCCTTCACCAATTGGCTGCCAAAGGCAGCCTTCTGTTTGATTGGCCTCCCTTTTCTGCTGCCAATTCCTCTTCTTCTTAAGGCTCTCGCTCGTGTGCCTTTCGTTGCTGACTTGCTTTTCTTTTATTATTCTTTTGTTTTTCCACCGACTTGGCCATGGGCTGCTCCCTTCATCATCATTTATTATTTTTTTATTCTGCTTTGTTTACTGGCCAGCTGCAAGGCAGCTTATCTCTCCCT
Organism: Crataegus laevigata; assembly: GCA_963580275.1. NCBI lineage: Eukaryota > Viridiplantae > Streptophyta > Magnoliopsida > Rosales > Rosaceae > Crataegus > Crataegus laevigata. Next base: position 35,850,310 of record OY756948.1, on the reverse strand, counting down.
TTTATTATTCTCTTTCCACCGACTGCCAACTCTTTTATTTTCTGATTGTTATTCTCCCCAAGGTGCTTGCCAGTAATCACACACACACACATCATATATATATTAAATATATAAATATATATATATATATATATAAATATATATATATTATTTTTCAACTAATAAGTTCTATTCATTAGTTAAAACGAATTTATTACATAACACTTCACTTATTCTATTTTTATTTTCTTTTCTTGAAAAACTTATAAAACATAAAAATAACGTAAATAGCTCAAAATATAACGAACAAACTAAGAAAAGACGAGTGAATTTGATATAAAAATATGTATAAATATGGTCCGATCATTATACTTACTTAAATTAGTGTGAAATGCCTAATAAGAGGACTAAGATTTGTAGTTAACCTCGCATTAAAATCATGTCTTTTAACGACCAAAATTGCTTAATCACGTCCCTTGATATCAAAGGTGAAGAATAAATAAATTTGTTTTTAATATTTTAATCAATAGTGAGTGATTACACATTTTAATTAGGAAACTTTAACGAAAATCTTCCGGTACTGTTCACTTTAACGAAAAAACTACATTTTTACACTAAAAAGTCAATTATGGTACTATTCACTTTACTCTTTATTTTGTCCTGTTAAAATTCAAAATTTTCAAACCTTTCTCATTAGTTTTCCTTTTTAATTATCTAGTAACCAAGGCATGCACATAAAAATGCTATTGAAATTTGCCTGTAGCCATATGGCATTGGTTGTTGAATACAGTGACAAGTCATGCTTTGGTTTGTGGAATTGAGACGGAGATGTAGCCTTCAAGTTCCAATTGCACAAAAAACAGTACATTAGAAGAGAAAAGCAACTTTGACAATTGACACAATAGCCAAAATAACATGCGGTAACAACAATAATAAAAGTAAAATAAAAAATAGGGTAGAAAGGGTTGAAAGTGGGTCCTTTGAGTTGGATTAGTATTCTTCTTGGATCCTCTTTGTGACGATCCTAAAGATTTGTTTGGGCAAGATTTCCTTCGCACAGCTCCCCGAGGAGATGGCACTTTGTTAGTTGTCAGGCAAGTTCTTGTTGCTAGGTGTACTGTAAGAAGAGTTTACAGTTAGTTTGAAAGGTGTCTTTATAGGGCCTTTGGCGTAGGCCTTTGGCGTAGGCCTTGAGGCTCACAATCAAAACTAACAAGGATTTGATCGTACCACTGTTATCTTAGTATAATAGATTGTTAATAGGTGTGAGTTAAGTTGATTGCTCGTGCCCCAAGTTACTCAAACTTCTTGTTTATCAAAGGATTGTCACAGATGGGTTAAGTTTGCATTAAGTTCTTTTTCTTGCCTTGTAAACAAGGACTTTTAGTTCATAATCTTGTATGACCAAAACAAAGGGAGTTCAAGGCCCTTTCAATCACTTTCTCGATCAAAATTTACTTTAGTGAAAACTAGTTTTGTTAACTTCTTTGGATTTAGTTGCAAATGAAGCTTTTAACTTATAAAGTAGTTGAAAATGACTAAAATCTATAAGGGAACATGCATTGAACCATAGATCTGCTACATATAAGTACAAACAAAAGAGACTCGGGCAAGATTTAACCTTGTCGGGTAAGGTTGAACTTCTTGCAGCCACTTATCTTTGTGTTTACAGAGGTTTGTACACTAAGGAAGATGGAAAGTAAATAGGTTTTACACAAGGGAATTAATACTACAACACTAAGGGAAGGTAGCAGAGCTTTTACACTAGACAAAAGATGGCTTTTACTAACGGAACTATAGCTAAAAGGACTGAATCTATACAAGTTTCAGCTATTTTGGGTACGAACTGGCTTGAGACTAGAATTTGTATGTCTTTTGATTGGTTGGTTGAGTTTCTTTGTCTCCAGTGTCCCTTTCTCCTTTTATAGACAATTTGGCCTGACCCTTCTTCTCTTGCCTTTAACTGATATCTTTCGGAAGGCAGTAAGTCATCCCTTATTTACTTGCCATGCCCTTGAAAATTACTTTTTGGCCGGTGGTGAGTTGGTCTCTGTCACCCATCACTTCAATCATAAGCATATGGCCCTTGCTGCGACTGAAATGGCTTCCCATTGCTTCAGGCCTATCAACTGGGCTTCGGGCAAGTCTAATTTGTGTTGGTGCCTTTTAGCTTTCACTAACACAAAGCCCAATGTTAAGTATTAACCCAAATTTACCCTTTTTAATCATTGTTAAGTCTACTAACCAAGATATTAGTTGACACATCCCGACCCAGAAAGTTCACTAGGACAACGAAGTCAAGCTGTGCTGGCCGACACCTGGAAGGTGACGAAGCCATAAAGTGTAATGATGTGGAAAATGTGAATAAATTTAAACTTAAAAGTGCCTAAACACCAGAGTGTGCTTGTGAGCGAGAGCGAACCCATCTCACGTGTGACTTCAGAGCATAAGTAAATATAGTAGAGCGGGTAAGAATTATACCCTCAGAAGTAGCCACCTATCCAAAGATTTGCCGAGAATCCTCGTTGATACGAACCTCATCAACTAAACCTAGAGGGGTGCAAAACAGAAAACGTGAGTGGGCAAAAACAAAGCTTTTCAAAACCATTTCAATATCAAAAGTACTAACCCCTGACTATAAAACCCGTATACTTTCCTAGAAAATAATACATATGTATTCATATACCAAAATAGGATGTAAAACGATAAAACTCGAATATGCCATGTCAAAAATATGCCATGCCAAAATATCCAACCAAGAAATATATGCATCAATCAGGTGATGTAAACTAATAATCACAATATGCCGGCAATATCAATATGTCAGCCAGAGTCACCTAATATCCTGCACACGAGTCGGAACCACCTATAGTGGTCTGTACGACAGTCTAGGTGTATAAAATATGCTCAGTGCTACGGTCACGTGAAGGCTGTGAGACGAATCGTAGGTCATCTACGAGTCGGAACCACTTATAGTGGTCTGTATGATAAGCTGGCACCTGCCTTGGATCCAAGGTCAGCGTACGGTGCTGGAGGTGAACGATCACGTGAAGGCTAGGCCCTACTCTGGCGGAGCACAAACACCCAAGGTGCAGGAATATGAGCTATATCACAATCTCATCATCATCACTATCACTATCAAGTATGTACTCACCTAACTTACCTGAGCGTCCGCAGTGCAAAGAAATAATCATCACACAATCATAATAAATATAAACGATACTTGACATGACATTCTAATTTATAAAATCATTTAAAACGCATTTTCTGGGAAAACCCAAGCATATATATATATATATATAATGAAAACAAAAGCCCACTCACCTGAAGTCCATGCTACAACCCCTAGCACGATTATCGAGATGTCCCAAATGATCCCAAATGATCATCGCCTAGCACAAATATCAAATCACGTCTCATAATCCGTACTGAGAGAATATGCAATTTACATAAAACACATCCTATAAATTTGATACGGTCAGGAATCTTTGATCTGTCATGACTAATAGTACAAATTAAGCTTCTAGACCAATACCCCAAAGTTTCGTTACGATCCAATGGTTGAATCTCTGCCAATTACCAAAACCAAGTGGCGGTTAACCTTTTTATTTACAAACTTACAATTCCAATTTGGGAAGATCCGTACAATGGATTCCGGATCCATAAATTCCTACATTCCTCAAATATTACATACTATAACATACTAAAGTTTGGTGATGATCCAACGGTCGGATCGTCGATTCATACTTTGACCTATTACTGAATCGTAACGAATTTAGGTCCTAACGATCAATCTTCGTCAATCCATTATCAAAACTAAATTGAAGGCATTGAAGAACGCCTAAAAACATCATTGGCAGCCCTATGGCCACGCGCCGCCGCGGGTGGCGGTTGGCCGCCCCGAGTCGCCGGAAATATTCAACTTTCTCCACAAATTCTCAAAAGTTTCAGAATTGAAGATCTTAACGAGTAAAATAGCTTTCATACCTGTGGGCAAGGCCAATTTGGCCTAGAAGACCTCCATTTCCACCAAAACCCGTATGAACTCTAGAAATATGGTGTGCTCCAATTCGACCTCCAAACCAATTCCAACGCCTCAACCACTGGTTAGGCTTTCTTCTATATGCCTGAAGAGGATGCTATGGGTGGTGGTAATTGAAGGAAATCATTTTGAAATTTGTGGATTTTCGAACATGGGTCTCGCGGCACCCACAGTGGAAAACCCCCAATTTCCAACCTAATCCTCTCAAATTTGAAGTGAAAATGGTAGACGGGGAGTAGAATTGATGGTTGAGAGTGATGAATCAGCCCAATTTGTCGGAAAAATGGGTGAAATTCGCCGAAATTAAAACTGGGTCGAAAATGGGGCGTGGGTTAAAGGGGATCCGCCTGATCCCCTTCTTGTCCTCCTCCTCCATCCTTTCCCTCCTTACTCTCTTCCCTCATTGGCTACTTACTTTCTCTCTCCTCTCCTTATTCCTCCCCTTATCTCCCTGTTTATCCATCCCTTTCGATCTGCACCATTTATTTCCCTTTCTTTTAATCTGGGCCATACAAGTGGCCCTCCAGATTTTTCTGGAGGTTGCCAATTAAACGGGAAAATATCAGTTTTGCCCTTAACTTCAAACCTTAATAACTTCTTCGTTATAACTCTGAATCACGTTCCGTTTGCGCCCACGCGTTCCTAGCGACAAGTACTACAAGGATATGCTAAGAAAACGAACCTTGGGTGTCACTATAAGGCGGTCAACACCATCGACGTATGTGCCTCGAAGGGCATTTTCGTAAACTCACTTATTAAAATTATAAAAATCATAATTTTTAGGGACGGGTTGTCACAATCTACCCACCTTTAAAAATTTCGTCCCTGAAATTTAAATCATTTGCTAGGAAAGTTTAAGCAAAAAGATAGAAGAAGAAAAATAAATACATGAAGGAGATTTTAAGGTAGAGCGGCTGCATAAAAGAGAATGCCATTCCGTCGCATTCGGAGTGCAGTGATTCCTCTTTTATGCCTCCCAGCTCAACTTTCTTTCTCCTTCAGGATTATACTAAAATCCAGTACTTAGAAAAACATAGTATTAAAATAAACGTATGAAAGTATAATGTTCAAATACGTATATGAAAACTGCTAAAACAATTTTAGTAAAATCAAAACTGATTATAGAGAAAAGCCTTTGCCTACGCACTCAAAGCGTATCAAACTCCGAAGCTACCCAAGCAATGCCCATAAATAAATAAGCAACAAAAGTAACTAACATAAAAGGTCTATCTATTCACTTGCTTAATGAATCCAACAAGTATGTCATCAATATTACGGTATGCAGCTCGCAATACTGATAACTCATCGTTGTCACGATAAGCAAGTAAATAATTCCCGAGGGTGCAATATTACCATCTTGCCCCTCATTGGGAAACATACACACACTGTCTAAACAAAGCTTCGATCATGCTCTTGCATTACTCCTCAGGCAATATCATCAATATCGTAATTTTTTCCCCAGGTCACAATCTTCATACTCCAGATACCCGTTTGCAATACTCTTCTGCAAATCACAAACTGTGCATACATATCAGTACCATTTCTTAAGCAATGCCATGCTCGAAATCAGGAGCGTAACTATTGTTACACACAACCCTAAAAAGGGTAAGTGTCTACCAATTATGCACTATGCATAAAATCTCTGTATATTAGCTCCAATGCGGACGTAGCTCAACTAGAATTGTAACCATAGTTACAAGCAACTAAAATGGAGCTAACGATATATCACAACCATACTACTTATATGATAAACAACCTGTCACACGCCTCTTAAGATCAGAATAGCTCATTTCAGACAAACTCTTAGTCTCGAGGCGGTAATGTGATACTAGACAAAATCTAGTACTTACGGCCTTTGAAAAGACTTTCCAAAGCTCAGAAGCGACACGCATCCCACGAGGAAATATAAATATGTCCAAATAATAATCCAGTCCGATCTTTACTTGTCTGAACTAACATAGAATTCCAAAGATAGCCATCTCATAATGCCATCATCTTCTGAAAGTGAACAGAGAGGAACTATATTTGTCCATAAAGTTTGGACTTTATTTTCCTTAACATCCTTCTTACTTAACCAAAGACAAGGTGCGTATGAACCAAAAATTCTCCTCAAACACATCAAATGGATCCTCAACTTTTGATTCATTTCCCATCTCCTTATCTGATCACATCACGCACGAGGACTATGAGATCTCATCATGTGGAGAAATTAACAATATCCCACTTCCATCTAAGTTGGCTTCACAAGTGTCTTGTTGTTGAAATTCTAGCGCCGGATTTTAGGAAATTATTCGTCACCAATACCAACTTTAAGCTTTAGGACTGAAAGACCACGGCTTTCCACTCTAGTAAAGCTACCACCATTGAAACATCGCATGCGTGTAGTATAGATTCAGCATCCTGATTACTGGCGTTCGTAATTTCTTCCTGTATCAAAATAATTCCAATAAGGGCTTCTAGCAATAATTCCTCATCTCCAGTTAACCTCAAGCAATAATTAGAGCCAATCCAACAATTCTTGATAATCCAAAAATAGTGCCACATCAATGCCATTGAACATCCGCTGAAATGGAATAGAGATGGTTGGAAAACAATAGCGAAGTTTGCACAAAGGGATGATACACAATAGTGCACTCTTAGATTTTGATTTATTCCTTCCACTGCCGCTGTCAGAACTTAGTTCATTCCGCAATTAAGTGTATTGGAAAAGTGTTAAGGTTGATAAAGACCTTAGATACGTTCTCCACGGAGAAATGTCGTTCGATTATCGAGCAAAGCTGATAAATATTGACTTTAAGTCATTGAAAAGATGACTTATTCCAAACAGTTTTGCATGCTGGAATATAATTGGTAATCTGTTATGCCGCCTCTGCACAGTTGAAATATCCAAGGACATGTCATCATGAATTTCCAAAAAATCAACGTCATCGAGGAATGTAACACAATGGAAAGCTGAGACAACAATTCAGTTGTAAGAAACTTTATTCATATCCAACTTTCCCAGGTAAAGTAACTATCTTCGACCAGGAGGAAAAAGAATACTATAGTCGAAGAATTTCTAAAAAGTGTCAATAAAATCGACAAGGCCAAAGATATCTCAAATTTCTCGATACTTTGTGAGAAATTCAACTTCCTTCCGCTATGACCTTTTTGGGAGAAGAAAAGAATCTCACCCACTGAGATTACGTCTTCCAAGAAGAATATCAATTTATTCAAGGTCCACAATCGAGAAGTTTTGGTACAATGTTGACTAACAAGGCATAAAGGATTTGGTCTCACTATCGAGGTAAGTAAGAAAATCGCCGATAAGATCACTATGGATTTGTCAAACCAAGGAGGCAAACTCAAATTACAAGGTTTATTTAAATAGGTGCAAAACTTAAGGTTCTGGCCTTTATCTTCGTGAATAGATTTGAGTTCCCTAGGTAAGGTGTTTGATTAGGTAATTCTCTAACCGATAAGCCTCAGTGACTAAGTCCACTCAGCAAAGTGAGACTCATTCGAGAGTCACAAAGAAAACCGCTATAAAAGTGGCTCGATAAGGAATAAGGAAAGTTAATGCGGAGTTAACAAGCTGAATCACTGGTGTATTCCATTCCTCGTACTCAGCGACAACCAAGTAGAATGTTGAGAAACGCTGTCCACGAGTATACTTCTTCGAAACGGGCCAACTGCTAACTAACTCTGCTCCATGAACTAAAAGTCTTCACAATTCCTTGACCTTCACACCTGCTAGCAACGATATGCCACTTCTTATATGGCTAGCCCAGAAGTTGTAATTACCTAAATAGGTAGTACGGTCAACAAAGGTCTGCTCCTAAGTTCCCACAATTTAGTTCCTTCGGCTCAGATAGTCCCTGTTAATTAGCCTATCCATTGCGTCATGAATTAATGCATATGAAATAATTCTAATATTGTTCATTACCCCAAATTGTAAACCGACGTCCTGGCATACTGGGGTCACTTCCAGATACTAACATGTGTCCGGTGCCAAAAATCATACTACCTGAATACTAGTTAACAGTTTCTGGATATCGGACAGTGCCACTGATTAGTAGCTCCACCATAGGCTGATTACAGATTAGAGTCCACTCAGGTAGTTGGTTTTGGATAACGGGTAAGAAATTGGTCTTAAAAGGTTGTTGGAAATGTGCCCTAAAACCAATCATCTGATGATACTTTGCAGACATTTCACATGTTAAACTAATCTAGTTTAATATAAAGGGCAAAGGTTATTGTTTTAAGTTGTCTCATATAAATGTTATATGCTTAAACGATAAGTCCAAGGAATATGTGATTAAGAGAATGTAATCTAAAGAAGTTAGATTCATGAGACCATTCTCTTTCGTATACATATCCTAAACGTTCCTGATCATAGGATTGCCAATTGGGCATTGACAGTCTGTTAAGATCAGTATGTGCTATGTCTTCTCTTAGGGAGAGTGATTAGTCTCGAGTCATTGGTGTGACTGACACCAAGACAAGGATGTAGGTGCTCAATAGAGAATGAGTCCACTGAACACGATCAACGAGGAGTTCTGATACTCATGTTACATGAGAACTCAGGGTTGGGATAATGCAAAGTAGTCCTTTGACCTGAGGCATCATAGTTGTCTTGTGGTTAGGTCCTTGATCTTTGACTATGTCAATGTCACTCTATCAGAGGGTGTCCACGGCATAGTTGGGGTTAAGTCACTTAGCCATGGAGGCAAGTGAATGCGCAACAAGGGATCTCTAGCCTTCAAACTGTTTGAGGGAGAATACTCTATGATATGATTTAGAATCTCTGGCCAGAGTATGAATGAGATTTGGAAAGTCGTTCCGAATCACATTCAAAGTAATCATATATGTAAATGAATCGCATTGGATAGTAGACATGAATAAACTATCGAACCAAACAATGTGGTCAAGAGTGTTGTATTAAAGAAGGACCGTATTGCATTGTAATCCTAAACTGAATAGGTTCTCCACCTCTTCTGATTAGCTTGGGTAGCCATGACATACTGCTAGGTGTCACTCATGGTTTGTGGAAGCCCTAGAGGTGAGTAATCACTAAAGGGAGAATTGAAAGTAAGTCTCAATTCATAATCGATTTGAAAGAGTTCTAATCGCCCACTACCTCGCTAAAAGGAACCTAATGGATCGTACACCGTGTAAGGTAGAGATTGAAGAAACAACGGAGATGAGTAAGAATAATTAAATGGTTTAATTATTTATGGCTAGGATTAATTAATATCTTAATTAATCAAACGAATAAGTTTGTTATAGACCTCGGGTTAGTTTTGGGCCTCAAGGCCCAATAGGCTTCGAACGTCAAGCCCATTGACTTAAGTTGTATGACAACTAAATGAATAAAGATTCAAGAGGGCCCAAAACAGCCCAAAGACCCTAAGAGGCCGGCCACATAGAGGATGGAGTGGTTTTTGGACTTATTACAAGTTTGCCACTCCAATGAAGGTATGTATAAATATGACTTTATAGCCTTTTTCTTCATTAGGGTTTTCTTTTGGAGAAAAGATGAGAACACTTCTCTCCCTTTTCTCTCAAAGTGGCCGGCCCCCTTAGAGGGGATTAACTAGCATCTAATCCTCCTCCAAGGTCACTCATCTCTTCTAAATGCTTACCTTGGTGTGGATGCTTAGAGGTTCCCTTTCTTGGGAACTTGGAGAATCCATTCTACCGTCCTCCTTCAAGAAATCCATGGAGCTAAGAAGCAAGGAATGAAGGCCCTCTCCTTGGGTGATTAGCCTTTGCTTATGCAAAGAGGAATCAACAAAGGTATAAGATTTCTCAACTCACTTTATTTTGAGTTGAGTCTTGGTTCACCTATCTACTAGGCTTTGAATTTCATGGGTTAAGTTTTGTTTTTGAGTGCATATAAACATGATTCTGCCTTTAAATGTTAATTGCATGTTGTTGATGTTGCTCAAATGAACTTGTTTTTCACAAATTTTCCTTCAAGTGGTATCAAGAGCCTAGGTCTAGTAGTTGGTGAATCCTTTTGGGTTTTGTAGTTCATAGTTTGTGATTTGAATGTTGTAATTGTTACAAGCTTTAGTCTTGCTTCTTTGAATGTAAATTTTGTTAGAAAATTTGCCATCTCAAATGTTGTAGATGTAGTTCATATGAGCATGAATTTTGGAGCTAAAATTTGGTGCCATGTTTTTGGGGAAATTCGGCCAAATCCAAAGGGTGGATTTTTGGGTTCATGTTTGTCTTGTTAAAAGTGTTTTAAAGTGACTTTTGGAACCCCCTAAGTACCCTAGTTTGGTAATATGTTATTTCCCTTAAGTTTGAGAGTATTTGGGATGGTTTTAAGTGAAAAAATGTTCATGGAGCTTTTATGGGTTTTCATGGATGTTCTTCATTGTTCTTGATATGTTCTTGGCAAAAACAAAAAGGTTGTGAATTTTGATTCAAAAAGGTGTTTGATTATTATTTAATTTTGTTTGTGATGGATGATATGATTGTTTTTCAAATAAGTGATTGGTACTTTTCTTACACACCCACACTTATTTTACTATTCACACCATACCAATCACTTACACACTTCCATTACCTTTTCAAACCTACACATCAACTTACACACCCCATCACCTTTCACTTTTGTTTAAAATTCAAAAGTTTTTGACACTCTCTCACTCACCAACCGGCCACCCTATTAAAATAGGGTACTTTTGGGGCTTTTATGCAATTACATAAAGTTTTGATACTTTTGTGCATTTGTACTTTGACCCGAAAGTTTACGTTTTTACGTAAAGGCCCAAAATCACTAAAGGACAAAATGTTTTGCTCCTTTAATGAAGATTTTGAATTTGTAATTACATGAAGTAGTGGACTTTTGTGTTCTTACAAAGTGACCCCAAAAGTTTATGTTTTGCAATATAGCCCAATGGTTGAGGTTATTGCTTTTTGGCCCAAATTAGATGAGAACAAAATAGTTTTGTCTCTTTGAATGAGAATTGGATTTTCATTTCATTTAGCTCTATTTAAATCAATTCTATGGATACAAAAACCAAATGAAAAATGTTTCATTCAAGTTTAATTAGTTAAAGCGTTAATTAATTAAGAAAGGGTGATTATGAACCTAAGCCTACGATAATTGAGCTATGTGAAAGGCCGTTTTTCAAATTTGTTTGAACCTTGGGAACGTGTAGATTAAATTTTGGTTGTAATTTGATATGATCAATTGTTGTAAAAGAGCATAAGCTCTTCTTTACTTTAAAGTAATTTGATTTGATCAATTGTTGTAAAAGAGCATAAGCTCTTCTTTATTCGATATGCATGAAATTGGAGTAGTTGGGTCCAACGCCCAATAAGCAAACACGCCTTAATGTGATTAAACGCGTAACTAAAATCAATCACCATCCCGAGACCAAGATCCAACACTAGGCTCATGTTGGATCAAATCAAAGGTTCATAGTCATCCTAAGGCCCTAAGGCAACTATATAGTCCATCAAATGAATGCAAATCTAATGTTAGTAGTACCACATAGTCTTGCTTTAAAAACCGTTTTAAAAGCATAGTGGGAGTATTATATACTACTAAATCAATCACATGGACCAATAGTTGTAATAGGACCAAAATGTTTTAATGTGATTGAAAGCATGCTTATATGTGATGAGACCTAAAACCCTCAACCAAACCATTATTAAGTTGACAAGCGTGGGAGTACTTTGAACACTCTTTCGTGGCCTTCCACCGTGGTAGACTCCAATCGTTTGTGACTCATACACCGTATTCGTCCAGTTCTGGGGTATATAAAGTATGTGCTTACATTCAGGAGAAGCCTATAAACATATGATGAAGTGATGTGAAGGATTATTTTGGAAGATCATGTTCATTTAAGCAATATCATTAGCATGCAATTAACAAATTAAAGGCGGAATCATGCTTGCATATACTGAAAAACAAAACATTAACCATGAATGTTCAAAGCCTAGTAGATTGGTGAACCTTTAAACAACTCAAAACAAGTGAGTTGAGATTAATACCTTTGTAGATTCCTCTTTGCATAAGCAAAGGCTAATCACCCAAAGAGAGGGCCTTCATTCCTTGCATCTAAGATCTATGGATTTGGTTGGATGAAATGGATTCTCCAAGTTCCCAAAATTGGGAACCTCTAAGTCTCCACACCAAGGTTAGATGAAGAAGAAATGAGTGACTTTGAGGAAGTTGAATTGCTAGATTATTTCCTCAAAGTGGCCGGCCATTTTAGAGAGAAGGGAGAGCTTTTCTTCTCTCCAATTTCCTAAAAACAACCCTTAATGAATTTTGGCTATAAAATCATATTTATACCTTAATTCATTTGAGTGGCAAACTTGTAAATAAGTCCAAGTTTGCTACCCTTCACAATATGGCCGGCCTTAGGATATTTTTGGAGTATTTTGGGCCTTTGTAAATCATTATTTATTAAGTTGTCATACAACTTAAGTCAATGGACTTGACGTTCGAAGCCCATTGGGCCTTAAGGTCCAAAACCATCCCGAGGTCTTTAACGAACTTATTCGTTTGATTAATAATCATATTAATTAATCCTTGCCATAAATAATTAAACTATTTAATTATTCTTACTCATCTCCGTTGAATCTTCAATCTCTACCTTACACGGTGTACGATCCATTAGGTTCCTTTTAGCGAGGCAGTGGGCGATTCAAACTCTTTTAAATCGATTGTGAATTTGAAACTAACTTTCAATTCTCCCTTTAGTGTTTAAACACGTTTAGGGCTTCCACAAACCATGAGTGACACCTAGCAGCATATCATGGTTACCCAAGCTAATCAGAAGAGGTGGAGAACCTATTCAGTTTAGGATTACAAATGCAATACGGTCATTCTCTAATCCAATACTCTTGACCACATTGTTTGGCTTGATAGTTTATTCATGTCTACTATCCAATGTGAATCTCGTGCTTATATGATTACCTTGAATGTGATCTGGAACGCATTCCAACATCTCATTCATACTCTGGCCAGAGATTCTAAATCATATCATAGAGTATTCTCCCTCAACAGTTTGAAGGTTAGAGATCCCTTGTTGCGCATTCACTTGTCTCCATGACTAGATAGCTTGACCCCAACCATGCCGTGGACACTCCAAAGGAATGCCATTTGACACGATCAAAGATCAAGGACCTAACCACAAGACAACTATGATGCCTCAGGTCAAAGGACTAATTTGCATTATCCTAACCATGAGTTCTCACGTGACATGAATATGAGAACTCGTCATTGATCGTGTTCAGTGAACTCATTCTCTATTGAGCACCTACGTACTTGTCTTGGTGTCACTCACACCAATGACTCGAGACTAGTCACTCTCCATGAGAGAAGACATAGCACGTACTGATCTTAACGGACTGTCAATGCCCAATTGGCAATCCTATGATCAGGAACGTTTAGGATGTGTCTATGAAAGAATGGTCTCATGAATCTAACTATTTAGATCGCATTCTCCCAATCACATATTCCTTGGACTTTATCGTTTAAGCATATAACATTTATATGAGACCGCTCAAACAATAATCTTTGCCCTTGATATTAAACTAGATTAGTTAAATCATGTGAAATGTCCGTAAAGTATCATCATATGATTGGTTTTAGGGCACATTTCCAACATGATGGTAGGCAACGAGTATGGTCAATATGATATTCTTCTGAGGCCATTCTTGAACCCCCTACTTGAACTAGCATGGTGGGAATAACTTAACTAAGTGCAATAGTGCCAATGTGATATTCTTCTGAGGCATCATTCTCTAGAGGCCAAACAAGATGGGTAATTACAAAAGTTGTAAATGGCTAAAACGTTATCCTCTCATCATTATTGTTGCTAGCCAATATGATATTCTTCTGAGGTAGGCTTGGTAATGGTGAGCCTCTCATACCTTACTAAGAGTTTCCTCCAAAACTCTCGAATTCCGATGAGGGATATGGAATTTGTTAAAAATAGTGGGTGGTGCTATTTGATTTAAAGACCCGAATCAAATAGCTTAAAATCAATCAATTTATATTCGTTATGTATTTGTTTACCAATATATTTGCAAACACTATCCAAAACTTGACAAAGAAAAGCCGAACGCTTTAGTTTTCCGAACTTGGTACCACAAGCCCATAGATTGTCTTGAATGGATTGTAAAAGTGCCTAAGTAGTCTCATCCTCACAATCTTCCTATTGATAATGTATCAATGGAAGAACATGTTAGATAAGTCTATCATAAAGAGGACAACGCAAACACTAGTGCTTGTCTCTTTGTCACACGAACAAGGAACTTGAGAAGAAAGCACAAGGGCATGCACACTTTATGTGCCATGATTCTTCACTTACAAATTGTTGTATGAAGAAATGAGAGTTGCCTTGAACAACTCTTGAAAGTTTGTAATTATGTTTAGAACATAATGGTTAGTTGACAAAAATAGTCCATCAACATGGACTTATGATGATTTTGAATCATTGAGTGTAGAAGTGTTAAACCACTTCTAGAGACGGAAACTAAGCAAGGACTTCACATTTGAGTCCCTATCCAAATGGTTCACTAAGTTTATTGTAAACTATATAGTGAACAATAACCGCACGTTCTCCAAATCGTTTGATGTGTATAACACAATTGAAATAAGTGTCAAGAGAGATAGTGGGAGTTTAGGGACCATGACTATTGTAGTCAATGGAGAAGTCAAATGAAGAAGGCAAAATAACTCCAAGGGAACAGACTTTCTTTATGAAAGGATGGACATTGGAAGGGATATTTGCAAGAAATGTCTTGCAAGTGTCAAGAACACACCTTTCGAAGGTGTTGTAAATTGTTCTTGAATAATTCAAAATAGTTGGTTCTTCTACTTGAATACATGATTCTGTATTAGCAACTATGTTTTACAGTCATTGTAAAAGTGTGGCTAATAAGAAGTAGAAGATAAATGAGAGAAGAGAAAGTATTTCACATTCGGAACGTGAATAAGATATAGATCTTTGCGAAAGCAAATAGTACTTGCATCCTCATATGAACTACCAATGAAATTGGAAAACCAAAGATTGTCTTTACATTCCAATTTAATGTAAGGAACTTAATTCCATCACTATAAGAAATGGATGAATGCTTTGTTTGACAAAACATTGTTCTTTATGAATGGTTGGATTATTGTAATCTAATTGATTGTCTCTATAGTAGAGATAATGTGGTAGTGTTAACTGTTTAGAATATAATGATGCTTAAAACCCAAAAGGTTGCAAGGTAGTGACTAATCCCACTGAGTTGTGACACCTCTAAAACATAAATTACGAGTTGGTCATAGATGGATGCTTTGGATCGTTAGATCCGGATCCAATGCCTTCTTGTTAAAATTGTATAGAGGCGAAATGTTCGAATCTTTATTCTTTTGGAAAGAAGAAAGAATCACAAAGTTGTTGAGGATAACACACTTAGATGTTAGTGGTCCTTCTCCACAACATAATACTACTCATGTTGTATGACATTCACAGAAGATTGCTCTCGGTTGGACCATCGTTTATTTTGAATAAACACGAGTCCGAATACTTTGCAAAAAGGTTTCAAAGAATTCAAGAATGTAAGTTGATGAGTAAGACGTCTAAAGTATTTACCTCCTTAGATTTGATCCAAGGAAAAAGGACACTTTAGAAGAGTTTCCTTGAAAGATATCAAGGAAAGTAGCATCATAAGATAATGGATTTCTCCATTGGGAGAAAAATGAACAAGAATAAGATTTAGTTCGTTGGATATTATCAAATAACCCATATATAGGATATATATACTTCTAAGACAATATGATTGTCAATTAGAATATCTTCCAAAATTTTCATGACTCCATAGGATGTAGTTGGAAAGAAAGACAAATCTTAATTACGTTAAGATTTGGGTTTTGTGCTAATAAGCAATATTTGTTTGAGAATAATCTTGTGGGATATCCTTAAACTAATATTTGGATATCATATCTATGGACCAACTAACAAAGGTTGTTTGTTGGGTCGTTCATTATAATCCTACAATAGGATTTGCCTAAGATAGAGCAAATGAACGAGAGATAGAACTCAAAGAATGGGTTCTTTGAGAGACAAGATGATAATCAACAAATATAACAACCTAGTTCCTACACCACTAGCCCCAAGGTAGTCGGGAAGGATCCATAAACCGTCTCAGTTGAATGGTTTGAACTTTATGGCTATGTCATAGAGTTACATCTCTTAATTCGAAAGAAATAAGAATGGATATCCTTATGACTACATTGAGTGTATGTATGACATATACTCAAAAAAATGGTATAAAACCATTTGATTCGAGATAATGAAACCTTCAATGCTAATTGGTAGCTTAAGGTGACTACAATCAACGAGATTGGTTGACTTGAAAGAACCATCTTTGATGTAGTCTTGGTTTCTATTAATTCAAAGATTGCTTGCTACAACTATAGGGTGATTGAATGTTTGGACATATTATGGGTTTCCGAAACTATTATCAAGATAGTCTTGATAATATATGTCTAAAACTAGGAATCACAAGACATGTAAGTTGTAGAGATCCATCCATCATGAATCTCAGCAAGCTAGTGGGAGCTATAAGCATCTTATGAGAAAAGATCAAATCATTTGATTTCTCATAAAGATGTAAATGAATCTTTTGTTTATTAGGTTTACAAAAGATTAGTGGGAGTCAATCATATTCCTAAATTTGAACATATATACATGATATATATATATATATATATATATATATATATATTAATTTTGGAAATGAAAGGAATTCTTCATCGTTAAAGTTATGACTTTAAACATTCTATAATGATAGAATGTATATGGGAGACATAGTCTATATACATGGGATGGAAATCTATAATGATAGATTTCAGGATATAATTGGCTTATATCAATCCCTAGTGATAGACAAAAGATGCTAGGAAGTTTCTCATGTGATGATAAACTTCAATAAAAGGGACAATCCTAGTGAGACTAGGAAATTGCTCTTCACAAAGGGAACGTACCCTTTTGACTCCCAAAGAAATAATGCGTAAAAGGAATCCTTTATGCATATGCGGAAAGGTAATTTACGTATTTCATATTGTATGAAAAACGTTGATATGAATTGTACTAAGATCAGTAAAGACGATATCAATGCAAGCCCAGGATCAGAACCATGGCAATTGTCAAGTGAATACTTAAGTATATAAGAAATACTAAGGATGGATTCCTTAAGAATGAGGAAGAATTAGAGTAACGTATTGGAAGCGTGAATGTATTAGATTATTAATCTAATCCATCATTGAATGTCCCTTCATTATGAATGAAGTGATAATTGGATATCTCTTTATTATGACTAAAGAGATATTTGGGTGGAAACATTAAAAGTAATGACTCTAATGTGTTCCATCATGTATGCAAAATATATATTGCCATATAGAAGCTTACAACATTGTTGTTTGGATGGGAAAGTTCATTTATGAACACTCTATTCGGTTCCAACCAAAAAGTGTCTTTAGTGTGTTGACACTATGACACTAATGGGGCGATAGCTCAAGCCAGAGAATCAAGGTCTCATCAAGATCCGAACTCAAATGAGAGACTGAACCACATGATTAAAGAATCATGTATAATGGTGACTGATAGGAATTTTACCACCTGCAAAAGTAGGGATAAAAACACTTTAAATACTTGCAAGAGTACAAGGTAATCGTAGTATAGCAGCTCTAGCAAGGTCGTTCTCCACAGGAATTGAATGAATAATTTGTATCAAATCAAATCTTAATTAATTACTTAAAACAAAGTTTGAGAAAAAGTTGATTTTGTGATTTCAAATAATAAAAACGAATTTAATAGAAAATAATTAAGCCAAGTGACAAAATAAAATAAACTAAAAGAATAGTTTTTAAAAATTAAATTGTAAAGCCTAGGGTTCTGCCGTCACCTTAACAACCCTATGTAGTTCTTCCAATTACTTATGAATTACACATGTATATTTTGAAGGTTAGGTTTTCCTAATATATGCCTACTTGGACCCCCAACATAGAGCGTATATCAAACATGCAATCCGTCTGTGGTATTCAGATCAAATCTAAACATGCATGACTCATTAAGCTTTGTGAAACCTTTTGAAAAACCATACAACCCTTAAGACGTGGTATTCATCCTAAGTGAACTTGCACATATTAATCACAAGAAGCCTTCGTCAATTTCAGGGACCGACCTCCGACCAAAATTGCATCAAATGACTTTTCTAAAAATCCTAATGGTAGCTAAGCATTAAGACAATTAGATAGTTTAACCCGGTGATTAATAATTCAAAACTTGCATGCATAATATCATAAGCAAATTGAAAAGAAACTACATATTCTTGCTAAGGCTCGTGGCCTCGCCCTAGCAAACGGAAATTAGTTACTAACAATCATAAACAAAATATTATTAAAAATAAGAATAGAAAACACCTAAAAAATAAACTTGAATCCAAGAGTTTTGCGTTCTTCTCCAATGTTGCCTCCCAGAGCGTCCTCAACCCTAATGGCTAAAATTCTTATTTATACTATAGAAAATAAAACCCTAAAAGGTCTTCTAAAAATTAGGAAATACAATAGAATAAAATAACTAGGAAATACATTCCTATTCTAACTTTGAAAAATCTGCCCAGCCACAAAGAATCCCACGTTTCTGGATCTTCAGGGCTCCAAAATAGGCCCAAAATGTCTAGAATTAAAGCTTAAGATGTCCCGAACATAATTGCAGAAGGCCTCGAACCCAAAAGACATCATCTTAGACGCCAAAAAGCCCAAATAAGCCCAAAACGTCAGTTTGACAGCACTGCGCGCTGCTCCTTTATTTCATCGCCATAAATAAACCGCTGGGTAGAAAATCATGAAACTTTGATACGATCAAGCCAAGTAACTCACGAACGTCCTCCAACTGGAATTACTCCAAAATTCGTCCGTTTGACCATATTTTGCTCCAGAGGAAGTTGAAAGTCCTATATTAGAAATACAATTCAAAGTATCAAAATTCTTTCAAAATATTAACCAAAATATACTAAGAATAGGGTTAAATATATAATATAAAATCTACTCATCAAAATACCCCCAAACTTAGCTTTTTGCTTGTCCTCAAGCAAAACAAAACTAGAAAACAAAAATAAAAACTAACAAACTAAAGACTTACACAAAACTTGACTAAACAAAATTTCCATTCGAGTTGCAATCCATAGAAAATTTGAAAAATTAAAACATCTTTTCAAAAGTTCCAACTAATCCCACTACAAAGTCTAAGCCATTTAGAATCAATTAGAAAAGAATTCATAACTTCCCTTGGTGTAAAGTGAACCATCATAGTTAAGGAGACTCGACTAAAACCCTTATCTCTCATCCCTTTTATTCACACTTCACACATACTAACTTCACATATATTTTTTTTTTTCATTTTTTTTCTCTATTTTTTTTTTTATTTTTTTTTATTTTAGTAACAGTGGTGGTCGTGCAATGTTAGTTCATTAAGCTTTCTATCCAACCCATGTAGCGAGCTTTAGGTCAATGACTCCCAAACCACTAAGGCTTTAGGGCATTAGGTGTAGAACACCCCTAAGGACTTATTAACCCGAGCTGGAAAGGCTACGAAACCAACTAACCACCCTGCCCCATGCCAAGACTATACCGTTTGACGCGAGAATCACTGTTGATCAGGCAGGACTGGCCCGGTTACTAAGCAAAGTCTCGGGTGGAACAATTATTACTTTATAACAATAACTAACTTTACTTAAAACAAAAATAAAAAAAAATAAAAAAAATAAAAATAACTTAGACGAAATGAAAGTGCTTCAATCTCACTCCCCACAAACCATGTTGGTGTGAATGCAAATTTTCAAAGTATAACTCATGAATTAGTGTCTAATTGACGATAAATAGAAAAGACTCTATTGTGGGATTAACCTTCACCATGTCCATTTGTTCTAACTTTTAAAATAAACTATGGATATTAACTTAAGAACAAAATTTTTAACTTGACAGAAAAATAAAAAGTTAAAAATTTCTTATTTCCCACCCCCAAACTTAAATAACACATTGTCCTCAAGGTGTGGAAAATAAAATAAAGAAAATAATAATATAAAAAAAACAACAAAAAGAAAATCAAATAAGGCAACGAACTATAACTCGACAAAGGAACTAAAATAAACAAAGAAAAAGAAATAAAAATAAAAATAAAAAGCATAAACAAAAAGAATAAAAAGAAAACATAAAAAAATGGAAAGAAAAGAATATAAGGATGAAAAAGATTGCACCTGGTGAGGTTCGAACTTAGGATATTGAGAAACAGAGGCGCTGGCGGAATTTAGAAGTAAAGCACAAAAAAAATGCATGGCTCTGGGGGTCGAACTCGTGACCTGCTGGCTTGGCAGATGCGCTGACCAATACAAACAATTCCACACACGTGTCCGACCCTCGCAATAGCTGCAATATAAACTGATGTAGCAGCTGCTACATACTCTCCCTTGTCTCGATCCCAGAGCCCAAACGGCTCTCTTCTTTTCCTCGAGCCCAGAGCCTAGCCAACGGCTCCCTTAGTTTTGATGGTATTTTATTTCTTTTTCTCACCAAACCCGGAGCATCCAATGCGATTTTTTTTTTAATTCTTCATTTGGCGTTAAACCTAAACAGCTCTTTACTTGTCAATTCCCTTTTATTTCCCATTTCTCATTTCGTGCTTCGAAACCCTCAGCAGCTTCTCTCTCTAGAAAATCTGAAAAAGCTTTCTTGTCTCCATTTTCACTCAAGTCCAGCGCCCATTTGTACAAACCTCCCCTCTGTAGCAGCTGTTTCACTCGTTCTAAGCCCTTTCTGCAACCACAAGTGCAGCCACACACACCTCCGTGTCTCTCTAACTCATCCATGGTGGAGGTAGCAGAAAATCTGAGACGCTAAAGGTAAAACCGTCCTCAAATATTGTAACTTTCGTTTCATGTTTATTTATTTCAGTTAAATGGAACACGATCTAACCCATGCATGTATGTGTATCAGTGTGATGACAACCCCCAAACCTGCAAATCTGAGCAGATCTACATACATGCACTTGTCTCTGCAAAAGTAGGGATAAAAACACTTTAAATACTTGCAAGAGTACAAGGTAATCGTAGTATAGCAGCTCTAGCAAGGTCGTTCTCCACAGGAATTGAATGAATAATTTGTATCAAATCAAATCTTAATTAATTACTTAAAACAAAGTTTGAGAAAAAGTTGATTTTGTGATTTCAAATAATAAAAACGAATTTAATAGAAAATAATTAAGCTAAGTGACAAAATAAAATAAACTAAAAGAATAGTTTTTAAAAATTAAATTGTAAAGCCTAGGGTTCTGCCGTCACCTTAACAACCCTATGTAGTTCTTCCAATTACTTATGAATTACACATGTATATTTTGAAGGTTAGGTTTTCCTAATATATGCCTACTTGGACCCCCAACATAGAGCGTATATCAAACATGCAATCCGTCTGTGGTATTCAGATCAAATCTAAACATGCATGACTCATTAAGCTTTGTGAAACCTTTTGAAAAACCATACAACCCTTAAGACGTGGTATTCATCCTAAGTGAACTTGCACATATTAATCACAAGAAGCCTTCGTCAATTTCAGGGACCGACCTCCGACCAAAATTGCATCAAATGACTTTTCTAAAAATCCTAATGGTAGCTAAGCATTAAGACAATTAGATAGTTTAACCCGGTGATTAATAATTCAAAACTTGCATGCATAATATCATAAGCAAATTGAAAAGAAACTACATATTCTTGCTAAGGCTCGTGGCCTCGCCCTAGCAAACGGAAATTAGTTACTAACAATCATAAACAAAATATTATTAAAAATAAGAATAGAAAACACCTAAAAAATAAACTTGAATCCAAGAGTTTTGCGTTCTTCTCCAATGTTGCCTCCCAGAGCGTCCTCAACCCTAATGGCTAAAATTCTTATTTATACTATAGAAAATAAAACCCTAAAAGGTCTTCTAAAAATTAGGAAATACAATAGAATAAAATAACTAGGAAATACATTCCTATTCTAACTTTGAAAAATCTGCCCAGCCACAAAGAATCCCACGTTTCTGGATCTTCAGGGCTCCAAAATAGGCCCAAAATGTCTAGAATTAAAGCTTAAGATGTCCCGAACATAATTGCAGAAGGCCTCGAACCCAAAAGACATCATCTTAGACGCCAAAAAGCCCAAATAAGCCCAAAACGTCAGTTTGACAGCACTGCGCGCTGCTCCTTTATTTCATCGCCATAAATAAACCGCTGGGTAGAAAATCATGAAACTTTGATACGATCAAGCCAAGTAACTCACGAACGTCCTCCAACTGGAATTACTCCAAAATTCGTCCGTTTGACCATATTTTGCTCCAGAGGAAGTTGAAAGTCCTATATTAGAAATACAATTCAAAGTATCAAAATTCTTTCAAAATATTAACCAAAATATACTAAGAATAGGGTTAAATATATAATATAAAATCTACTCATCAGTGACGTCGTTATTCTCAAGGTTGCTTCTATGGATAACATATAGATATCCATTGCCTAGGCCTATTACTGAGCCATTTTTGAAATGACTACAGAAGAGGTATCATCACTGATGACCAAGCTGATTGGCTCTAGTGCAAGTGGGAGATTGTTGGAAATGTGCCCTAAAACCAATCATATGATGATACTTTGCGGACATTTCACGTGTCAAACTAATCTAGTTTAATATAAAGGGCAAAGGTTATTGTTTTAAGCTGTCTCATATAAATGTTATATGCTTAAACGATAAGTCCAAGGAATATGTGATTAGGAGAATGTAATCTAAAGAAGTTAGATTCATGAGACCATTCTCTTTCGTATACATATCCTAAACGTTCCTGATCATAGGATTGCCAATTGGGCATTGACAGTCCGTTAAGATCAGTAGGTGCTATGTCTTCTCTTAGGGAGAGTGATTGGTCTCGAGTCATTGGTGTGACTGACACCAAGACAAGTATGTAGGTGCTCAATAGAGAATGAGTCCACTGAACACGATCAACGAGGAGTTCTCATACTCATGTCACATGAGAACTCATGGTTGGGATAATGCAAAGTAGTCCTTTGACCTGAAGCATCATAGTTGTCTTGTGGTTAGGTCCTTGATCTTTGACTATGTCAATGTCAATCTATCAGAGGGTGTCCACGGCATAGTTGGGGTTAAGTCACTTAGCCATGGAGGCAAGTGAATGCGCAACAAGGGATCTCTAGCCTTCAAACTGTTTGAGGGAGAATACTCTATGATATGATTTAGAATCTCTGGGCAGAGTATGAATGAGATTTGGAAAGTCGTTCCGAATCACATTCAAAGTAATCATATAAGTAAATGAATCGCATTGGATAGTAGACATGAATAAACTATCGAACCAAACAATGTGGTCAAGAGTGTTGTATTAAAGAAGGACCGTATTGCATTGTAATCCTAAACTGAATAGGTTCTCCACCTCTTCTGATTAGCTTGGGTAGCCATGACATACTGCTAGGTGTCACTCATGGTTTGTGGAAGCCCTAGAGGTGAGTAATCACTAAAGGGAGAATTGAAAGTCAGTTTCAATTCATAATCGATTTGAAAGAGTTCTAATCGCCCACTGCCTCGCTAAAAGGAACCTAATGGATCGTACACCGTGTAAGGTAGAGATTGAAGAAACAACGGAGATGAGTAAGAATAATTAAATGGTTTAATTATTTATGGCTTGGATTAATTAATATGTTAATTAATTAAACGAATAAGTTCGTTATAGACCTCGGGTTAGTTTTGGGCCTCAAGGCCCAATGGGCTTTGAACGTCAAGCCCATTGACTTAAGTTGTATGACAACTTAATGAATAAGATTCAAGAGGGCCCAAAACAGCCGAAAGACCCTAAGAGGCCGGCCACATAGAGGATGGAGTGGTTTTTGGACTTATTACAAGTTTGCCACTCCAATGAAGGTAGGTATAAATATGACTTTATAGCCTTTTTCTTCATTAGGGTTTTCTTTTGGAGAAAAGATGAGAACACTTCTCCCGTTTTCTCTCAAAGTGGCTGGCCCCCTTAGAGGGGATTAACTAGCATCTAATCCTCTTCCAAGGTCACTCATCTCTTTTAAATGCTTACCTTGGTGTGGACGCTTAGAGGTTCCCTTTCTTGGGAACTTGGACAATCCATTCTACCATCCTCCTCCAAGAAATCCATGGAGCTAAGAAGCAAGGAATGAAGGCCCTCTCTTTGGGTGATTAGCCTTTGCTTATGAAAAGAGGAATCAACAAAGGTATAAGATTTCTCAACTCACTTTATTTTGAGTTGAGTCTTGGTTCACCTATCTACTAGGCTTTGAATTTCATGGGTTCAGTTTTGTTTTTGAGTGTATATAAACATGATTCCGCCTTTAAATGTTAATTGCATGTTGTTGATGTTGCTCAAACGAACTTGTTTTTCACAAATTTTCCTTCAAAGGTAGTTCAATAACTCAAGGAAAAAATACTTCTACTTCAGAGATTCTTTCTAACCATAGATGCAATAACTCACTTGCCTGCCTATACTCCTAGAATTGACAAGTATAACACCAAGAACTTCTGGGGTCTAATTTTGGGTTACAATGCCCTAAGCCAGAAGAATAGGATTTTCGAATAATCCACTTTAGGACGAACTTAAACGGAAGTCGATCTTCCTCCAAAAGATTCAGAATGACCACCAATTTCAATTGGGATGATTAGCGTTATTAAGAACCAAAAGTAATCATCTCAAGACGTTCCTCCATCGAGTGCTACCCTTGTAGCATCACATTATCACTCCTGACATTTTGGAATCTTAACGAAGGTAAGCTTCGTATGAATTCTAATAGAAGGTATTCTAACGGACTCTGCCAAGGAACCAAAACAATTTCTAATTCCCAGCTCAAAAGGTTTAGTAACGATGGCCACAAAACAGTGATGAAATTGATTTATAAATCCCTGGTGACACACTGATGTCGAAGCACTAACCTTTCTTTAAGGCCATTAACTAATCTCAAATCTACATCTTTCCTTGGCAGGAAAATTCTTCGCCTTAAGTCTAAAAACAATTGCCAAGTAATCTCCTAAAATACCAAGGAATTGGCAAAATTGCCCAAAACTTAGGAGAAACTAACACGTGTGATGAATGCAATACTGCTCAACTTATGCTCTGATACCAAATTGACACATCCCGACCCAGAAAGTCCGACACCTGGAAGGTGACGAAGCCATAAAGTGTAGTGATGTGGAAAATGTGAATAAATTTAAACCTAGAAGTGACTAAACACCAGAATGTGCTTGTGAGCGGGTGCGAACCCATCTCACGCATGACTTGAAAGCATAAGTAAATATAGTAGAGTGGGTAAGAATTATACTATCAGAAGTAGCCATCTATCTAGAGATTTGCTGAGAATCCTCGTCAATACGAACCTCATCAACTAAATCTGGAGGGGCACAAAATAGAAAACGTGAGTGGGCAAAAACAAAGCTTTTCAAAACCATTTCAATATCAAAAGTACTAACCCCTCACTGTAAAACTCGTATACTTTCCCAGAAAATAATACATATGTATTCATATATCAAAAAAGGCTGTAAAATAATAAAACTTGAATATGCCGTGTCAGAAATATGCCATGCCAAAATATCTAGCCAAAAAATATATGCATAAATCAGGTGAGATAAACCAATAATCACAATATGCCGGCTATATCAATATGTCAGCTAGAGTCACCTAACATGACCTATACGGCTGGATCTATAGGTCCTCAACCAATATCCTGCACATGAATCAGAACCACTTATAGTGGTCTGTACGACAGACTAGGGGTATAAAATACGCTCAGTGCTACGATCACGTGAAGGCTGTGCGATGAATCACGGGTTACCTATGAGTCAGAACCCCCTATAGTGGTCTGTACGATAGGCTGGCACCTGCCTTGGATCCTAAATGAGCGTACAGTGCGGGAGGTGAACGATCACGTGAAGGCTAGGCTTTACTATGGGGAAGCACAAGCACCCAAGGTGCAAAAATATGAGCTATATCATAATCTCATTATCATCACTATCACTATCACGTATATACTCACCTGACTTACCTAAGCGTCCACAACGCAAAGCAATAATCATCACACAATCATAATAAATATAAATGATACTTGACATCGCATTCTAATTTATAAAATCATTTAAAACGCATTTTCTGGGAAAAACCAAGCATATATATATATAATGAAAACAAAAGCCCACTCACCTGAAGTCCATGCTAAAACCCCCTAGCACGACTATCGAGATGTCCCAAATGATCCCAAATGATCATCGCCTAGCACAAATATCAAATCACGTCTCAAAATTCGTGATGAGAGAATATGCAATTTACATAAAACACATCCTACGAATTTCATCCGGAAGATTCGTCTCATGAATCTTCGATCCATCACTTCCAATAATACACATTAAGCTTCTAGAACAATACCCCAAAGTTTTGTTACGATCGAACGGTTGGATCGCCGCCAATTACCAAAACCAAGTGGCGGTTAACCTTTTTATTTACAAACTTACAAATCCAATTCGGGAAGATCCGTACGACGGATTCTCGATCCGCAAATTCCTACATTCCTCAAATATTACTTACTATAACATACTAAAGTTTGGTGATGATCCAATGGTTGGATCGTCGATTCATACTTTGACCTATTACCGAATCGTAATGAATTTAGGTCCTAACGATCAATCTACATCAATCCATTATCAAAACTAAATTGAAGGCATTGAAGAATGCCTAAAAAATCATTGGCGGCCCTCTGGCTACGCGCCGCCACGGGTGGCGATTGGTTGCCCCGAGTCGCCGGAAAAATTCAACTTTCTCCAAAAATTCTCAAAATTTACAGAATAGAAGATATCAATCAGTAGAACAACTTTCATACCTGTGGGCAAGGCCAATTTGGCTTAAGAAGACCTCTAATTTCACCTAAAACCCGTATGAACCCTATAAATAGGGTGTGCTCCAATTTGACCTGCAAAGCATTTCCAACGCCTCAACCACTGCTTGGGCTTTGTTCTAGGCCTCAAGGGGATGCTATGGGTGGTGGTAATTGAAGGAAATCATTTCGGGATTTGTGGATTTTTGAACATGGGTCTCGTGGCACCCACGGTGCAAGAACCCCCAATTTCCAACCTAATCCTCTCAAATTTGAAGCGAAAATGGTAGATGGGGAGTAGAATTGATGGTTGAGAGTGATGAATCGGCCTAATTCGTTGGAAAAATGGGTGAAATTTGTCGGAATTAGAATCGGGTTGAGAATGGGGCGCGGGTCAAGGGGGATCTGCCCGATCCCCTTCTTCTCCTTTTCCCTCCATTCCCTCCTTACTCTCTTCCCTCATTGGCTACTTACTTTCTCTCTCCTCTCCTTATTCCTCCCCTTCTCTCCCTGTTTATCCATCCCTTTCCAACTGCACCATCCATTTCCCTTTCTTTTAATCTAGGCCATACAAGTGGCCCTCCAATTTTTTTTGGAGTTTGCTAATTAAATGGGAAAATATCAATTTTGCCCTAAACTTCAAACCTTAATAACTTCTTCGTTATAACTCCGAATCACGTTCCGTCTACACCCACGCGTTCGTAGCCACGAGTACTACAAGGATATGCTAAGAAAACGAACCTTAGGTGTCACTACAAGGCAGTCAACACCATCGACATATGTGCCTCGAAGGGCATTTTCATAAACTCACTTATTAAAATTATAAAAATCATAATTTTTAGGTACGGGTTGTCACAGTAATAATGATTAAACATTAATTGCATGCTTTAACTCAAGACTCACGTCAATTTACTTAGCCGTTTTCGAATAAACCTTTGCATTAACCATGATCTCCAACATTAACTAACTACCCGTTAAATAACCTCCATTTAAATTCTTTCGGCCATCACTTCCAACAAACCCATTTCTCTGAATTTCCAATTTCGCAACCTTTTCTTGCTTTCTTCCTTCAATCTTCTTCACCTTCTTCCTTAAAATCAAACATGGCACCCAAACTCCACCCTGCATGCTAGTCTGGTGAGGGGATTTTTAGCTTGCGCCGTAGACTTCATGGCCTCCATCGCCCTCCGGTTGGTATAAACCTCTCAATTTTCTTCGAAGAGGGAGATGTGCATTCTCTGGGGCCGGCATAGATTGCCCGAGTCCCAATTACAGTGGAAAGCAACATGCTTGTTGCCAATTCGTTCACTCCCATCCCCTACTCTGCCGAGGCTGGAATTTCGGCCTCCAAATGGTTGAACTTTAGAAGAGGCTTCCCACTGATGCGGGATAAAGCCTAGTCGTAGAGGGTTGATGAGCTCGAGCCCATATGGAAGCAGAAGTGGATGGAAAATGGCATCTATGAGGTCATCATGCTCTCCAAAGTCACGATCATAGCTAAGCCCGAGCTTTTGACCATTGCTTTACTCTTTTGGAATAATGGGACTAACACATTTGACATTAGAATGGGTCTTATGTCTCCCACAGTTTTAGATATGGCCTGTCTTTGGCCTGAGGCACTCGAGCAGATACGTAAACATTAACCACGATTGGTCTTCGCATTCTCGCTCGACCGCTGAAGGCTCGAATGTCTCCAAGTCCATCACCCATCTAGAGTACAACTCCTCAACCTTCAAAAACTATAGGACGTAATTCGTGGGCTTAATCCCATTTGCTAAGAATATGTTCAGCCCACCATCTCCCACTGCAAATAGGGCTTAGGAACACATGTACTTCCTCCTTTATTGGTTAAACAAGCATGTGTTCCCAAACAAGTTGAAGGGAGTGAAGCTAGAATGGATCCCTTTAGTGAAAGTGCTGCACTTGTTTGATGACGTTACCACTGGACGCTTTATGTTGGCCCACCTCTACCTCCTCCATAAGATGACCAAGGGTGAACCATTTAAGACGAACCTCAACGGGCCTACATGCATGATCTAACTTTGGCTTTAATGGTACTTCTCCGAGCTTCGGGCGCCTAACTCGGAGTTCCCTGAAGGAGTAGCTCTAGCCTGCAACCTGGCAGAGGCTTCTTCCACGAACCACTCTACCCTTGCCTGCCTCTACTTCTTTCACATCTATCAGACTCTGGTGGAATTAGAGTGGGGTGCCTCTGTGCTTAGGAGGTACCCTTGGTTCTCGGACCAAGTCTATGAAGATAGCTTTGGAGACGATGCCAGCTGTCCTTGCAAGGAGAAGTTCATAAGCTGCAATCCAACAAAGGGACTTTGCTTAAAGAGTGTACAGTGACCGAACTGGTTATGTCTACCATCCTAATTTCTATGGTAGATATTCAGGCAGACAATTCCAGTGCACTTCTTTGACTCCGTGCAATGGGGAACCTCCTATTGCTTCCGCTCTCCCTCCACGGTGACATTTCGTGCTGCTCAGCACAACTTGAAAGTGATGAGCAGAATTACCCATAAGCCCGTTGCCTTGAACTTTGAGTGCATCCCTTCTTTTGCCACTTGGTGGGAGGCCAAGCGATCAAAGAAGTGTGATGGGGACATCGGGAAGATCCACGATAGGCTATTCTTTGAATAAACGTAAAAGAAAAGAATAATGACTAGAAATTGGAAAAAACATGATGAACGAAACTTTCTACGTTCATGGATTTGGATCGAGAGAGGG
The DNA here is from genome assembly GCA_963580275.1 of Crataegus laevigata. Classification (NCBI taxonomy): domain Eukaryota; kingdom Viridiplantae; phylum Streptophyta; class Magnoliopsida; order Rosales; family Rosaceae; genus Crataegus; species Crataegus laevigata. The sequence continues at coordinate 35,820,645 of OY756948.1, read as the reverse complement.
AGATTGTGACGTAGCCCTACCACGACGATCTACGAGGCTTAACATGACGACGAGTGGAGCAGCACCACTCCCACAGGACACCACCATGACAGTCATTATGGCAACAACCATCGTGGCAACCTTGGCAAGTCTGTGACTCGCAATGAGCAGCTCAAGCTGCTGCCCCACTAGCGCAAGTCCAAGCTCAATGCACGGCCCAAGTCACCTAAGGCCAACGCGAGCCTAGCGCCTACGTGGACCACATGCAGGGCAACCCACGCTTGCGGCCCAACCTGCTCTGACAACCAGACCTGCTCCAGCAGCACAATTTGAGATCTAGCCTTTCCGTGGCCTTCTAAGTAATCTAAACCAGTCCAAGACCGGCTCAACCTTCCCGACTTCAGATTTTTGGACCGACGATTGAACCAATGGTATTTTCACCCTATTTTTCTACGAATTTAACAAATACCAATTCAAATCTCGCGCCCGAAGTCCATTACACTTCCATTACTTATAGAGACGCATGACATCCAAGCCCTCGCACAGTAGATGACCTTAGTGAATCAACTCTTACAGCGCACTGAGATGCAACGTGCCCCATACGAGGTGCCTTGAAGTAGAACAAGGGTAAACGAAAAACCTCTCGAGCAGCGTCCCAGTAAGCAGGCACTCGACCAATCATGAACCGAGCATTCTGGCAATGTACACTACCGACTAGGACCCTGAGATAGCATATACTCTCGTCTTAGTACACTGAGGAGCGTGCTCTATTGGTTAGGCCTACGGACGAGCATAAACTCACGGTGAGGGCCACACTTCGGTAATCAACAAGAGCAACCTTTCAGGTGAAGTGTTCATTCGTTACTAGGCCCCCAAAGAGCATCATTCACTGCACATCGGAGCAGGTAAACCACGGATAGAGAGAATCAGTCACTTATTCCTACTCAAGTTTAATCAGCAGCCTATGAGAAATTTGCTCGCTTGCCTGGAACATACCACATGCACTGCAGCCACGAACGTACCATATAGAAGAGTAGCCTAGACCGGAAGGTCAAGACCGGGGGCAGCCAAGAGCTCTATTACCCCAAAAAAGTCAAATTCAAGAAAAAGTAGATAGTCTATTGACTGAGCAATTGCATAATTTCCAACAAAACGAGGTCACTGATAAGGCGCTATGACGGGACATAACCAACATAAGCAGGTCACCTTTCACGGATAAGATAGAGCAGGAAGAGCCTCCACGTAAGTTCAACATGCCATATTTCACATTCTTCAAATGAGATGGAGACCTGAAGAGACATTTGAAGCACAATGGTCCTTTATTGGAACAACGATGCTCTTATGTGCAAAATATTTGCCACTACTTTACAAGGCGAGGCACAAGATTGGTTCCACACTCTGTCGCCATAATCCATCCGGAGTTTCGATGATCTTTCTTTGGTTTTCACCAAAGAATATTCGTCTTACCGCTCGACCAAGAAGAAGTCCGACCATTTTTTCAACGTGAAGAAGAACCCAAAGGAGTCGCTTACTATGTGAAGAGGTTCAAACAGAGAAGGCAAAGATAACTGGATGGAATGACTCGATAACTAGTGCAGCCTTCCAAAAATGACTCCCAGCAGACCACCCGCTGTTCAGAGAATTGATCATGAATAAAGATCTAACTCTGGTAGATTATTTCGTTTTGGCAGAGAATGATGCATTTTAGGACGAGGCTCATTGATGCACATTTAAAGCAAATATTACGATCTTGAATATGAAGTCCACCACTCATATGAAGGAGATTCGAGGTCTAACCAAACGAGTAGCCGCACTTAACCGTTTACCCTTGTGATCCACCGATCAACATGAGCCATTTTTTCGACTCAATAAAAAAAAAACAACAAGACGAATAGAATGATGAGTGCGAGAAAACATTCAAAGACTTGAAGAAGTACCTGACATCACCTCCCTACTATCCAAATCGAAAGCAGTGGAGGATTTATTTAGATGCTTGACGGTATCTAAGGCAGTAGTAAGCTATATCCTTGTACGAGAGGAGCTAAAGGCCCGACTACCTGTATTCCATAGTTCAAAAGCTCTTCTTGATGTGGAAACCAGCTACCAGAAATTCAAAGCTAACTTTGGCGACAGCTGTTGCAACCCAAAAGCTCAAATTATACCTTCAGATGTAAGCAGCCATCCTCATGATGGACTATTCTAACCAATCCAGACGCGCGACAATAAAGGCGCAGACACTGGCGAATGCTAAAGTTTTTTTTTATGAATGTAACAACTCAGCCCAAAAGGTGCGCCAAGGGCAGACGGACACTAGAAGAACACACTTGGAAGCAAGTTTTGTCCTCTTTGCCCAAAAGATTCTACATAGAAGCAACATATACCGACAGTTAAGCACTACCTTTTGCTGCGCGTCACGTGGCCCCAGTTGACCATTGCTCCATAATTTAGCTTTAGAGTGACCCAATATCGGCAGTTGAGCATATTCTGATGCGTGTAACATGGCCCCAACTCCACGACTCCCTATAGCACCTTCACACCTAGCCTAGGCAACGCAGCAAAACAACTTAACGACGCCTCGAAGGCAACCGAGCACGTCCTGGCCATGCCTGCTTCACCTGTTGGAGACTTTTGGCATTTGTACGTCGACGTCACATCTAACTACAAAGGCTTGGGAACATGTATGGTCTTGTCACCCTAGATGATTAGATGCTCGATTAGGCAGTCACTCTAGGTTTCAAAGCATCCAACAACGAAGCATCCAACAAGACGATTCTCGATTGCCTTAAGAAATCCCTCTTTGACAAGCAAGAAAAATGGCCAGACGAACTCCTCGAATGTCCATGGGTATACTGCACGACCAAACGACGAGCAACCTGTGAGACTCATTTCTCTTTGGCATTTGGTTCAGAAGTAATCATTCCTCCCAATGTCATCGTGCCAAGTATCAGCACTCTACTGCCAAATATCGAGCATAACAGAAAGGAGATGGCCACAAATTTAGATCTGGTAGAGGAAAAATGCGAGAAGGTCATCACCTACATCATAGCCTACCAGCAGCAGCTCTTCTTCAGCTACAACAAAAGGGCCAAGATTCAGTAGTTTTAGCCCGAAAATCTAGTCCTAAGAAAAGCCTTCATCATTGCCCGCAGAGAAGGCTCTAAAAAAATGGATCCCATCTGGTAAGGTCCGTACAGCAGGTATTACCTGGCCTAGCTCGCTTCTCAGGAGTTGTGCTCGAGAGGCTTTCTGAGCCAGTTCTTCTGCATTAGTGTTTCGAACACGTGAGATGTGCTTGAATGTGATGCCTTTAAATGATTCAGCCAAATAGCTAGCAACCATGTGATAAAGTGCCAGAGTACAACTCATGGAATGAAAGGCTCTATTAAGTTAGTTAATCACAACGTCTAAATCGCCCAGGACGAGTACGCAGGCTACCCTCAAGTCGTGAAGGACATTAAGGCTGATGATAAGGGCTTCGTAATTAGCCTGATTATTCGTACAATCAAAATAAAGCTTAAGAGAAAAATACCAGCGGTTTTGGTCTGGGGATTGAATGATGATTCCAACACCAGCCAAGACTAAGGTACTAGAGCCATCAAAATACATTGTCCAATAATTATCACATGTTTTCACTACGCCAATTTCAGCGTCGTTGCCCCTAAAATCGTATGGGGAAGGATGTTAGGCTAAGAAATCGGCTAGTGCTTGGCCATTGACGGCTTTCTGAGGCACATATTATAAACTGAATTCAGATAGTGCGATTGTCCATTTCCTAATTCTGCCTTTTACTATTGGCCGAGTGAGCATTAGTGAATAACATCTAAGTGACGACCTGAGTGGTCAAGGGAAGCATGTAATGCCTAAGTTTTGACACGGTGAAAAATAAGGCTAGGCAAAGTTTCTCGACGGCTAATAATTTATCTCAGGTGAGTTGAGATTCTGGCTAAGATAAAAAAAAATAGCCTGTTCACGCCTAGTGTTGTAGTCCTGTGCAAGAAAACGACCAATGGATTCCTCAGCCGTTGAGATATACAACTTGAGAGGTTTATCATGCCAAGGTGACACAAGGGCATGTGGGGTCATGAGAGAGACCCTGATTTATGTGAAAGCATCTTAATGCACTTCATGCCATTCGAATTTTTCAGAATCCTTGAGTTTCAAAAGCTTGGAGAAGGCTTTCATTTTTCTCGCGAAATTAGCAATGAAGCGGCAAAGAAAATTGATCTTGCCGAGTATGGCTGTAGTTACTTTTTGGTCATGGGGGTGAAGCGTCGATGATTGTTCTAGGCTTGTTCTCGTCCACCTCGATACGACGATGATGTAAAAGGAAACCCAAGAAGTTGTCGGTCGATACACTAAAGGCGCAGTTGTCAGGGTTAATTTTAAGGTAATGTTGGCGTATATGAAGGAAAGCTTGCCGAACATCATTTAAATGTGTTCGGCGATGTTTCGATTTGACTACAACATCATTAATGTAGACTTCGACGATGGTACTAATTAAATCATGAAAAATAGTATTTATAGCGCATTGGTATGTGGCCGCCGCGTTTTTTAGGCCATATGGCATGACAACCCATTCGTACGTTCTGAGTGCGCCCAGGCAACGAAAAGCAGTTTTGTGAACGCTGGCCTCATCGATGAAAATCTGGTTGTAACCAGCATAACCATCCATGAAGGATAACATCTTGTGGTTTACTGTTGCGTTGATTAACAAACCTGAAATTGGCATTATATATTCATCTTTAGGAGTTTTTAGATTCAAATTTCAAAAATCGATACAAATATGTAGAGTACACTTTTCTTTTAAAACTGAGACAATGTTCGCCAACTATTCGACGTAAGAAGCTGTTCAAATAAACTCGACTTTTAAAAGTTGAACAAGTTCATCTTTTATGCCGAGTTATACTTTAGTCGAGAATTGTCAGGGGGGAGGTGGGGGTTGACGGAACAATTTGCAACCAGGTTTGATGCGTAATTTGTTCCATGGTAGATGAAACCACTACCCGGCACCTGTCTCGTTTGGTATCAGACATCAGGGTCGACAATCAGATCGGCCAACCCGAGTCTCGCCAAATCCTGATGAACAGTCTCGACACCTACTTCTTTGCTAAAACCTTATAGGGTAATGTAGTCCACATGATCGTCGTAATGCCAAGCCTTAATCATATTCACTTCAAACGATTGATTATCGACCTTATGGACCACGATCGATTTGCCATCCTAGAAGTAAGGACTTAATATAACGACGAGGGGATACAGCTTGTTTGATAAATCCAATCATGACCGAGCAATGCATTATACTCAGTTTTTGAATTGACTATAAAAAATGTGGTCATGTGATTGCGACCTACGACACTTACCTCTAAAGGAAGTACTCCCTATGTTTGGGACTTGTCACCAATGAAGTTGCTGATGGTTACCCCTAAAGGTATTAGTTTGTCGTTGGAACGTCGTAGTGCCTTCATGATGGAAATGGGCATGATGTTGACTGTTACCTCACAATCGATAAAATTTTTGGAAATTGGGTATCTTTCAGTATGAGCCATAACATATGACGACTTTAGATGTTTAAGGTTAACAGAAGTCCAGGGGAACAGTTCAGCAATAGCTGCCTAAAGTTTATCTTCTTTACTTACTTGCCCAGCCTCCTCAGTGGTAACGAAGTTGCCTTGTATTGATTTTTCGACAACCACATCCCCATCTAGGAAATTTGGTTGGAACTTGGTTAGTTAAAACTCAGCAGATAAAACGTGGACCATGCTGATTTCTATATTTTCGAGGACCGAAGGGCTCATTGAGTCATGATCTTCATCTTCTGGGCTTCGAGTGAGGTATCCCTATCTTCAGTATGCTTTGCTTGATCATTTACTTCAGTGAGTGATTGTTCATGTGGTACATCCGCTAGACCTGTTTTATTCTGATTGTCATCCCCGAGCTCGCTCAACATTGGGATTTGGGTGCGTTCTTGTGGAGCCTTGTTGGTCTGATCCTGATAGGCGATGCGAGCGTTTCTTGTCTCTAGATAAGCATTTAAACGCACCACGCGCTCTTTTTCATCAGCTGTAAGGCTGAAGACAGACACGGCTGAAAAAACTTCAAAATCGTATCGCAGATATTGGAGGTCCTTAAGAGAGAAAGGAAGCTCGACACTATCTATATCTGTATATGGTTTAACCTCAAAGTTAATAACTCAAGCCTCATGTATATGCTGAAGCCTGGCCTTCATCCCTGGATCTATTGTTTTCTTAATGATCTGTTCGGCATTAAGGCAAGTTAGTGCCAGGTCAAGAGCCTATTTGGCTTGCTTTTGGTAGGCCGTATAAGTCATTAGCAAAATGTTTCTTGTGAAACTCCTGCATGTATTCTAAAGCTTCGTCGAGAAATGGTTGGTGGAGATTTCGTTGGACTTTAATTAATGGCTCTTGTGAATGCAACAGAGGAAGTTTGCTTTCTAGTTTCTTCCTGAAGTGCTTAAAATGAGCTTTCATCTCCCCATGCCAAAAAAGGAGTTTTATGCGCTTCGCAGATTCTTCAATTGTGGTTTCAAAGGCACGATCGATCACCTTCTTTTCCTGAAGTAATTCAGCCATGATTGCCGGAGGTTATCGATCATCTTCACTACCTGTTATTTCTTTCGACTGCCATTTGGTAGCAGAGGTAGCCTGGGTAAATAAGCATCATATCATACTTACAATTGCTGAAAGGAAAGGATCGGCGTCAACTACCATTTATTTTTCAGGAAATTTGAGCTTGCCTTTATCAATCCAACTTTGAACGACATCACGAAATACGACACAGTTGTTTGTCGTATGTTTGTTCAAATTGTGATATTTGCAATAAGTTTTTTCTTTTAAGTCTTTGGCCTTGAGAACATTATGCCCTCGTCAAAGTTTGAAAATTTTCATGAGTAGTAGGTGGTCGAAGATGGCATCAGCCTTGGTGATATCGAAGATGTAGACCTTTGATGTTTTCATGGCAGTTTCCACATGGGTCGAGCTGGTTTTGACATCTTTGGAGCTACCGTGAGCCAACACTTTGCATACATATGGTTTTTCAATCACAATCTAGGCCGCATCTATGCTGGCCTATTGGGACTTTTCGCCGTTGGCTGATGCATAACTGACCGTGGGGCTCTTGTAGATCGTTCATTGGGATAGGGATTTTGAGATATTATTTTCTCGAAGCAAATAATCATATTGCTTAACATGTTGAGCCAGTTCGTACATATCTCGAAAATTTTCCCTCAAGAATTTCTTTTTATACTCTACCTCTAGGCCTTTTAGAGCAAGTCTAACAAACTCGACTTTAGGGAGAGGTACTCGGCACCAGTTTTTATCCTACTTAAACCTCGTAAGGTATTCCATTGGTGACTCATTAGTGGCTTGACCATCCTTTCTAAAGAAGTTACTAACGCGTCCATCCTTGGTCGATATAATTGTTCTTGAAATTTCTCGACTAGTTCCTCCCAACTTTGGATGGAGTTAGTGGGATGTTGATATATCATGCGAATGCTGAGCCTGTTATCAAAAAGTTAAACAATTGCAACTTATGGAAATCACTTTTAATGTCCCCACATTGAGCAGTGAATCGAGCCACGTGTTCTAATGACGATAGGGATGATTCTCCAACGAAAAGGCTGAAGTCTGGGTTCTTAAACCCTTTAGGGTACTTGAATTTGTCCACATAACTAGGATATGGGTGAATGAATTTCAAAAACTTCAGCCCTTTTTTCAAGGTCGAATCGATCATTCTTTCGACTTCGACCATATCAACAGGTCGTTTCTGTCCTCGGATGAAAGTCGTCCGATTTGCTGATTGATCCACCACTTTTTTCAAACTCAATCATTTTGAGGTGAGTGGATCCTGTCTCGGCCTGTATTGCTAGTAATGGGTTACTCTTGAAAAAAGGTTGTCTGATTCGATCGACGAATCCACTATAATGGACTCTACCAACTTTGAGATCGTGCATTTCTTTACGTATGTTTTTTCTTTCTCGGCTCAACATCTGCTCAAAGTGCCTAGATTGTTCTTCAAGTTGCCGTTGAAAAAATGATCTAGTTGGTGGGTCAGAAGCATCACCACCATCCTCATCACAATCCTCCACTATTCCTTCAACAAAAATTCCTTTTGACTTTTTGGTGGGGATTTTTTGCATCACGAGGCTGACCGCCAAGACTAACTTCCTTTTCTCAGCATGTCACACTTGTGGCTTCAGATGTCACAGCTACAGAAAGAATCTGTACTTGTGGAAAGCAATCTTGAATTGGGTTTTGGGCTGTATGATTAGTTGTCTGTACCTATGCATGTCTTCTTTTTTACTGACTGTGTCTCAATAGTACTTATGCCTATCTTCTTTTTACTGACCGTGTCTCAATGGTCATAAACTTTGTAGCTTTAGCACTGGGTCCCACTAGGCATGCCAAAATGTTGACCCTAAAAACTACCAAGCCTATGTGGTGCGCATGCTGAGTAATTAATAAGCTAACTACGTCATTCGATTATGTGCGGGGCATGACAACTCGTTGGCCAAGCTCGACCGGGGAGTAAAATGTGTTGTTGCGTTGAGTGGGTTGCTGACTTCTTGATCCTATGATTGTGACCAAGGAAGGAACACGTCTCGGCCATCGGGTTTTAGAGCTTGAAGACAAGGCTGGTAGTTTTGCGAAGTTCACAAATTGTAGGCGCCGGGTTTAGTCACAGTGATTATATTCGTGTGAGTATAAGCACGCTGAACTGGTACCAAACTATATGGACACAAGTACTCAAAAGATATGTACATCTTGATTGTAAATGTGGTTCGACCGTCGGAATGTCGAACTCTAAAAGATACTTGTGAATATCTAATCATAAAAACAACTCGGCGTTCAACGTGTTGAGCCTAGTAACTTGTAACACCTCACTTTGCCTAGAAGGCTGATGAGATGACCTTTACCAACAAGGACTCGAAAATCCTTTTTTACTGAGACTTGGATAAATAACTAGTCAGTCTCAAAACAGTGCTATTTATCCATACTGAAGGTGCTCCTTGGTTGAAAATCCTTATTCACAATGTTGTTTATCCAAACTAAAGATGTGTTGGCGGAAAAAAAGAAAATAAAAATCTCAAAAGTGTTTGAGAGGTTTTGTGCAGGGCAATTTGTGTGTTGAATTGGAGAGGGCCTTGAATGATGCACCCCCTTCTCTATTTATAGCAGCAAGCCCCTTCATGGCCTAGCTAGAACCGTACTCGGATTAGAACTCCTTAACCTAATCTGATTAGGTTTTGGCCAATCCTAATTCCAATAAGACTTTGAACCATCATCTTTTAACGAACCAGATTCACCCCCTAAATCTCAGCATCCTCAGCCTTAGCCTTAAGATTGCTTGTTGCACTAGGTCTCGACTATCTTACATTTATCCAAACCAATCCTCCTTGTAGTAAGACTTGACTAACCCTAACTAAACCGCCCATGATAGAACTCTTAATCACTCAACTGAGAGTCACTAAACTCGACCCAAACTATCATTTTGGGCCCAAACACATGCTCATGGATTTGTTCTGTTTGTTTGCATGTTGAATATGATCAGTGTGGAACAAAATACTTGTATGGTTGAATTCGTGATTTAGGCTTGAACAAAAGTATTCATCTATGCTGCCTGAATCCCCCACCTCCAAACTTGTGTTGTAATATATATATTTTTTTAAATGTGAGGGAGTGATTAAGTGAAAGCACTTCTAGAACTTCAACGAATAGGCTTTCGCAGTAACCTCACTGTAAGCATTTCCAGAACTTCAACATTTTTTTTGTTTTTGTACTTCGTTGATTTCTGCACTTTGATAAGTGGCTAAGTGTTGATGAATGGATGAGATGAGTGCTAGCACGAGTAGTGGATTGTATGGCTGACTCATGTCTGAATGCAACGTGCAATCACAAATAAAAAAAAAAACTAAATAGATAACTAGAGAAAAATAACAAGAATTAAAAATTGCAATTTTTTTATAGAAAAACTAATGAAAAAGGCTTGAAAACTTTGAGTTTTAACGATAAGGACAAAATAAAGGGGTAAAGTGAATAGTACCAGGATTAACTTTTTAGTGTAAAAATGTGATTTTTCGTTAAAATAAATAGTATCGGGAACTTTTTGTTAAAGTTCTTTTATTTGTTTTTCAATTTCCAATTTTTTATTTTTTTTGATTTTATGATAAGTAATCAAAGCAGGAAAATAAAATAAACGAAAATCAAAATTAAAGAGTTCAAAAAATTGGGTTGCCTCCCTTTTAGCGCTTTAGTTAACGTCTGTAGCTAGATGGATTGGAAGGAAATCGGCAATTAGGTCACTTGATCCATCAAACTCAACCATTCCTTAACAGCATCATAGGGCAATAGTAGGTAAGAAATGACTTGAACTGTGCATTTAAATTCAATTGTTGAAATAGTCATATCTGTCTTATGTGAGTGAATCTTTGAAGTCATATGGGGTCCTTTCTAGCAAGGCTTTGATCTCTGATGAACGGACTTGAACCTTGTATATAACACCCACATCTTTTGCAATGGCTGAGTTTCTCTAAAAGGAACTTAGCTGTCGTGAAAATTTCGTGTTTTCCACTTGTTATTATTGTCGTCGTTGTAAGACCTGCCTTGAATTTCCTCAAGGCTGATAGGTCTTGTTGGTGCAGAGAACAATTCAGCAATCAAATTTTTCTCATCCGCAACTATTGGGCCTGTATCCAAATTTTTTAATGTGTCCAAAAGTTGAGCATTTAATGTCCCAAATTCTGAATGTGTGAACATTCATCTCCAACACGTCTGTTTCTTTTTAGAATGGGTTTTGGTGGCGTATAAACTTGGGTAGTAACATATTCAGTGGAAAGTTCATGGTCAACTGGCGTTATTTCCTCTGTTGGGCATGTATCATTAGCAAGTGACTTTTCCGTTCCTATGACAGTCTCCTCTTGATCTTTATAGCTATACCTATAATTTAATGCTTGAATCTAAAATTCTTGATGGGTTCTTTCAATGTAAAATTCAGATGTTTCCAACAATATAGAGATCTTGGCTTCCACCGGAAGCTTTTGTAGCACATCAGGCTGCTCAAAATACTCTTAATTACATGCCCACATAAAATAAAGATACTTTTTCAAGCCTGGAATATAGTACTTTGAATAGGGATTGTTCCAACACCTTTTTCAGTTGTTCTCATATTGATATGCTTTTGGACACACTCAAGAAAATATTCCCTTTCGAAGCACTCCAAATTATCATGGGTCTTCAAACAGCAAAGGGTACAAATTGTAGGTTTAAATCCATAAAAATCATTTTCTGCTAAAGAAACCCATAACTGCAATCCTCCTGTCAATGGTTCCATCATGGAATTGCTCTCAAGATCAACAATCTATAACCTACAAAAATAAATAAAAAATTAATAAGTAAATAAAAAGATATATATAAAAATAATTAATTAAGAATATGATAAACACAAATTATTCAAAACAATCCTCGGTAGCGGCGCCAATTTCTTGATAAGATTTTTACTACCTCCAAAAGTAGGGATAAAAACACTTAAAAGTACTTGCAAAAGTACAAGGTTATCGTAGTATAGCAGCTCAAGTAATGTCGTTTTCCATACGGATTGAATGAATAATTTGTATTTAAACTAATCCTTAGCTAATTATTTAGAACAAAGGTTCAAAATGGTTGATTTTGGAATTTAAAATAATAAAAACGAAATTTAATAAAAATAATTAAATAATTGACAAAGTAAAGAAAGCAAAAGAAAAAGGTTTTGGAAAACAATTTAAACACTAAGGTTCTGCCGTCACCATTAACAATCCTATGCAATTTTACCAATTAATTATGAATTTTTGAATACATGCTTTGAAGGTTAGGTTTTCCGAATTCATATTTTCCTCGTCATGTTCAAGCGAAACGTATATCTAACATACAACCTGTCTGTGATGTTCTGATCAAATATGAACATGCAAGACTCATTAAGTTTTGTGAAAACCCTTTGAAAAATCATGCAACCCTTAAGAGCATGATGTCCTCCTTAATTTCAGGATGATGTTCCAACATAAATTGCATCAAACTTCTTGTCTAAATATCCTAACGGTCGTGAATAACTAAGACAATTAGATAGTTTAACCATGGTGATTAATAATTCAAAGCAAACATGCATCCATTCATAAGCAAATTAATAAAATCACATATTCAAGCTAAGGCTTGTGCTTCGTCCTAGCAAAAGGACTAGTTACACATAATCATAATAAAAACTAAAGAAAATATATTAAATAGCAAAAAGATTGAAAACACCTTATAGGTAAAAGTCTGAAAATTCTCCAAAGCTTCGCTAAATTCTCTTAATATTGCATAGAGAACCCTAATGGCTAAAAATCATTATTTTTACTACTCCAAATTAAAACCCTCATAGAAAAACACACACCCTAACCCCGAAAGTGGGGCGTGATGGCTGTCACGTGAGCGTAACGTAACCATATGCACAGTGCGGAAGCAGGATTAACAATAGGTATACGAAGGAATTAAAACCAAATGACTAGCAGTTCAAGCTAAGGTAAAGTGCTAGTGCGAGAATTCATAGTGCTTTTATAAACCAGAGCATAAATGGCCTACGTGCAGTCAAGCAGAAGTACTAAATGGAAATAACACCCGCAGGTGATCCTACATGAGTGAATTTTGTCAGAACGTCTGGGAGATCCTCGTATGCCACCAACGAACACTACTTAATACCTGGAGGGCCGAAAAAACAAAGTTGAGTGGATCAGTAAAACAAATCTTTCCCAAATCATTCTTTTCTCAAAAACAGTAACCCCTCTTCGTAAAATCTGTATAATTTCCCAGAAATAAAGTATATACTCATATACATATATATATCTCAATTATGCTGGAAAACAGTTGTATGCATGTATGTATGAATGTCATGCCAAAGTATCATAACTGAATCGCAATCATAAATCTATAGATGTGATTAAATGCCAGGTAATCATCTCGGCCCTTGGCCGTATATATATCTCATAATCAAGCTCAATAATAAACTCAGCCCTCGGCTGCACATATAGCTCATAATCAACTCATCATATCATGTACATCAATCCTGCACACATATCAATATCACCACTAGTGGTCTACTCATCATCACTGAATATATATATATAAGTATGCTCTAGTGCTACAATCACGTGAAGATTGTGCGAAGGATTCGCAGGTCACCTACAAGTCGAACCCACTTATAGTGGTCTATACGACAGGACTGTGCACCTAACTTGGATCCAAGGCGACCATGCGGTGCGGGAGGTGAACAACACGTGAAAGATTGTGCCCCTATCTTTGGGCGTGAGCACTAATATCAATGTGCAAGTATATGAGCTCTAATCATATCACATCACATCATTCGTTCTCATTCTCATTATAACCATTATCTAAACTTACCTGACACTTACATGTGCGTCCGCAGCACCATCATACAATATGCAATCACTAATGCAGCATTTAAAATAAATGAATACTTTGCATGGCATTTCAAATCCTTTAAAACGTTCAATTTCATTTTTTTGGGAAAAATAGTAATATGTATAGGTATATACAGAAAACAAACTGCCCACTCACTAATATGTCGACGGGTCGTAACCCCTGTGCCTAGCCTGGCTACGCTCGTCCTCTGGATGGGTCTCGCCTATATGAGAAATAACTGTAATTACGTTAGTTAAACGCACATATATGAAACTCGATAAGAACTTCTTATACGATGCTCAATTTTGGCATACGAATATACCAACGAGACCTACATAACCTCACGAGCGTCGTGAAATTTGTAGAAATTTTTTTGGATGTCTCACGCGCCCCGACGCGCCGGGGAGGCCACAGACCCACGCGCCCCCACGCACGTCATCTCTAACCTTGGCTAGCCGGAAAAGTTCACCGGCGCCGGAAATCTGGGCAACCTGTCAATGCCCTTTTCTCGCTCATTTTTGCACCATTTTTCATTTTCTTTATACCAAAATGAAGCCCTCAACATGTAGATTAATTTTATACCTCTTTGGAGCTTCAAATCCTTCGAAATCTCGTCGGGAAATTTCCACCAAAACCGGCCACCTTTGAACCACGTGATCTCGACGTCAAAACCGACCAAACAAAGCACTCTTAGTATCTAGAGGTCCTAACAAAGCTCCTTGTGAGCTTTGATTGTCCTAAAGCGTAGCCATTAAAAAGTTGATCAATATACCCAAAACTGTGCTCGAGTTTTCGACGTGAAATAGGATGAAACCTTACCTAAAATGGGTGCCAATGAGTTCGTATGGACCTCAAGAATGGAATAGTGGTATCAGCTATGTCGATCTATGAAGATTTGGTCTCGTTTGGCTGTGGTCCGTACGTGAGAGACGAGAGAGAGAGTGAGTTCGAGGGTGAAACAGAGAGAGTGCTACGGGAGTGAGAGGAGAGAGAGAAAGAGAGATCAACCACCAATCACAACTAGGGATATTTTAGTTCCCATTGGTCCCAAAACTTTGGGAATTTATGTAATTGGACCATGATTTTAACTCAAAATACGATTTCGTATTCAATGCTCGAGGGTAATTTCGTCCTTTCATATTATCAAAAATAGAATCTCGGGAAGGGCTGTCACAATCTACCCACCTTATAAAAATTTTGTCCCCGAAATTTCATACCATAATACAACCACTAGTGTCCATAAAACAACCTCGGATTCATCTTTCTCATTATGTCCTCTATCTCCTAAGTCGCTTCTTCAACTTAGTGATTTGTCCATAAGATTTTCACAAAACGCACTGTCTTGTTCCTGAGCACCTTATCTTTCCAATCAAGTATCGTCACTGGCTCCTCATCGTAAGTCAAATCTAGACTGATCTCTAAGGGTTGTGAAGGGATCACATACGACGGATATGAAACATAATGTCGAAGCATCGAAACGTGAAACACATTATGTACTCTGGACAGCTCTGATAGCAACTCAAGCCTGTAAGCTACTTCACCGACTCGCTCGGTGATCTGATAAAGGCCGATGTACTTAGGACTCAACTTTCCTTTCTTTCCAAATCGTACAACACCTCGCCACAGCGATAACTTCAGAAATACCCAATCACCAACCTTGTACACTTGATCAGTGACAAGTCTGTCAGCTACACTCTTTTGGCGATCTTGGGCCGCTTTCATATTAGACTTAATAACTGAATATTCTTAGTAGTCTCTTTTACTAACTCAGGGCCCACTAAAACTCTTTCGCCAACCTTTGACCAACACAACGGTGTACGACACGGCCTGCCATAAAATGCCTCAAATGGTGACATACCAATACTCGAATGAAAGCTATTATTATAGGCAAACTCCATCAAATCCAAACGATGATGCCATGAGTCGCCAAACTGCAAAACCGAAGATCTCAGTATATCTTCCAATGTCTGAATCGTCATCTCTAATTGACCGTCTGTCTGGGGATGATATGTCGTACTGCAAGGTAATCTCGTACCAAAAACTTCCTGGAATGCTATCCAGAAATTAGAAGTGAATTGAGGATCACGATCTGAGACAATACTAACTGGAACGCCATGATACTTTACAATCTTCGCTTTGAATAACTCAACCAATCGATTCACGAAAACTTCTCCCTCGCAGGAATGAAATGCGCCGACTTAGTGAGTTGATCAACAATCACCCAAACTCCATCATATCCATTATGTGTACGAGGAAGCTTGTACACAAAATCCATAATAATATTTTCCCATTTCCACTGTGGAATGGGAAACAGCTGTGACAATCCAAACGGTTTCTTCCTTTCGGATTTGACTTGCTGACATATGACATATCTGCTTACATATTTGTATGATACATCATAGTGCCTCCGGGATGCATCACATAGGCTGAAATATGTGCATCATTCAAAATTTCCTTCTTCAATTTTGCATTATCTGTTACAGCTTTCCTTCATAAGTATGTCGTATGTTTCTCTGATTTGGAGGTCTTTCCTTTTACCATCGTTTCGTAAACAAATAAGTTCATGAGTTTCCTTATCATTAATCTGGGCCTCTAGTATACGATCAATCAAGATTGGCCTAACTTGGAAACTAGCAATTAAGGCATTTACTCGATCATCTGCTTCGAAAATTTTCTAACTCTAGCTTCACTCCAGTTGACCTCAGCTTTACAAGAAAAGGAACATGACTCGTGTAGAAAGCATTAACTCTGCCCTGAGACTTCCTGCTAAGAGCTTCAGCTACCGCTTTTGCATGACCCGGGTGATACTCAATCGTGCAATCGTAGTCACTTAGCAACTCAATCCACTGTCGCTGACGAAGATTCAAATCGTTCTGCGTAAACAGATACTGGAGACTCTTATGATCTGTGAAAATCCTGTATTTCTCGCCATAAAGATAGTGTCTCCAAATCTTCAAAGCAAATATAATGGATGCCCACTCTAAATCATGTGTAGGGTAATTCATCTTGTGAGGCTTTAACTGGCGCGAAGCGTAAGCAATTACCCTACCATGTTGCATCAAAACGCAACCTATACCATTCAACGAAGCATCACTGTAAATCTCGAAATTACCACTATCGTCAAGAAGAGCTAAAACCGGAGCATGAGTGAGATAATGCTTCAACTGCTGGAAACTCTGCTCACAATTATCATCCTACTCAAATTTAACTTCCTTCCTGGTCAACCTCGTTAGTGGTAAAACCATAACTGAGAAATCCTTAACAAATCACCGATAGTAACCTGCTAAACCAAGAAAACTCCGTACCTCGGTGACGGTTCATGGCTGCTACCAATTCTCCACTGCTGCAATCTTCTGAGGCTCAACCTGAATAGCCTGAGCTGAACAACATGCCCTTAGAAAGCAACTTGATATAACCAGAACTAGCACTTACTGAACTTAACATACGATATGTATATCCTCAGCTTCTTCCACACCAAAGTAAGATGTCGAACATGATCTTCTTTTCACATAGAATACACCAGAATTTCATTAATAAAGACGATGACTAATCTGTCTAAATATTACCGAAATACCTTATTCATCAATCTCATGAAAGCTACTGGCACATTTGTCAATCCGAATGACATCATGAGAAACTCATAATGACCATAACGAGTTCGGAAAGAAGTTTTAGGAACATCATCACTCCTGATCTTCAGCTGATAGTAGTCTGACCTTAGATTAATCTTAGAAAATACGCAGGCACCTCGAAGTTGATCAAGAAGATCGTCTATACGCGGCAACTCGCTACCTGATTCAATTGCCTATAATCAATACACAATCTCAAGGTACCATCTTTCTTCTAAACAAACAAGACTGGGGCTCCCCAAGGTGAAGTACTAGGCTGAATGAAACCTTTATCAACTGATTCTTGCAACTGAGTCTTCAATTCTCTTAATTCAGCAGGAGCCATACGATAACAAGTTAAGGAAATATGATTAGTACCTGGTAACAATCAAGGGTGAACTCTACATCGCGATCTGGCGGCAATCCAGGTAAATCATCAAGGAAAACGTTTGAAAAACGTCTGACCATCTTAACATTTTCCACACTAACGGGAGTATAATCATTAGTACCACGTGAGTCAAGTACTCTTAACAACCTTTCTTTAATAAGTTTTGGCTCTCACAGCTACATGATTCCATGCCTGACGCCACTACGCTCACCCACAAAAGTAACCTCTGGTAATCCAAGACGATGGAAAGTAACTGATTCCCGTAGCAATCGATATCGGTACGATCATACTGCAGCTAATCTGTGTCTAGAATAACATCGAAGTCCACTATATCTAACGTGATAAGATTCGCTAACACAACTATATATTCCACCATCACTGGGCACCATAAAAAACACAATACTAACATAGAATGACCTGCCTGTTACTTGCTTAACGAATCCAACGAATAAGTTATTAATATTACGGTCTGTAGCCCGCAATACCGATAACTCACTGTTGTATCGATAAGTAAGTAATAATTCCCGAGGGTGTAATATTACCATCTTACAGTGATATGTGGTTAACACGTCATTGGCTTGTTATCGTCCTCTATCTCTGTTGGCGTGAACTCCTCGTCCTTGAGAATTATGCCCTTGTCCTGACCATAGGTATAACACCTACTACTACCTCTTCGACGCACTCCAAAATGTCGATTATGGCACCTACGGCACAAAGGGTGCATTTTCTCTACCAGAATTCCCTTGCTTTTGGGATCTGGAACCTCTTGAAAACCTACCAACTCTTCTCTGACCAGTGGAACTAAAACCTCCGCTAGAAGAACTAGAACTGGCTCTGTATCTCTTAAAATCCTGAGTTTAACGAGGTCCCAGAGATGATTACCCTATACTTTTATCCTTATCTTTATTCTGATTACTATCTTTTCCTTCTTCTTCCTCACTACTGCTGAACATATTCCCTGAGTTCGCAATCCTCAACAGCATCTCATAAATCTTCTGATAAGTGTCACAGGGACAAATGGTCGCCATCGAACGCCATTTCTTCTTAGTACCAAGCTTAAAGCGTCTAAGCATCTCAACTGAAATAGTAGCAGTTTCTAAATCATAACGAGACAAATTAGTAAACTTTCTTTAATACTCGTTAGAAGACAACTTCCTCTGTTTCAAATCTGTGAACTCCTGCTTCTTACAATCTAGATATGCTGGGATATGAATCTCTAATAGAATGACCGTTAAAAATTCTATCAGTCTGCAATCTCCTCGGACTTCCACCAGTAAGTTTCCTGTTTTCACTAGGATGCAGATTCTGCGTTCAAAAACCAAATAGTGGTCTCTATCCACTTATCATCAGGAAAACTCCCTTGACTCTACATCAGCCTAAAAGTATTCTCAATCTGATTGAGCCAATGCTCAAACCCCTCATGGCCTTCATTACCCCTAAAGGTATGCAAGTTTAGATTATACTCTGACTCTAAGGACTCCGCTGAGGAGGCGAATTAAGGACTGAATAACACTAACAATAGCTTCCCCTAACTGAGCTATATCAGGGAAACTAGGTTCATCTATACGACGTGACTCTTTACGAGGCGGCATAGTTCTGATAAAAACACCAAGATAATTGAATATTCACAAGCTATGCATGACTGCCAAACTTATGCTATGATACCAAACTGACAAACCCCGACCCGAAAGTGGGGTGTGCTGGCCGTCACGTAAGCGTGATGTAACCATATGCACAGTGCGGAAGCAGGATTAACAATAGGAATCCGAAGGACATAAAACCAAATGACTAGCAGTTCAAGCTAAGGTAACGTGCTAGTGCGAGAATTCATAGTACTTTTACAAAACCAGAGCATAAATGGCCTACGTGCAGTCATGCAGAAAGTACTAAATAGAAATAACACCCGCAGGTGATCCTACATGAGTGAATTCTGTCGGAACGTCCAGGAGATCCTCGTATACCACCAACGAATACTACTTAATACCTAGAGGGGCAAAAAAACAAAGTTGAGTGGGTCAGTAAAACAAAGCTTTGCCAAATCATTCTTTTCTCAAAAACTGTAACCCCTCTCAGTAAAACTTGTATAATTTCCCAGAAATAAAGTATATCTCAATTCATGTTGGAAAATAGCTGTACGTATGTATGTATGAATGTCATGCCAAAGTATCATAACTGAATCTCAATCATAAATCTATAGATGTGATTAAATGCCAGGTAATCATCTCGGCCCTTGGCTGTATATATATGTCATAATCAAGCTCAATAATAAACTCAGCCCTCGACTGCACATATAGCTCATAATCAACTCATCATATCATGTATATCAATCTTGCACACATATCAACATCACCACTAGTGGTCTACTCATCATCATTGAATATATATATATATATAAGCATGCTCTAGTGCTACATTCACGTGAAAACTGTGCGAAGGATTCGCGGGTCACCTACGAGTCGAACCCACTTACAGTGGTCTATACGATAGGACTGTGCACCTAACTTGGATCCAAGGCGAGCATGCGGTGCGGGAGGTGAACAACACGTGAAAGATTATGCCCCTATCTCTGGGCGTAAGCACTAATTTCAATGTGCAGGTATATGAACTCTAATCACATCACATCACATCATTTGTTCTCATTCTCATTATAACCATTATCTAAACTTACCTGACACTTACCTGTGCGTCGGCAGCACCATCATACAATATGCAATCACTAATGCAGCATTTAAAATAAATGAATACTTTGCATGGCATTTCAAATCCTTTAAAATGTTCAATTTCATTTTTCTGGGAAAAATAGCAATATATATAGGTATATATAGAAAACAAACTGCCTACTCACTGATATGTCGACGAGTCGTAACCCCTGTGCCTAGCCTGGCTACGCTCGTCCTCTGGGTGGGTCTCGCCTATATGAGAAATAATTGTAATTACGTTAATTAAACGCACATATACGAAACTTGATAAGAACTTCTCATACGATGCTCAATTTTGGCATACGAATATACCAACGAGACCTACACAACCTCACGAGCGTTGTGAAATTTGTAGAAATTTTTTTGGATGTGTCACGCGCCCCCACACGCCGTGGAAGCCATGGACCCGCGCGCCCCCACGCGCGTCATCCCTAACCTTGGCTCGCCGGAAAAGTTCACCGGCGCCAAAAATCTGGGCAACCTGTAAATGCCCTTTCCTTGCTCATTTTTGCACCATTTTTCATGTTCTTTATACCAAAATGAAGCCCTCAACATGTAGATTAATTTAATACCTCTTTAGAGCTTCAAATCCTTCGAAATCTTGTCGGGAAATTTCCACCAAAACCAGCCAACTTTGAACCACGTGATCCCGACGTCAAAACTGACCAAACGAAGCACTCCTAGTCTCTAGAGGTCCTAACAAAGCTCCCTGTGAGCTTGGACTGTCCTAAAACGTAGCCATTAAAAAGTTAATGAATAGTACCCAAAACTGTGCTCGAGTTTTCGACATGAAATAGGATGAAACCTTACCTGAAATGGGTGCCAATGAGTTCGTATGGACCTCAGGAATGGAATGGTGGTCTCAGCTGCGTCGATCTGTGAAGATTTGGTCTCCTTTGGATGTGGTCCGTACGTGAGAGACGAGAGAAAGAGTGAGTTTGAGGGTGAGACAGAGAGTGCTACATGAGTGAGAGGAAAGAGAGAGAGAGTGTGTGTGGTCCAACATCAACCACCAATCACAACTAGGGATATTTTAGTTCCCATTGGTCCCAAAACTTTGGGAATTTATGTAATTGGACCATGATTTTAACTCAAAATGAGATTTCGTATTCAACTCTCGAGGGCAATTTCGTCCTTTCACATTATCAAAAATAGAATCTCAGGACGGGCTGTCATAGAAAAGGTTTTCTAAAAAACTAGAAAATAAAATAATAAAAGGATAACTAGGAATTACATTCCTATTAGGGTTTTTATAAAAAATGGTCCCTGACAGTGATCAAACACATAATTTTGGTCTTTGACATTGGAAATCAATAGAAATGGTCCCTAAGATTGATCAAACACATCACAAATGGTCCTTCCGTTAAAAACTCTTTGGGCAATTTTCAAAGCTTCGTAACTCAATCATTTCTTAATCAAATTCGACCCATATTATATAAAAAATGAAGATAGGAAAGTGTAGAACAAGATTATACCTATTTGAAAGCCCAATGGTTGCAAGAGATGGCTGAAAGTAGCCTCAAATGTGACTGGTCCGCAAAAAAATTGGAAAACTCAACGAAAACTAGGTAAAATTTAAACGTTCATAACTTCTTCAATACTTAACAAAATTGAGTGATTCAAAAACGAAAATCATACTTCTCGATGAGACAAAGAGAATGGTATATATTCTTGATGGCTAACTCACTGTAGTTTGGCCAAAAAATGGCTCGAAATTGGTTATCCAGATTCTAGCCGTTTTCCGGCCAAACCACGATGAATTAGCAGTCAATAAAGGTATCATTCTCTTTGCCTCGTCGAGAAGTATGATTTTCATTTTTGAATCACTCAATTTTGTTAAGTATTAAAGAAGTTATGAATGTTTAAAGTTTACCCAGTTTTCGGCGAGTTTTCTTGTTTTTCTGCTCACCAGTCACATTTGAGGCTATTTTTTTACCATCTCCAGTAACCATTGGGCTTCCAAATAGGTATAATTTTGCTCTGCACTTTCCTATCTTCATTTTCATATATTATGGGTCGAATTTGGTTAAGAAACGATTTAGTTACGAAGCTTTGAAAATTGCCCAAAGAGTTTTTAACGTAAGGACCATTTGTGATGTGTTTGATCAATCTCAGGGACCATTTCTATTGATTTCAATGTCAGGGACCAAAATGATGTGTTTGATCAATGTGATGAACCATTTTTGATAAAAACCCTTCTTATTATGATTAGGAAATTTGCCCCTCAAAGAGATGGCCACATTTCGGGACTTTCAAGGCTCCAAAATGACTTGAATTAAATATTAGGACCTCCTCTTCAAGTTCTAAGAAGAGCCCAAGTCCAAAATCTATCATCTTCCAGTAAAAAATCGCAAATAAGCTGTGCACTCCAATATGGCAACACTGCACGCTGAGCATAAATTAATTTGCCATGATCAGATGCTTCGGGATAAAATTATGAAATTTTGATACAACCTTCTTGACAAACTCACAAACCCTCTTCAATTAGAATCACTAAAAAATTCCACTGTTTATGCTCAAAACAAGTTATCATATCCTACATTAAAAACACATAGCAAAACGTCAAAATCTCACCAAAATAATAACCAAAATATACCAAAAAATAAGGAATAATATATAGTATAAAATCGACTCATCATAGGGTTTTTAAATCGAACAGATGCATCACTTGTCATTGTTCCATTAAAAGGGATCAATATGGCTTAAATGATCTGTGTGCAAGGAATTCATCATTTTAGAAATGAAAGTGGCCTAATTATATATTATATATTTATATGTATCATGCAAAAATTAATTTCAAGAAACAAAAACAGAACTCAATAGTCTGTTCTTAATTAAGTATTCTGTTTGCTTGATGAGTATATTAATGTTGCAAATATATGTGACGGCAAAAGAAGTATTCACGCAAAGGGAAGAAACTTTAGATCATGTTTGGTCTGATAATTAGAAGCCTAATTAAGGAGACAAGTGACTCAGTAAGTTCATAGGGCTAAGGGCAAAAGAAGTAACCAACAAGTGCATCTCCTTAGAAGGGCTAGTGAGGCTTAAGGGCTTATGAAGGTGGATGAGAGAAATTTATCTACATAAGTTTTCTATTTCTTTAAGTATGATGAATGAATTATTGATGGCAAAGAAAGGTAACCATAATGTAATGGAATTGTTGGGGTGGCTTAGCTATTTCGAGAAATGGAATATACTTAAAAAGAATGTAAAGGAAATTTACTTCTAGAAAGCGATAATGATCATCTCTTATAAATGAAGTTTTAAGGTATTGAAAGGTTGGAGATCTTCTAGCACATACCTTAAAAGTGGGGGAGTTTACTCAAGTGTAATTACTTGCCAAGTCCAAACGCATGTTTGAAGAAATTACGTTGCAAAATTATGACTCAATTTTATATTATATATTATTCCCTATTCTTGGTCTATTTTATCTATTATTTTAGCGAGATTTTGATGGTTTATTATGTATTTCCAATATAGGACGTGGGACTTGTTCAAAGCATAAAGTAATTAAACGGTGAAATTTTTTAGTGATTCTAACTAGAGCAGGTCAAGAAGGTTGTGTCAAATTTCATAATTTTATC
Source organism: Crataegus laevigata (assembly GCA_963580275.1). Lineage (NCBI taxonomy): Eukaryota > Viridiplantae > Streptophyta > Magnoliopsida > Rosales > Rosaceae > Crataegus > Crataegus laevigata. Next base: position 35,796,942 of record OY756948.1, on the reverse strand, counting down.
CCAAGGCATCTGATCGTGGCAAATTAATTTATGGCCAACGGGCAAAACTGACAGATTGGGCTATAGAGCTTGTTTACAGCTTTTGGGCTGGAAAATGATGGATTTTGGACTTGGGTTGTTCTTGGAACTTGAAGAGGAGATCCTGATCTTTAATTTGATTCATTTTGGGCTTGTTTTGGAGCCCGGAAGGTCCAGAAACGTGGCTTCTCCCTTGATGGGCAGATTTTCTAGTCATAATAGGAATGTAACTTTTAGTTATCCTTTTATTATTTTATTTCCTAGTTTTTAGAAAACCTTTTCCTATGAGGGTTTTAATTAGGAGTAGTATAAATAAGGCTTTTTAGCCATTGGGTTCTACACACACAACATTGAGAGAACTTAACAAGGCTATGGAGAATCTCAGATTTTTTACCTACAATGTGTTTTCAATGTTTTTCTAGTTAATGATGGTTTCTTTGATTTTTATTATGAGTATGCATAACTAATTTTCTTTTGCTAGGGCGAAGCCTTGAGCCTTAGCATGAATATGTAGTTTTTATTTAATTGCTTATGATTTTATGCATGCATACTTTGAATTATTAATCACTGTGCTTTAAACTGTCTTTATATCCTAACGCTTAGCTACCATTAGGATGTTTACATAAGTAATTGGATGCAATTCGATCGGAATGCCACCGAGGAATTGAGTATTGCTTCTTGTGATTAATAGTTGTAATTTCACCTAGGGCAAATGCCATGTCATATGGGTTGCATGGTTTTTCAAAGGTTTTAACAAAGCGTAATGAGTCATGCATGTTTATATTTAATCTGAATGCCACAGACGGATTGCATGTTTGATATAAGTTCTAGTTTGAATGCCACAAGTAGAATATGCATAAGGAAAACGTAACCTTCAAAGTTACATGAATAATTCATAAGTAATTGGTAAACCTACATAGGATTGTTAAGCGGATGGTGGAACCCTAGTGCTTTTCCGAATTTGTTTCTCAAAATCTTTTCACTTTGATTTATTTCCCTTTTAATTGGTTATTAGTTACTTCCCTAAATTACTTTTGTTAAATTCATTTTTATTACTTTTAAATTTAAAATCAACCTTTTCCAATTTTTGTTTCAAATAATTATCTAAGATTTTGGTTTTGCACTAATTGTTTTAAATAATCCCAGCGAAAAACGACATTGCTTGAGCTGTTTATACTACAACTACCTCGTTCTCTTGCAAGTATTTTTAAGTGTTTTTATCCCTACTTTTGCAGGTAGTAAAATTTCTATCACAAAACAACTACTCTCAAATGAAATATAATTTCATAAATGGAAGTGTGCACCATAAGAGATAGTCATCAATCTAGTGGATCCAATTATTAAAGGTTTGACAAGAGAGTAAGTTTTATCAAGGGAAATGGGTTAAAAGTCTAAGTCTTAAGAATTGCCATAATGGCAACCCAACCTAGCTGACTAGAGATCTTAAGATCTAGGTTCAAAAGGACAACTGAATTGTTGATGATTCAATAGGAGCATTGCGGAGATAGTCTCCTACCCAAATCCTATGATGAAACAGTGCTATCTGCACCGCGTTTAGGATAAGATTTGCTTTTAATGATTCCTATACTTGGAAATAACAAGTGGGGTATTGCAGGATACTTTTAATGGGAAGTCTATCTTGAGTGAGGAATAAGGTCATTCCTATGAGAATTTTCTGAATGGCTTAATTCTCTAAAGCACTCATGTGAAATCAAGAATTGTTAAGGACCAAAATGATCACAACCGAGCAACCACGAGGTGGTTGGAAGAGTATTGTGCGATTACTATTGTCTTGCTTTACATAAACGGCTGAGCAGTTCAAGACATCACGTTCACTAATTAGCCAAGTAAATCTACAGTAATTCACTACGAAAGCCTTAACGACAAAAGCTACCTATCCCGATGCAGTACTTTTTATACTGAATTCTCTCTCTAGTGTCTACATTGACATTTACATAGTGTTGAGTCAATTTCCATTCATGTGGGGGATTGTTGAAAATTTTAATATTATTTTTATTATATTAAATTAATTAATTGAATGAAATTAGAAGCGATGCCTTTTGGTAGAAATATGCGTCAATCCTAATGAAGAGCTGTAGCTTTTGACTCTTCATGAATGGTCACATGCTTTCCAAAGAGATATCTCAAATTCTAATCCCCCTATAAACATAAGATAACTTTTCATCATACATACTTCATAAATATAATGCACTAAATATTAGAGAGTCTCATTGTGTCCATATTGAGGAGCCTAAAATAATCCCAAAAATTCTAGAGGCAACATGTGGACTTTTCCTCAAGAAAGACAAGTTTGCCCTCATTAAATAGGTTAGCACCTTAGATACTCGCACGCCTAGCCCACATCCCTAAAGGTTCTAGCAGCTGAATACGACTGCCCACAACTCACCAACCATTGGCAAGGAAAAGTCAAAGCATTAAAGATAAGGATTAATTTTCCAAATCCTATACTTAATGCATTCCCAATTGAAGATTGACTCTATTCAAGTAAGTAATCCCCATTTAAATCAATTAGGGATAATTAATCCATTATCTGAAGATATTATTTCCTTTTTAATATCTTGAGAACATTTCTCCACAAAACCTTGGCCAATAGGATGTCACCATGTGTAGGGTAACCCTAACGCTATGGTCGGCCCTCTCCTCCTATATATACCCCCAATTCTACCAATTTTCGTTAAGCTTTTGCTACCCCTAAAAGCCCTAAATACTTTACTCTTCTTAGAGAATCTAACTTAGGCATTGGAGATCCATTAGCCTAAGCCCCTACCTCATGGGCGCATAAGGCTTAGGTCATTTATCAAAGGTGTTGATTATTTTACAGGTGCATTTTCATCAAAGCTAGAGATGGAAGAAATTTGCATCAGCAAATTGGTACTTTCATTGGGAGCTTATTCAAATACTCAAAGAAGCCTCTTCCATTTGGATTCTAGAATTTTCTGTTACGTTGAATTTCTCACACGTCATATCAATTAATTTTTTTAGAAAAATTTCTTGATCAATCCCTAGAGAAAGGATACAATGGTTAGAAATTCAGAAACCAAGACGAACAGAACCCTGTATGTACAAGGATTTGGATCGGAAAGGCCACCAGGCCGCGGCCTAAGCTCATGCATTACTACCCTAGCAGTGCACGAACCATCAAAATCTTTGGTAGGAGGCCCAGGTTCATCCACTGGCCCATAGGTCCGTAGCGCAATCCAATCTGAGACCACCTCTGGTGATTCACAGAGAAGCAAGACGAGCCTAAGAAGCCCAAACCACTGCAGCCCAAGTCGCATCAGTTGGAGCCCAGCCAGCAGCCCAGGCCACAGCAGCTTAAGCCTAATTCGCTGACAAGGAAGCTTAAGCCCACTTAGTTACTAACCAAGCTAAGGCCCGTGAGGAGCCAGCGCTAACCTAGCCTACAGTGCTGGCTCAAGGCCAGCAACCACATATGTGAGCCCAGCCCGCTCACATGCACTGCCCAGCTATCCAGCCGGGTTAACTTGCCTCGCAACTAGCTCCGACGACCTGGCCTGTAGTGTAATCTAATTCGAGACCACCAAAGGTGGTCCAGATTCTAGCCACTAGTCCCACGATCAACCCAGGGTTATTTTCACCCTATTTTTCTGCAGGAATGCTCACTATAGGCTCAAGATTTGTACCTATAGTACACTACACTTTCACCACACATGGAGACGCCTATTATCCAGACTCTTCTAATCCAAATAGCGAGCAGCATTTGCCTTAGCAGGTTGCTAATTTGACAAGCGCCCTCGAGCATCAGATCACCTTGGTGAACTAGCTCCTTAAGTGCATCGAGACGCAGCGTGCCCCAGACGAGGTGTCCAAAGCAGGATAAGAACGAAAAAATATGACTCATTCCATTTATGTCCCAACAAAGAGCCGCTCAACCAACCACGAACTGTGCATTCGGGTAGTGTGCACTCTCATTTTGGCTATCAGGAAAACGTGTTATCCCTCCTCAGTGCAAAGAGAAGCATTCATTCTCGACTTAGCTCACGAGTCAGTATGTATTCGAGGTTGGGTCCACACTCCGATGAGCACTCCGAACATTCCAGGCGAAGCATCCATATCTGGTTAAGACCACAAGGAGATCCTTCTATGAGGCACCGAAGTAGGTAGCCACATGACCAATTGAGGAGAGCACAAGGACAGTCTAGTTTAAGTTCTACTTCCAGCCCCTGCTAAGCACGATGAAGAGCAGCACAGAATGAACCACGTACATTGCGACCACGGTAAAAACGAGCAGGACATGTTAAAGAGTAACATAGACCAGCATGTCAACACCAGGGGCAAGGCTTCGTGGCCCTACCAGGCACAAATCCAAAAAAAAATTACAAAGCCTCATAGTAGAGCAACTGCGTGGATTCTAGCACATTGGGACTACCAATGATGTCTTTCGTAAAGACGTGGCAAACATGAGCTGGTCATCGTTTACAGACTAGATAAAGCTGACAGAGCCACCGTGAAAGTTTAGCTCGCCACATTTCATCTTGTTCAAATGAGATGAAGATTTGGACAAACACTTGATGCACTATTGAAGCGCCAAGACCCTCTACGGCATGCTCTCATGTGTAAAATCTTTACCACGATGATCTAAGATGAGGCGCAAAACTGGTTCCACACCATGCAACCACGTTCAATCTGGAACTTCAGTGAATTTTTCTTAGTTTTCACTAAGGAATATTCATCCTACCGCTCGATCAAGAAGAAGTTTGACCACCTCTTTAATTTGAAGAAGGATCCGAATGAGTCACTACTCACATACGTCAAGAGGTTCAAGGCGAAGATTGTCTAATGCAATGACAGCATTGCAAACTTAGCTTTCCAGAAGGGGCTCCTAGTAGATCATCCACGTTTCAGATAACTGATCATGGGCCAGAACTTGAACCTGCAGGTTCTTATGCTTTGGCAAAAAAGCACTATCTCTGGGATGAGGCCAAGCCCTCCCAGAAGCCATTTAAGCAGCCATGCAAAGATGCAAAGCTGACTCAAAAGAATGCGGGTGATAAACTGCTCAATGACAAAAACAAGCCAAGAAGTAGATGCAGGGACCGATCTCTATCAAAAGTTTGCTCAACACCCAAGACGTACACCATGTTCACAGCCCAAATCAACCAGATCTTTCGCAACTTTAAGGACAAGTTGTGGTTCAAGATGACGCAACCCATGAGGGGAGACACCTCCATGATGAACTAGACGAAGTACTACGTATTCCACAGATGATTGAGGCATGCAACCAACGACTGCATCACATGGATGAAGTACCTTGAGAATCTCATGAAGGAAAGCAAGTACGACTAGTATGTCAACAAACTAGCTGCTCAACCATGATGAGAAGAAGACACTCATGTCGAACCCCTAACTAAGACGATCTGAATCGATGGCATTTTTGCCGAATCTGAGCATTTGGGAGGCACCAACAGTTCCAAGAAAAGGAAGATCCAGCAGGCAAAATCGGTCTATCAGGCTCAAGCCATAGATGTTGTACCTGGACCAATCGTCAGCTGCACCGAGCAGGATGCTAAGGGAGTAAACTTTCCCCATAATGACTGATGCGATGTAAAACAACACACAAATTAAACCCTCTTTTTGACAATTGTAGTATAGATGTAAGTAGGGATCGTTCTAGGCCGGGGATTAGGAAGGATTGCTAATCTACTCTATACTGATTTAAAAACACTAAATAAGACTCAAAAACACAAAACTAGGCAAAAGACACTCTAATAACTCAAAACACACTAGAATGACTCAAAACAACCAAATGGAGTCAAACTAGACAATAGGGACTGATTTGGACGAATATAGGATTACAAAGACTCAAAACAATGAAAAGACACCAAAATGGACAGATTGACACTAAAAGACACTCAATGTAAAAGGGGGATTGGTTTTGGACGAATTTAAAAACTTAAAAGTAAGAACTTGCAGAAAGTAAACAAAAACATAAAATTAAGGTGAATTGATGGTTGATGGACTAGCTAGAGGGTTTTTCTCCACACATGACAGACTTGCATACAAACCAATTTTCAGTTGTTCTTTCAATAAACCATGAATCTCAACACCCCAGATTAACCGTGAACAACACTTTTTTAACCTTCAAGTTTTCCTTAAGTTATTGAATTGGACGGAAAAGCGCATACAACAATTCAAAACATTCTTCAAAAGTCCCCTACGTGAACAGCATAATAGAGATACAATCAAAGATCATTAAGCTTTGTGAAAACTATAAGCATTGACGAGGCATTCGTAACTATGAACAGCATGATACTCTTGCCAAGAATTCACTTAACGCGATTGTGACTAGCAACCTCCACTACTTGTGAATATAAGTTCAGAACGATTAAGTGAAACTCCCTTATATTCTAGCATCAAATTCATGCATGCAAACTAAGTATGCATCCTTAATCGACATATAAGAATAAGTTATAAATCAAGCAGTTAAGCAAATTGAATTCACAACTCATGAAATCACAACTGAAGGTAATTAATTCACATTACAAATATGTTCATGGCTTTGAATCAACCTCTAACCAAAACGAATTTAGTTCCACATATTTGCAATTAAACAACTGTAATTGAATTTAAACATGATAAACAAAAGTACAAGACACCTAGAACGCTCTAACAATCCAACGTCTTGAATGGTTAGCACAGCTCCAAGTTCTCATTCTTTCTTGCAAATATGCGGCACCAAGGTGGGTGTGGTGTTTGGATGGTCTAGGGGATGTGGCAGAGATTGGATAGGTTGAGAGAGTATGGAAGGGTGGTAGGGGATGGATAGGAAAAAAGGTGGATGGAAATGGATGGAGGAAGAAGGAAACTTACGGCAGAAATTGTGTTATTTATGGAATGTGTTGTAGATGTGAATTGGTCCTTTGTCTTGTGATGGAGAAGCCTATTTATAGATTTTGAAAATGAATCACCACCACAAAATTTCTTGGTGAAGTAAGTGGATGTTGTAGGTGAAGTGGGTGTGGATGTTGTAGGTGAAATAAGTGTGATGTGTTTTTGGGTCAGAAAATAGGAAAGAAGGGGATCCCTTAATCTTCAATTTCATCCATCCACTTGGCTCCAAGCATAAGCTAACCATCCAATGCCCAAAAATGCTCCAAAATGCTCCAAATTGCACTTTCTTACATACTTTGTCATTTGGACCTACAAACACACGAAAATAGCTTAAAATACTAAACTAACTAAGGACTAACAATCTAAATGCAAGGAAACAAGCTAACTAAGTTGTATAAATATACTCCTATCAAATACCCCCACACTTAGCTTTTTGCTAGTCCTCGAGCAAAACAAAACAAAAAAAAGAGACAAAACACAATCTAGACCTTCCAACATTACCTCAGGGATTTCCAATGCACATGTTAAAAATCATTACTTGCACAGATTTTGGTCATCAATATCCTTAAGCATACACTTAACCACAATCACCATTTACCAGTTCTCTTTTAATCGATTAAAACATCATTTTGAATGTAATAACATGCCTTAGAGAATTCCCTCAATTCCTTACTAGATATGCACTCATTTTTCACTTAGATTTTTAAACTACTCTCCCTACACTAGGTATATGTGAGAAGATTGATGTACACATGAAAACTAAAACTCACATATGTTTAACAAAGAAAGCACTTTTCTGGAGTTATCAGTGAATATATGAATATGATCTCATGAAAGGAATGCTACTACTTAGATGCAAGAACTAGTGACACCATATGCTCATAGTAATCCCAAACTCCACATATTGAACACATAACACTCAAGATAGAATTGTAAGGGTTGTAACAGGGCTAAAGGTGTTTGGTTAACAAAGAACGGATATGGAAAACAAAGGTTCTTAAAGACATAGTGAGCAAAGCAATGAAATCAACTTAGAATTCACTTTTGAATGCAAACTCAAATTTTGAACAAAAAAGGGAGAAGTCACACATTTTAGGGCCAGATTTGATGATTTGGACCCGTCCTTCAACAATCAATACTTTCAAACTCATTCTTTTTTCTTTTCTTTTCTGTTTTTCTTTTCATATGTTTTTCACATTTTTTTTTGTAACCCAAAATGTACAAATGAGCTCAAAAACAACCATTCCGTGCACCACACTTGTTTTCTTGCATAATGTATATCAAAAGGAATTCATTTTATGTTATGCTTACTAGCCTTTAAGAACAAGGATATGGAAAGTCCTAAACTAGGCTAGGTACGGTTATTGTGGGTTAATAAAGAACATAGGCTAAACAAGGCTCAAACGGGGTTTAATCTACAAAACAGATAATAATGGAGAGCACGGCTATTTGGCTACAGTGGAGACTACACCACTTCATCTTGATATATGTTATGCATTACAATGTCATGCTTTGAATGAAACGGATACAAGTTCTAGCATTTAGGTCTATCAAAATGCATTCTAAATAGCAACCAATCAAAGAATAATGAGATCATGCAACGACTTTAGAAAACAAGAACTCACAGATTATAACTCTCCAAAGAAAGTAAAGGCTCGAGTCTCACAAGGATGTAGCGTTATATGAGTTCCTTCCTCCAAGCATGATAGGAGCATATTTATGCGACTTAGCTTGCTTGTTTTCTTGCATTTTGGTAATTATTTAGTATTTATTATAGTGTTTTAAGTTAAATTCGTGTGTTTGTAGGTTTTATGGGCTAATGGTGCATTATGAGCCAATTTGGAGTAGTTTGGAGTGTTTTTGGGCCCAAGATGGATTGCTTATGATCCAAGCTAGATGGATGGACGAATTTGGAGATTAATTGGGTTGAACTCTACTATGAAGATGGATAAGTGAAGCCCAAGTTCTAAAAGATAAGAAAAGAGCAAGAAACAAGGAACTTTCCTTTCCTTTCCACTTCACCTACAACATCCACCTACTTCACCTACAACAACCACCACCTTCACCTACAACATCCACCTACTTCACCTACAACATCCACCTTCACCTACGACATCCACCTACTTCACCTACAACATCCACCTACTTCACCTACAACATCCACCTTCACCTACAACATCCACCACCTTCACCTACTACCTTCACCTACAACCCTTTCCACATTCACTATAAATACCACCCTATGCCACAACATTCTGAATCATTCTCTTGGCCTTCATCATTCATACACACATCCACCCTTCACCATAACTCACCTATATCCATCCACCACCACAAAAATCATCAAATCACACTTGTGCCGCATAAAAGCAAAGAAGAAGGAAAGGAAGGAGAGCCTTGGAGCCGTGCTTGCCATTCAAAGCTTGGATTGTTGGAGCGTTTCTAGGTGTAATCTATCTTTATTTTAAATGTTTAAATTTGATTATCTTTGTTTAATTGCGACTATGAGGAAATAAATTCGCCTTGGCTAGAGGATAATTCAAAGCCATGATTATATTTGTAATTTGAATTGATAACTTCAGTTGTGATTTCTGAATTGTGAATTTAATTTGCTTAACTGCTTGATTAATAACTTATTTGTGTTTGTCGATTAAGAATGCATACTTAATTTACATGCATGAATTTGATGCTAGAATATAAGTGAATTTCACCTAATCGTTATAAACTTATATTCATGAGTAGTAAAGGTTGTTGATCACAATCGTGTTAAGTAGATTCTTGGCATAAGTTTCATGCAATTCATAGTAACAAGTGCCTCGTCAATGCTTATGGTTTTCATAGAACTTAATGATTCTCGCTTGTATCTCTATTATGTAATTCATGTAGGGAACTTGTGGGGAATGTTTTGGGTTGTCGTATGCAATCATCCAATCTAATGACTTTAGGAAAATCTGAAAGTTAACTAGTGCAATTCACGGTTAATTTGGGGCGTTGAGATTTACAATTTATTGAAAGAACAACTGAAAATCAATTTAGGTTGCTTATGTGTCATGTGTGGAGAAGAACCCTCTAGCCAATCCGTTGCCTATCCGTTCATCTTTATTTTATGTTTTGTCAATTTTGTAATTTATTTAAGTTTAATTTACGTTTCGTCAAAACCAAACCCCCCCCATTATTAAATTATATTATATAGTTAGTTTTTATTATTTTTAATCTTTTAATTCGATTTCCGTCCATTTTAGTTCCTAGTGTTTATTTAAATTGTTTTCTTTGTTTTGAGTCATTTTAGTGTGTTTTGAATTATTAGAGTTTTTAGCCTAATTTTGTGTCCTTGAGTCTTGTTTAATATTTTTAAATTAATTTAGAGTAGATTAGCAATCCCTCCTAATCCCCGGCCTAGAACGATACCCTACTTACATCTTTACTACAACTGTCAAAAAGAGGGTTAAATTTGTGCGGTTTAAAATCCCATCAAATTTTTGGCGCCGTTGCCGGGGATTAGCAACACTTGCTAATCCCTTTATTTTCGTTTGTGTTTATTTTATATTTGTGTTTTTGTTGTGTTTTAGTTTATATTTGTGTTTATGTATTTTACTTTTGGTATTTGATTTATTTCTCTTTCTTTAATTTTAGGTACTAGAGAAGTAAGACATGGATTTTGCTAGTATTCAAGCTCAATTGGCAAATCTTACTTCTCAATTGTCGCATAATGCCGAACGGACCACAACGCCAAGTGTCCCTACACTTGATGTGCCCTATGGGCAAGGATATCAGACTCATCAGTATCCTCAATTTTCTGCATATGAAGATGATTGGGGATATCAAGGCTATGATCAATCAAGGGGCAATATGTATTCCAACGCTTGCAATTTGGATTGGAGGGATTATTCAAATCAAATGTGGGATGAACCTCAACAAGTTCAACAAAGTGGATATTGGCAGCAAGATGAAGCGTTCTATTCAAGACCTATGCAGCCACCACAACATCCCCCACAACAATTCCAATCGAATCAAAGTATGCCCGTTGATTATAATCAAATTCTTAATGAATTAAACTCTTTGGTGCAGGGGTCACAAAATCAAGCTAAGGAGACTCACCAAGGAGAATATTGGCAGCCGTATGATGAGTTCTATACAACACCTTTGCAACGATCACAGCCACCACAACAATTTGCCCAATTCGATTCAGGTACATCTCTGGATAATGATACATTTAATAAGTTACTCACCTCTTTGAATCAGGGAGTGGAAAATCGAATCCAGGAGATGCAAGACCGGACCAACAGAGTGGACGAATTGGATATGCAAGTTGGGCAGATTATGGAATTCATGGCACAGATTCAAGATCAAAGTGAACTCTCCAACTCTGCAAATTCAAAGGGAGAAGTGGAAATCGATGAAGCCATAAGTGATGTGGAGGATGAAGCTGTTCCAGAACCATCCAACCATAGCCCGAACGTGGATGACTTGCTGCTGCAAGAAGAAGATGAGGAGGACGACTTGGGCAGTTTAGACGAATTCTTGTCTCAAACCCTTCAAGTCCCTATGTCGTCCAACTATGGTGAGGTTGTTCCAAGTTCAATTCATTCTAACATTTTTCCACCAAATGTCTCTTTTCCTTGCAGATTTTTTCCAAATAACGAATAAAGTGAAAAAGACATTGTGGAAGCTCTTCCAGAGGTGCAAAGTGATATCTCAATTCTTGGTGCACCAAAACAAATTCCCGATGAGGTTGAAACATTCAAAGAACCTTGTGCACCAAGAAAAATGATTCAAGATATCAAAGTGGCTGGAAAATGCGTTGAAAACATCAAAGAGGCTGTGCAGACAATCAAGGCCACAACCATCATAGTAAACCTGGCCAAGTTCAAAATCCCGGAAATATCCAAAAATGTGGTTTTTGTTATTGAGTTTATGTCGGAGAATGAAAGTAAACCATCTTCTCCAATTTTAATTTTAATTTTATTTTATACTAACATGTCTCTAATTTTGATGATTCAGGCACCCACCAGAGAATTCAAACCACTGCCGAATCATTTCAAGTATCACCTCCCATTAAAAGATAAATTCCATGCTTTGGAGCCGAGGGGAGGTTAATGGAAAGATTCGTCCGGCTGCAAGACGTTAAAGCAAGCGCTACTTGGGAGGCAACCCATGCAATTCAACAAAGGCAGCCTTAGGAATCACTCCAATTCCAGATTTGCGTTCCTAAAACCCTTCTCTTTGTTGATTATTTCTAATCTTCCCAGTTTTGCATTTTAGTTGCTATTTGTGTGTTTATTTATGTTTTGTGTGATTTTATGCTTGAAACATTGAGGACAATGTTTGATTTAAGTGTGGGGGAGTAACTAAATGTTTTTTTTTATGCAAATTTGTGGGATTTTATCACCCATTACTTATAGACTTGTTCCTTGCTGTTTTAAGGTGTTTTCAAAATGTTTTGGTGCTTGTTAGTGTGTTTTGACTTAAAAATCCGAAAATCACATAAAAATTTGAAAAAAATTGTTTTGAAAAACCCAAAAAGAGTTGTTTTGAGTTGTTTTTGTATGTTTGTTTGTGTCTTAGGGTACCTTCCAACACAACGATGAGGATTCGGTTTGTAATTGCATGGCTGTTAAAAAGAGTTGTAAACATGGATGAAAGTTTGATTTACTCTTTGTTTATGCTTGGTTGTGGTTATAACTTATGAATTCACATGCACTCATAAAGGAAAAATCAGTTTTTGTAACATGCTTGAAGGAAGGAACTCAAATCAACACTATAACCTTGTGAGACTTGAGCCTAAACGTTTATTTGGAGAGTTGATAATCTGTGCATTTTTGTTTTCTAAGTCGTTGCATGATCTCATTATTCTTTGCTTGGTTACTACTTAGAAGGCGTTTCATCATTTAGTTCCAAATGCTAGAACTCATGCCCATTTCATTCAAAGCATGTTATTGATTTGCATAACACATATTCAAGATGAAGTTGTGTAGTCACCACCACTTAAGCCAAACAGCCGTGTATCCTATTTCATTATGTCTTTAAGTTAACCCCGTTGAGCCTTGTTAGCCTATGTTCTTTGTTAACCTACACTATCCTCACCTAGCCTAGATTAGGACCATCCATACCCTTGTTTTTAAAGCATAGTAAAGCATGACTACAATTGAATTCCTTTTGATTAATGAATGGCAGAAAACAAGTGTGGGGGAAGTGTTCTTATGAGAGTTTGTGTGTGCCATAGGCACGGAAAAGAAAATTCGTGGGAAATAGAAAGAAAAAAAAAAGTTGTGAAAAATGTTTGAAAAAGAGTTCTAAAGTGTTGTTTGTTGAAGAAAGGGTCCAAAACAATGAATTCGGCCCTAAGTATTGCAAAAGCTAAGTGTGGGGGAATTTGATAGGAGCATATTTATGCGACTTAGCTTGCTTGTTTTCTTGCATTTTGGTAATTATTTAGTATTTATTATAGTGTTTTAAGTTAAATTCGTGTGTTTGTAGGTTTTATGGGCTAATGGTGCATTATGAGCCAATTTGGAGTAGTTTGGAGTGTTTTTGGGCCCAAGATGGATTGCTTATGATCCAAGCTAGATGGATGGACGAATTTGGAGATTAATTGGGTTGAACTCTACTATGAAGATGGATAAGTGAAGCCCAAGTTCTAAAAGATAAGAAAAGAGCAAGAAACAAGGAACTTTCCTTTCCTTTCCACTTCACCTACAACATCCACCTACTTCACCTACAACAACCACCACCTTCACCTACAACATCCACCTACTTCACCTACAACATCCACCTACTTCACCTACAACATCCACCTTCACCTACAACATCCACCTACTTCACCTACAACATCCACCTACTTCACCTACAACATCCACCTTCACCTACAACATCCACCTACTTCACCTACAACATCCACCTTCACCTACAACATCCACCACCTTCACCTACTACCTTCACCTACAACATCCACCTTCACCTACAACATCCACCACCTTCACCTACTACCTTCACCTACAACCCTTTCCACATTCACTATAAATACCACCCTATGCCACAACATTCTGAATCATTCTCTTGGCCTTCATCATTCATACACACATCCACCCTTCACCATAACTCACCTATATCCATCCACCACCACAAAAATCATCAAATCACACTTGTGCCGCATAAAAGCAAAGAAGAAGGAAAGGAAGGAGAGCCTTGGAGCCGTGCTTGCCATTCAAAGCTTGGATTGTTGGAGCGTTTCTAGGTGTAATCTATCTTTATTTTAAATGTTTAAATTTGATTATCTTTGTTTAATTGCGACTATGAGGAAATAAATTCGCCTTGGCTAGAGGATAATTCAAAGCCATGATTATATTTGTAATTTGAATTGATAACTTCAGTTGTGATTTCTGAATTGTGAATTTAATTTTCTTAACTGCTTGATTAATAACTTATTTGTGTTTGTCGATTAAGAATGCATACTTAATTTACATGCATGAATTTGATGCTAGAATATAAGTGAATTTCACCTAATCGTTATAAACTTATATTCATGAGTAGTAAAGGTTGTTGATCACAATCGTGTTAAGTAGATTCTTGGCATAAGTTTCATGCAATTCATAGTAACAAGTGCCTCGTCAATGCTTATGGTTTTCATAGAACTTAATGATTCTCGCTTGTATCTCTATTATGTAATTCATGTAGGGAACTTGTGGGGAATGTTTTGGGTTGTCGTATGCAATCATCCAATCTAATGACTTTAGGAAAATCTGAAAGTTAACTAGTGCAATTCACGGTTAATTTGGGGCGTTGAGATTTACAATTTATTGAAAGAACAACTGAAAATCAATTTAGGTTGCTTATGTGTCATGTGTGGAGAAGAACCCTCTAGCCAATCCGTCGCCTATCCGTTCATCTTTATTTTATGTTTTGTCAATTTTGTAATTTATTTAAGTTTAATTTACGTTTCGTCAAAACCAAACCCCCCCCATTATTAAATTATATTATATAGTTAGTTTTTATTATTTTTAATCTTTTAATTCGATTTCCGTCCATTTTAGTTCCTAGTGTTTATTTAAATTGTTTTCTTTGTTTTGAGTCATTTTAGTGTGTTTTGAATTATTAGAGTTTTTAGCCTAATTTTGTGTCCTTGAGTCTTGTTTAATATTTTTAAATTAATTTAGAGTAGATTAGCAATCCCTCCTAATCCCCGGCCTAGAACGATACCCTACTTACATCTTTACTACAACTGTCAAAAAGAGGGTTAAATTTGTGCGGTTTAAAATCCCATCAAAGCATGTTATGAAAACTTATTTTATCCACTTTGTAATCAAATGTGAGTTCATAAACAACAACTACAACTAAGCATAGGACAAGAGCATATCAAACTTCAATCCATTCTTGTAACTTTCTTTAATAGTTATGCAATTAAAAACCGAATCCTCATCATTGTGTTGGAAGGTACCTAAGACAAAAATACACCAAAATGACTCTTAAACAACTCTTTTTGGTATTTTTTGAAACTTTTTCAAATTTTTATGTCATTTTCGTATGATTACCTCAAAACACAATAAAACACACCAAAACAACTTAAAAACACTTAGAAATAGTGAGAAACAACTTAGCTTCATGTGGTAGATGATCTTTGGTCGTGCTTGTTGATTTTCCACAGCTTTGATCTTGAACTGGATGGGACTTTCCACAGCTTTCATCTTGAACTGGATGGGGCTTCTTCAATTCTGATGATATGAGGTACTTTTGCTTTTGAAGAAGTATCTTTCCACAAGTTGATTCTTGAACTGGGTTGGGGAGCTTTTTACTTGCAAGTGATCCTCAACTTAGTTAAGGATGAATCAGCACGTTGTCTCCATATGCTTCAAGTAATCAGGTCTCCATGCAGGTGTGGTATCTTCTCGAGTTCTTGGATCAACTCAGACTCATTCTGCTTTTCGATGCAACTTAGACTCCTCATGCATCGTCTGTGAGATACTTTTGCTTTTGAAGAAGTATTTTCCCACAGGTTTATTCTTGAACTGGGCTGGAGGGGCTCGAAGATGAGTACTCGAGAGCAAGACTAGGTAAGCAATCAGGATCTCTCTTTTTCCCTGTTCTTCAGATGAAGGTGAGGAGAAAGCATGATATGAGATACTTTTGTTTTTAACCTTCATGATATGAAATACTTTTGCTCTTAATGACTTGTTTGCAGAGGTACTCCAGGGGATGAGGAACACTGAGTAACTCGAGATGTTTCTTTAGGAATACATTCTCGGAGATGAAGAAGTGTTGAGTAAGTCTGCCTTTGCTATGGAGGACGAAGGTAGACACTTATAGGAATTTTTTCACAACCGGTACTATTCTCTTACTCTTGTCGGCAGCCGATGGATGATTGAACAGTAAAGTTTACGCGCTTTCTGACAAAGTTATCCATAATTCCCGCAAAGCTGAGGGTCCATGTGACAGGTGACGACAAGTCTGGAAAAGTTGATCTTTTAAAATCCGGGGGTCAGCTCGTGGTTTCTGAGCAGGCCCGGCTTTTGAGAGATGAGCGTCTCTTCGATTTGCGAGCAGGCGCCTCTTCGATTTGCAAGCAAGCGCCTCTTCGATTTCTAAGTAGTGCCTTTTTTATTTCTTCTTTTTATAGAGGCACTAATTTTGTTCCACAGCACACTTGAATTACTTCCTGTAAAAACTCCCTTCTTGCACTTCTGAAATCTTAATCTGTCCGATCTCTTATTTCTCAACACCTTCGAAAAATGTCTTGCCCCTCTGACCGTCGCCTTAACTTGAATGTCGGGGAAGATGATAACTTGTCTTCTCCAAACAACATTTGGCATCCGTCCTTCTTATCCCCCAATGGTCCTCTTACAGTTGGGGACTCTATGATGAAGAACGATACAACTGCTACGGTGGTTGCTAGAAACCTTCTCACTCCAAGAAACAATAGGTTGTTTTCCAAGCGGTCCGACGAGCACGCTATTCAGGACTCTCTGGCGCTTAGCGTCCAGTGTGCAGGCTCAGTCTCAAACATGGGCCAACGCCTTCTTGCACGATCTCGTCAAGTTGAGTCTTTGATGGCTGAGGTGGCTAGTCTTCGGCAAGAGGTCAAGAGGACTCAGGCACGAGAATAAGGAGTTGCACATGCTCGCAACTAGTTACTCAACAAGTATGAAGAGGAAGCTTGACCAGCTGCAGGAGTCAGAAGTGCAGATTCAGAGTGATCATCAAATGTTTGTGGCGTTACTGCAAAGGCATCTTCTGCCTTCATCATCTGGAGTTGCACCAAGTGTTGAAGCTCCGGAGGATCAAACTATGGCACTTTGTCTTTCTGGAGCTCCGTCGACTGCTGAGGCACCACCTGACCAATGAATGCTATTACTTTACACATTATTGTAAAATATTTTTTCTTTTATTTTTATTTTATTTGATTTTAATTTTTTTTTTGTTTTTGTTTTTGTTTTTAAAGCAATATAAAATATGTAAATCAATGTAAAAAGACATTGTTTACCCTCCCCCACACTTAAACTAAACAGTGCCCTCAATGTTTTAAACATACGTTCACACTTAAGCAAACAAACAATTAGTGACCTAAGCAAGGCAAGATAAATGCAGTAAAGAGAAGGGTTTAGGAGTGCAAATCTGATTTGTTGAACAATTCCAAAGTCTCCCTTCGTTGAATGCTTGGGTTGCCTCCCAAGAAGTGCTTGTTTTAACGTCTTGCAGCCGGACGAGACTTTCCATTAAACTCCCCTAGGTTCCACGGCATGGAATTTATCTTCGAATGGGAGGTGATACTTGAAATCATCCGGAAATGGTTTAAATCCAAGAGTGGGTGCCTGAATCTTCAAAATCAGCATGTTAGTATAAAACAAAATTAAAATTGGAGAAGATGGCTTACTTTCTTTCTCCGACACAAACTCAATGACAAATACTACATCTTCAAAAGTTTCAGGGACTTTGAACTTGGCCAGATTTACTATGATGGTTATGGCTTGTCCCGTGTCATCAGTCTCAACTTTTTTGGCCTCTGTTTCCTTGATAGGAGCATATTTATGCTACTTAATTGGCTTGTTCTCGTGCATTTACGTGGTGTTTCCTTAGTTATTTTAGTGTTTAAAGTCACTTTTGTGTGTTTTCAGATTCTATGAGCAAAGTGTGCAAGAAGAAGCATTTTGAAGCAATTTGGAGCCTTTTGGAGCAAAAGGAACGGATGAATTGAAGACTTGAAGAAATATGGTTTCCTACTCCAATTTGGATTCCTAATCAACAAAGGATTCCTAATTGAAGATGGATTCCTAATCAAATGAGGATTCCTACTCCAACAAGGATTCCTACTTGAAGTAGGAAAGTTAAGCCAAGGTCCTAATAACAAAGTTGGCAAATAAGTGCATTTTGGTGCAATTTGGAGCAGTTTTGGGGTGGAATGGATTGCATGCATGTGGAGCATAAAGGATGGACGTTTTGGTGCATGAAAGGGCTTCAAACATATGCTAAAATATGGACACACTTCACCTACAACATCCACCCACTTCACCTACAACATCCACCCACTTCACCTACAACATCCACTCACTTCACCTACAACATCCACCCACTTCACCTACAACATCCACTCACTTCACCTACAACATCCACCCACTTCACCAAGAAATTTTGGGGTGGTGATTCATTTTCAAAGTCTATAAATAGGCTTGTCCATCACAAGACAAAGGGGGGAATACACACAACACATTCACAACACAATTTCTGCCACAAGTCTTCTCTCTTCCTCCAACCATTCACATTCATTCTCTTCCATTCACGCCTAAAACAGAACCATACTTTCTGCCGCACCAATCCTTCACCAATTCCCATATTTTCTGTCCCCAAACACTCTTAGCCGCACCACACATCCATCCTAAACACAATTCCACCATTCTATACCATCCATAACCCACAAAACCCATCTACCATTTGTGTGCCGCAGCAAGAAGGAAGAAGGAAGGACCCTTGGATGTTCAAGCTGTTGGAAATATGCCCTGAAAGTCAATCTTTGGAAGAAACCTTTCAGGACATTGCATTGATGTATACATATGACTCTTATACATCGGAAGGCAAAGATACTAACTAGGACTATCTCAATAAACGAAATATGTCCTAAATAGTGAATCCATGGACAATGGATCGATTGAAGAAGTAATCTAATGATGTTAGACTACAGAGACCTTCTTCACATAACCATCATGTCCAAAAGGTTCCTGGTCATAGGATTGTCGGAGGGATACTGACAATGCATAGATCAGTACATACTATGTCCGCTTCAAATGGAAGGATGGATAGTCTCATCCCATTCGTGTTGAGACACTAGGACAAGTATGTAGGTGCTCATTGAGGGAATGAGTTCACTGAACACAATCGAACGAGAGTACTTGCATGGAGGTCTACTCACATGTCAAGCAAGAAACTCTAATAGTTGGAATAATGTAACTAATCCTTTGACCTGAGACATCATTGATGTCTAATGGTTAGGTCATTGATCTTTGACTATGTCAAATGACATTCCATTTGGAGAGTCCACGGCATTCTTGGGATCAAGCTATCTAAACATGTAGGCATGTGAATGGTCAACAAGGGATCTCTAATCCTCGTTAGAGGAGGATACTCTAAGATATGATTCGGAAATCTTCGGCCGAAGTATTGAGCGTGGTTAAGGAAAGTGTTCCTATACGACTCATGTGAATCATATAAGAACGTATAATCACATTAGGAGTTTGACATATTAAATCCATACCCTATTGATGTGATTAAGAGTATTGTATTGGAGAAGGATCGAATTGCATTGTAATTCCAACTGAATGGGTTCTCTGAATAACTTCTACATTAGCTTGGGTAGCCATGACATATGTTTAGATGTCACTCATGGCTTGTGAGTTCTTCTAGATGACTAAATGTAATCGTCAAAGAAGAACGTGAATTAAAAGCAAGTTTTAATTCAACAAGTGATTGGATTAAATCAATTGGATCGATGCCAATCATCTCACTGCCTTGCTAATTAGAACCTAAAAGATTGTTCACCAATACACTCTTGTAGTGAGTAATCAATGGATGATGGAAATAATTAATTGGATTAATTGGGTGTGGCGATTAATTTAGAAAGTCTAAAGAAATCATAAAAGCGATAAAAGATCGTTTTGGACTTAAAGAAACGTTCGGGTTTAATTGGGCCTATTGGGCCTAAACCCATTGGGCTTTTATTTAAGCATTGGATGACTTAAAACAATAAAAGCCCAAAGCCCAAAATATCACACCAAGGCCGGCCACTTTGAGGAGGTGGGAGAAGTCAAATGTTGACTTGCTTCCTTTTGCCTATAAATACAACTTTATAGAGAAATATCTCCTAGGGTTTTTGTGTGTTCAAAACAATTTAGAGAAAAAGAAAATATCTCTCTAAGAACACCAACAAGGGCCGGCCACCTTTGGGGAATTTTAGCTAAACATTTAATCTCCCCTTAGGTCATTCCTTCATCCTTTTCTCACTACACTAGTGGGTGAGGATCTTTAGAGGTTTTCTCCTTGAAAACTATAAGAGAACCTTGGAGCACTCATACATACAAAGTGGAGGAGGCAAGGAGGAAAGCTAGGCTCAAAGACTTTGAGGAGCAAAGATCTTGGAGGTGGTCCATCCTTGGTCTCACAAGTAGATCAAGAGGTATAAATCTACTCCTAACCTTTGTTCTTCAATAAAATAATTTGTGATGCATCTTACATAAACCTATGCTCTTGAAGGGGATTTAAAATGACTAGAGTAATAAATTTAATTGTTAACATGCTTCCGCTATTTTGTATATATATATTGATTTGTATATGCTTGCTAGTCACATGAAATCCCTAATGAAACTCATAATTTCCTTCACAAGCTTCATTGTTGGTGCATTCTAGGTGTAATTCTTTTTAATGATTTCATTGTGTAATCTGTTTTCCTTTCGTTTTGCTATGAACATGAGTGGCTAAACCCCTATTGGTTAGAGGTGATTTCGAAGCCATGACTATGTGTGCAATTTGATTTCATAAATTCCAGTTATGAATTCTTGATTTGTGAATGCAATTGGCTTAATTGTTCGAGTAATAACGTATTTGTGTTTGTTAATTAGGGTTCGACAATTAATTGGCATGCATAAGTATGATGCTAGAATATAAGGATGTTTCACATAATCGTCTCAAACTTATATTCCTATGTAGTGAAGGTTGCTAGTCACAATCGCATTAAGTTCAATTCCTAGCATGAGTGACATGATGCCATAGTTACAAGTGCTTTGTCATTTCCTATGATTTTCATTGAACGTAATGATCTTTGATCGTATCTCTATTATGATGTCATGTAGGGGACGTTTGAAGAATGCTTTGGGTTGTTGAATGATGCCATCCAATCCAATAACAAAAGGAAAATCTGAGAATTAGCTAGTGATGTCACGGTTAATTTGGGGGAATGTCGTTTATAATTCTATGAAAGAATAACTGGAAATCGAGTTGTTTGCATACTTGTCATGTGTGGAGAAAGAGCCTCTAACTAATCTAACATCCATTCAAATTCCCAAATCGGTTTACAATCTGTTTTTACAAAATTTCTGTTTTGTTAGTTTAAATTCGTCCAAAACAATTCCCCCATTTACTTTCTTGTTTCAAATTATTCTAAACTTGTTTTGTTTGTGTTTTTAAGTAGTTGGAGTCAAGTTAAAACCCAAATTCGTCCAATTTGGTGCTTTGTGTCCAAAACTGCCCAGAAAGTGTTTTTAAGGCAGATTTGAGTCTTTTGGTTGCTGTTTTTAGTTTTTTTTGGTTTGTTTTAGTGTTTTAAATTCTAGTTTTGCATTCTTTGAGTCTAGTTTAGTGTTTTAAACTTTGTTTCTACGTTTTTAAGTCAGTTTTCAAGTGTTTAGCAATCCCTCCTAATCCCCGATTTAGAACGATCCCTACTTACATACTTTACTACAATTGATAAAAAGAGGGTTTAATTTGTGTGCTTAATTGATTTCGCATCAAATTTTTGGCGCCGTTGCCGGGGATTAGCAACTTTGCTAATCCCTTGGATTGCTTTTGTTTTATTTATTTTACTTTATTTCTGATTTTTTTAAAGTTTCTGAACTTGTTTTGTTTTCTTGTTTTAGGTACTAGTTTATGACTCGAAGTTCTCAAACGGTTCGTGAGAATATCTTGGACTTTGACGTCGATTTTGAGAGGACTTTGAGAAAGGCTAGAAATCAGCAAGAACACAACCCACCTAGCCCGGAACCTGACCTTGAAGAACAAGAGGACCCCACGACACAAGTAGGTGAGGAAGTGCAAGGCATGGCCATGGACAACCGGACACTCAAGGAGCTTTCCGCCTCGGGATTGGATAATGCCGCACCCTTATGCATCCAATATCCCACGGCTGCCCAAGGTAAAACTGAAGAGTTCGAATTGAAGTCAAGTTTGCTCCACCATATTCCAAAGTACCATGGATTGTCCATGGAAGATCCGAACAAACATTTGAAAGAATTTGAAGTGGTGTGCTCAAGCATGACTCCCGTCAACATTGACGGAAGTATTTTGAAGATGAAGGCTTTTCCATTCTCTTTAATGGATAAAGCCAAAGATTGGTTGTACGAATTGGCTCCCGACACTGTCACATCTTGGGAGAGTATGAAGAAGGCATTTTTGGAGAAGTTTTTCCCAACTTCTCGAATCATCCTTCTTCAGAAAAAGATAAGTGGAATTCAGCAAGAAGAAGGTGAGTCTTTTCCTACGTATTATGAACGTTTTAACTCACTTGTTGCTTCTTGTCCACAGCATCAGATGAAGGAGGAGTTACTTTTGCAATATTTCTATGAGGGCCTCTTACCACTTGAACGTCAAATGCTCGATGCCTCGGCAGGTGGAGCATTGGTAGACAAAACACTTATGGCTGCTACGATCTTGATTGCTAATCGAGCGTTGAACACTCAACAATACGAAGGAGTGGGCCAAAGGGGACCCCCACGGCAACATGTTCATGAGGTAAGTTCTATTCCCGACATTCATTCACAATTGGCTAATCTTACTTCTATTGTGTCTCAGATGGCCGAGGGAATGAAGATTCAAGGACCAATTGTGTCTGGCGTGTGTTCTATCCAAGGACACGCTTCTGAAAAATGTGCACAGTTGATTGAAAATGGTGGATGGGAAAGCGCCAATGCAATTGGGTTTCAAGGCCAAAACCAACCAAGAAACGATCCATATTCAAATACTTACAATCCCGGTTGGAGAGACCACCCAAATTTCAAGTGGAGGGAGCCACAACAACCCCAACAACAAGGAGGCTTTAGGCAACAACCCCCGGGTTTCTACCAAAAGCCGTTTGCACCAACTCAACCCCAAGCACAGCCCGCCCAAAAATCAGGTTCTTCTATTGATAATGATCAAATTTTTAACTTACTAACTTCTATGGCGTAGGGTATGCAAACTAGGGACAAAAAGGTGGATGAGTTGGAGAAGCAAGTGGGGCAGATTGCCGAATTCATGGGGAAGTTTCGAGACCAATGCCAACTTCCTAGTTCTACCATTCAAAATCCGAATGGAGGCTTTGAAAGTGCAAAAGCCATCTTGTTGAGGAATGGAAAAGAAGTTGGGAAAGGTCCTAAACCATCCAAATCAGGTTCTAATGAGGATGCAAACTTGAAAATTGAAGAGGAAGAAGCAAGCATGCCCACGGCAAAGGTGGACACACCTTTGCCGCAAGTTCCTAGGGTCCCAAATCTGCCCAATTCGGCCAATAAGGGTAAGAATGTGTCAAATTCAGTTCCTACTAATGTTTTTCCTCCGAATGTTCCTTTTCCAAGTAGGTTTATGCAAACAAAGAAGGAAGAAGCTGAAAAGGACATCCTTGAGACATTTAGGAAAGTTCAAGTTAACATACCCTTGTTGGATGCAATCAAACAAGTCCCGAGGTACGCTAAATTTTTGAAGGAGTTGTGCACTACTAGGAAGAGGATTTCGACCAAGGAAGTGGTAAAGGTAGGTGAGAATGTGTCCGCCATCTTGCAACGCAAACTACCCCCCAAATGCAAAGATCCGGGTAGTTTTACCATTCCTTGTGTCATTGGTAACACTAGATTTGAATCTACCATGCTTGATTTAGGTGCTTCTATAAATGTTATGCCATATTCAATATATGCATCTATGAACTTAGGAGTGTTGAAAAATGATGGTGTAATCATACAATTGGCCGATAGATCTAATGCCTATCCAAAGGGAGTTTTGGAAGATGTTCTTGTGCAGGTTAATCATTTGATCTTTCCAGCGGACTTCTATGTTCTTGAGATGGATGGATCTGACCATGCGCCTTCATTGCCCATCCTACTTGGAAGGCCATTCATGAAGACGGCCCGGACTAAGATTGACGTGTTTAATGGAACTTTGTCCATGGAATTTGATGGGGAAGTTGTTAATTTCAATCTTTCTGATTCTATTAAGTATCCTAGTGAAGATCATTCATGTTTCTCTATTGATATTGTTGATTCTTTGGCGCAGGGATATCTTGAAGATTTGAATGACGATGCACTTGAAAAAGTCATTACAAGTGGTGTAGACGTCAAAACCAAGGGGGCAACACCCATGCTAACTCACGACACAAATGAACCATCCTATGCCATGCCTCCTAGTGAGGAATTCCTTGAAGTAGTTGCTGCCCTTGAGTCATTGCCTACACATAAGGGTAAGTTTCCTAACCGTGAGTCCATTCCTCTTTCGACTGACAAATCGCTTCCATCCATAATTCAGGCACCTATCCTTGAACTCAAACCTTTACCAAGTCATTTGAAGTACATTTTCTTGGGGGAAAATGAGACACTACCTGCCATCATCTCTTCCTCCCTCACGGCACAAGAAGAGGAGAAACTAGTGCGTGTCTTAAAGGAATTCAAATCTGCCCTAGGGTGGACCTTGGCCGATATCAAAGGTATAGGTCCCACAACTTGTATGCATCACATATTTCTTGAGGAGGGGGCTAAACCAACTAGAGAGGATCAACGCCGTCTTAACCCTTCAATGATGGAAGTTGTGAAAAAGGAGATAATCAAACTTCTAGATTGTGGAGTCATTTATCCTATCTCCGATAGTCGTTGGGTTTCACCTATCCAATGTGTGCCTAAAAAATCTGGGGTGACGGTTGTGGAAAATGCCGAGAATGAGCTTGTACCTATGAGAATTCAAACCGGTTGGCGTGTATGCATTGATTATAGGAAGCTAAACGCTACCACAAGGAAGGATCACTTCCCATTGCCGTTCCTAGATCAAATGTTGGAAAGGTTAGCGGGTCATTCTTTTTATTGTTTTCTTGATGGTTATTCCGGTTATAATCAGATTGTTATTGCCCCAGATGATCAAGAAAAGACTACTTTTACTTGTCCCTTTGGAACATTTGTATATCGACGCATGCCATTCGGTTTGTGCAATGCTCCTGCCACGTTTCAAAGGTGTATGGTTAGTATCTTTTCTGATTATGTTGAGAGGATCATTGAGATATTCATGGATGATTTTAGTGTTTTTGGTGATTCATTTGATAATTGCTTGGATAATCTCACTTTAATCTTGAAACGTTGTGTTGAAACCAACCTTGTTTTAAATTGGGAGAAATGCCACTTTATGGTTAAACAAGGTATTGTTTTGGGTCATATAATATCTGAAAAAGGAATTGAAGTTGATAAGTCTAAAATAGGTCTTGTACGCTACTTACCTTCTCCTACTTCGGTTACAGAGGTTCGTTCTTTTCTTGGTCATGCAGGATTCTATAGACGATTTATCAAGGACTTTTCCAAGATTGCACAACCCCTATGCCGCCTCCTCCAAAAGGATGTGTCTTTTGAGTTCAACGAGGCGTGTGAGAAGGCATTCAAGCATCTAAAGGGCCTACTCACCACGGCACCCATCATAACTCCCCCGGATTGGTCCATTCCCTTTGAATTGATGTGTGATGCATCGGATTATGCACTTGGGGCTGTTTTGGGCCAAAGGAAAAACAAACAGCCACATGTTATTTATTATGTTTCACGCACTTTGAATGATGCCCAATTAAATTATTCAACAACCGAAAAAGAACTTTTGGCGGTTGTATTTGCTTTAGATAAATTTAGATCATATCTAATTGGTACTAAAGTAATTGTTTTCACTGACCATGCAGCCTTAAAGTATCTTTTCACCAAAAAGGAAGCCAAACTACGGCTCATTCGTTGGATGCTTCTACTTCAAGAGTTCGATATTGAAATTAGGGACAAGAAAGGTTGTGAAAACGTGGTGGCTGACCACCTAAGCAGATTGGTGCGTGAAGAAGAGCACATCCCCATTTCTGAGACGTTTCCGGATGAACAACTTCTGTCCATTGAGGTAAGTACCCCTTGGTATGCCGATTTGGTCAATTTCTTGGTGTCTAAGCAAGTTCCTAACACCCTAAGCAACGCCCAACGTGATAAACTCAAAAATGATGCAAGGTTTTATGTGTGGGATGATCCATATTTATGGAAATATTGCCCAGATCAGATTGTTAGACGATGTGTACCAAATTCTGATTTTAACTCCATTCTAGCATTTTGTCATTCTTATGCATGTGGGGGTCATTTTGGCACTCAAAGAACAGCCCGCAAGGTGTTAGAATGTGGTTTTTATTGGCCTACATTGTTCAAAGATGCTAGAATATTTTGCTTAATGTGTGATAGATGTCAAAGAACCGGTTCCATTGGTGCTAAGGACCAAATGCCGCAAACCCCTATCTTTAATGTTGAAATTTTTGATGTATGGGGTATTGATTTCATGGGTCCCTTTCCTTCTTCATTTGGTTTCACTTATATTTTGCTTGCGGTTGATTATGTTTCCAAATGGGTAGAAGCAAAAGCTACCCGAACTAACGATTCTAGAGTGGTTTCAGATTTTATCAAGGCTAACATTTTCTCTAGATTTGGGATGCCGCGGGTGTTTATAAGTGATGGAGGCTCACATTTCTGCAATAGGACCATTGAGGCCCTCTTCAAGAAGTACAATGTCAAGCATAGGGTTTCAACACCTTATCACCCTCAAACAAGTGGCCAAGCCGAAGTATCAAATAGAGAAATCAAGCAAATCTTGGAGAAGACCGTGGGGCCTAACCGGAAAGATTGGAGTGTGCGCTTAGACGATGCATTGTGGGCGTACCGGATTGCCTACAAAAACCCCCTAGGGATGTCTCCATTTCGACTAGTGTATGGCAAGCCATGCCACTTACCCGTGGAACTTGAGCACAAGGCGCATTGGGCCGTGAAAACATTCAATTTGGACTTAGATGCTGCTGGAATGCATCGAAAGCTTCAATTGAATGAGCTTGAGGAGCTAAGGAACGAAGCATATGAGAATGCTTGGATTTACAATGAGAAAACGAAGGCGTTTCATGACAAGATGATTAGGGGCAAAACCTTCACCATTGGGCAGAAAGTGTTGCTTTTTAATTCCCGTTTACGTTTATTCCCTGGTAAGTTACGTTCTAAGTGGATTGGACCTTTTGTTGTTACTAATGTTTTTCCACATGGTGCAGTTCAAGTCCAAAGCTTAAGGAATGGGGTGGTCTTCAAGGTTAACGGACATAGATTGAAGCCATACTATGAGAGTACCGTGGAGCAGGTTGTGGAGGAGGTTCCATTCCATGCCGTGGGCACCAATGGGGACTGATCATGTTTTTCGTCCGGCTGCAAGACGTTAAAGAAAGCGCTACTTCGGAGGCAACCCATGCAATTCAACAAAGGAAGCCCTAGGAATCACTCCAATTCCAGATTTGCGTTCCTAAAACCCTTCTCTTTGTTGATTCTTTCTAATCTGCCTAGTTTACTTGTTTAGTTGCTGTTTGTGTGTTTATTTTTGTTTTGTGTGGTTTTATGCTTGAAACATTGAGGACAATGTTTGATTTAAGTGTGGGGGGGGGGGGGGTAACTAAGTGTTTTTGATGCAAATTCGTGGGATTTTATCACCCATTACTTATAGACTTGTTCCTTGCTGTTTTAAGGTGTTTTTAAGCTGTTTTGGTGCTTGTTAGTGTGTTTTGACTTAAAAATCCGAAAATCACATAAAAATTTGAAAAATTGTTTTGAAAAACCCAAAAAGAGTTGTTTTGAGTTGTTTTTGTGTGTTTGTTTGTGTCTTAGGGTACCTTCCAACACAATGATGAGGATTCGGTTTGTAATTGCATGGCTGTTAAAAAGAGTTGTAAACATGGATGAAAGTTTGATTTACTCTTTGTTTATGCTTGGTTGTGGTTATAACTTATGAATTCACATGCAATCATAAAGGAAAAATCAGTTTTTGTAACATGCTTGAAGGAAGGAACTCAAATTAACACTACGACCTTGTGAGACTTGAGCCTAAACGTTTCTTTGGAGAGTTGATAATCTGTGCATTTTTGTTTTCTAAGTCGTTGCATGATCTCATTATTCTTTGCTTGGTTACTACTTAGAAGGCGTTTCATCATTTAGTTCCAAATGCTAGAACTCATGCCTATTTCATTCAAAGCATGTTATTGATTTGCATAACACATATTCAAGATGAAGTTGTGTAGTGACCACCACCTAAGCCAAACAGTCGTGTATCCTATTTCATTATGTCTTTAAGTTAACCCCGTTGAGCCTTCTTAGCCTATGTTCTTTGTTAACCTACACTATCCTCACCTAGCCTAGATTAGGACCATCCACACCCTTGTTTTTAAAGCATAGTAAAGCATGACTACAATTGAATTCCTTTTGATTAATGAATGGCAGAAAACAAGTGTGGGGGAAGTATTTTGCATGTGAGTTTGTGTGCAAAGGCACGGGTAGAAAAAAAAAAGTGAAAAAGAGTTGAAAAATGTTTGAAAAAGAGTTCTAAAGTGTTGTTTGTTGAAGAAAGGGTCCAAAACAATGAATTCGGCCCTAAGTATTGTTTAAATCTTCCCTTTTTTGTGTTAAACGTTGATTTCTGCATTCTAAAGTGAATTATAAGTCTCAATTGCATTACCTTGCTTGCTATTGCTTTAAGAATGTTTGTTATCCTTATCCTTCATTTGTTAGCCAATACCCCAAGCCCCATTACAACCCTTGACTTCGATCTTGACTGTTATGTGTTTCAATTTGTGGAGTTTGAATTTGGTATGAGCATATGGTGTCACTGGTTCTCGCATCTAAGTAGTAGCATTCCATTCATGAGATCATATCTAAACCTGTTTATTAACTCCAAAAATTGCTTTGTTTGTGATACATATATGTGAGCATTCGTTTTCATGTCTATCTTCTCACATACAACTAGTATAGGGTGTGTAGTTAGAAAATCTGAGTGAAAATTGAGTGCACATTTTGTAAGGAATTGAGCGAATTCTCTAAGGCATGTTACAACATTCAAAACATTGTTTTAATTGGTTAATTGTGAACTAATAAGTAGTGACTATGATTAAGTATGTTCTCAATTGTAAAGACGACTCAAATCTGTGGGGATGATGGTTTTTAACATGTCATGTGCATTGGAAATCCCTGAGGCAAACGTTGGAAGGTTTAGGTTTTGTTTTGTTTGTTTTGTTTCGTTTTTGTTTTCTTTCTTTTGTTTGTTTTGCTCGAGGACTAGCAAAAGCTAAGTGTGGGGGAATTTGATAGGAGCATATTTATGCTACTTAATTGGCTTGTTCTCGTGCTTTTACGTGGTGTTTCCTTAGTTATTTTAGTATTTAAAGTCACTTTTGTGTGTTTTCAGATTCTATGAGCAAAGTGTGCAAGAAGAAGCATTTTGAAGCAATTTGGAGCCTTTTGGAGCAAAAGGAATGGATGAATTGAAGACTTGAAGAAATATGGTTTCCTACTCCAATTTGGATTCCTAATCAACGAAGGATTCCTAATTGAAGATGGATTCCTAATCAAATGAGGATTCCTACTCCAATAAGGATTCCTACTTGAAGTAGGAAAGTTAAGCCAAGGTCCTAATAACAAAGTTGGCAAATAAGTGCATTTTGGTGCAATTTGGAGCAGTTTTGGGGTGGAATGGATTGCATGCATGTGGAGCATAAAGGATGGACGTTTTGGTGCATGAAAGGGCTTTAAACATATGCTAAAATATGGACACACTTCACCTACAACATCCACCCACTTCACCTACAACATCAACCCATTTCACCTACAACATCCACTCACTTCACCTACAACATCCACCCACTTCACCTACAACATCCACTCACTTCACCACAACATCCACTCACTTCACCTACAACATCCACCCACTTCACCAAGAAATTTTGGGGTGGTGATTCATTTTCAAAGTCTATAAATACGCTTGTCCATCACAAGACAAAGGGGAGAATACACACAACACATTCACAACACAATTTCTGCCACAAGTCTTCTCTCTTCCCCTAACCATTCACATCCATTCTCTTCCATTCACGCCTAAAACAGAACCATACTTTTTGCCGCACCAATCCTTCACCAATTCCCATATTTTCTGTCCCCAAACACTCTTAGCCGCACCACACATCCATCCTAAACACAATTCCACCATTCTATACCATCCATAACCCACAAAACCCATCTACCACTTGTGTGCCGCAGCAAGAAGGAAGAAGGAATGACCCTTGGATGTTCAAGCTTCATTGTTGGTGCATTCTAGGTGTAATTCGTTTTAATGATTTCATTGTGTAATCTGTTTTCCTTTTGTTTTGCTATGAACATGAGTGGCTAAACCCCTATTGGTTAGGGGTGATTTCGAAGCCATGACTATGTGTGCAGTTTGATTTGATAAATTCCAGTTATGAATTCTTAATTTGTGAATGCAATTGGCTTAATTGTTCGAGTAATAACGTATTTGTGTTTGTTAATTAGGGTTCGACAATTAATTGGCATGCATAAGTATGATGCTAGAATATAAGGATGTTTCACATAATCGTCTCAAACTTATATTCCTATGTAGTGAAGGTTGCTAGTCACAATCGCATTAAGTTCAATTCCTAGCATGAGTGACATAATGCCATAGTTACAAGTGCTTTGTCATTTCTTATGATTTTCATTGAACGTAATGATCTTTGATCGTATCTCTATTATGATGTCATGTAGGGGACCTTTGAAGAATGCTTTGGGTTGTTGAATGATACCATCCAATCCAATAACAAAAGGAAAATCTGAGAATTAGCTAGTGATGTCACGGTTAATTTGGGGGAATGTCGTTCATAATTCTATGAAAGAATAACTGGAAATCGAGTTGTTTGCATACTTGTCATGTGTGGAGAAAGAGCCTCTAACTAATCTAACATCCATTCAAATTCCCAAATCGGTTTACAATCTGTTTTTACAAAGTTTCTGTTTTGTTAGTTTAAATTCGTCCAAAACAATTCCCCCATTTACTTTCTTGTTTCAAATTATTCTAAACTTGTTTTGTTTGTGTTTTTAAGTAGTTGGAGTCAAGTTAAAACCCAAATTCGTCCAATTTGGTGCTTTGTGTCCAAAATTGCCCAGAAAGTGTTTTTAAGGCAGTTTTGAGTCTTTTGGTTGTTGTTTTGAGTTTTGCTTGGTTTGTTTTAGTGTTTTAAATTCTAGTTTTGCATTCTTTGAGTCTAGTTTAGTGTTTTAAACTTTGTTTCTACGTTTTTAAGTCAGTTTTCAAGTGTTTAGCAATCCCTCCTAATCCCCGGTTTAGAACGATCCCTACTTACATACTTTACTACAATTGATAAAAAGAGGGTTTAATTTGTGTGCTTAATTTATTTCGCATCATTCCTCAAATACATCCTCTTTGATGCATTCAACATATTCTGCAGCCACTTCCTTTTCTTGAATCATTCTTCTTGGTGTACAAGTTTCTTTAAACAATTCAACACAATCTGGAACTTGATTTGGTGCACCAAGAATTGGGGTATAACCTTGCACCTTTGGAAGAGCTTTTACAATGTCTTTTTCACTCTCTTCGTCATTGGGAATCAAAAACCTGCGAGGAAAAGGGACATTTGGTGGAATAATGTTAGAATGAATTGAATTTGGAACAACATTACTGGAGTTGGACATCATAGGGACTTGAGAAGCTTGCGGCAAGAGTTCTTCTAAACTGCACATGCCGTCCTCCTCATTTTCTTCTTGCAGCAGCAATTCATCCATGTTCGGGCTATGTTTGGATGGTTCTGGGACAGCTTCATCCTCTATATCACTTTCCAAAGTGATGGCTTCATCAATTTCAACTTCTCCCTTTGAATTTGCCATGTTGGAATTGGACAGTTCACGTTGCTCTTGAATCTGCGCCATGAATTCCACAATCTGTCTAACTTGCTTCTCCAATTCGTCCACTCTTTTGACTCGGTCTTGCATCTCCTTGTTTTGATTTTCTACTCCCTGTCTCAAAGAGGTGATTAATTGAATAATATTATTATTATCCACCGACGAACCTGAAAACATGCTCAATTATGTATTGGAAGGATAAGGTTAGTAAAGAGGATATTCGAGATAAAATAGGAGTGACTGCAATTGAAAAGAAGATGAGAGAAAATCGATTAAAATGGTGAACATGTGACTGAAGACCTACAAATTATCTGCTAGAAAATGCAATTTTGCAACAAAAGCTCAGGGCAAAAAGAGTAAAGAAAAACATCACAATACTTGGAGTTGAAGGAAGATTTGGCATAAAATCAAGTATAATAGCGTTCTAAGATTCATACAATCAACCTCATGTAGTGGAATAAGGCTTTGTTATTGTACTTACGATTGGAAGGAATTATTGAGTTTTTACAACTATAGATGAACCAGTGGTGGTGGTGTTACATTTCAGTGCTGGTAATTCCGTTACTTTATTGAGTTTTCGTGAAATCATGAATTATTTGGTCTTTATCCAACTGAGCAAATGTTTGAAGGGAGGGATGAGACAGTATTTCGTATAACGGACATGGCTGAAAAAGTTTGTCCCTCAGCAGACATCTACTTATGTCAGCCAACAGGATTAACATGCGGCAGAGATTACTGCAAGGGAATCTCTTGAGTTTGCAGGACGATGTCAGGGTGTTGGATCCAAATATAGGAATGAGAATCCTCCCAGAATCTTCTTTGAGGATTTTGGAAATCTGTTAATCGTGTTTGTTCATCATACATCGTGCGACCAGTTTTCGTCAAGTACTGTTTGTGTTCAATTTTAACTAAAAACTTTTAAAATAACTTCTGACCGCACAATGTACAATGAGCAGACACGATTAAAGGATTCTTGGGATCTTCACAAAGGGTATTCAAAGAGGATCCTCATTCCAAATATGGTTGTTGGAAATGTGCCCTAAAACCAATCATATGATGATACTTTACGGACATTTCACATGTTAAACTAATCTAGTTTAATATCAAGGGCAAAGATTATTGTTTGAGCGGCCTCATATAAATGTTATATGCTTAAACGATAAAGTCCAAGGAATATGTGATTGGGAGAATGCAATCTAAAAGAAGTTAGATTCATGAGACCATTCTTTCGTAGACACATCCTAAACGTTCCTGATCATAGGATTGCCAATTGGGTATTGACAGTCCGTTAAGATCAGTACGTGCTATGTCTTCTCTCAGGGAGAGTGACTAGTCTCGAGTCATTGGTGTGAGTGACACCAAGACAAGTACGTAGGTGCTCAATAGAGAATGAGTTCACTGAACACGATCAACGACGAGTTCTCATATTCATGTCACGTGAGAACTCATGGTTAGGATAATGCAAATTAGTCCTTTGACCTGAGGCATCATAGTTGTCTTGTGGTTAGGTCCTTGATCTTTGATCATGTCAAAAGGCATTCCTTTGGAGTGTTCACGGCATGGTTGGGGTCAAGCTATCTTGTCAAGTGAATGCGCAACAAAGGATCTCTAACCTTCAAACCGTTGAGGGAGAATACTCTATGATATGATTTAGAATCTCTGGCCAGAGTATGAATGAGATGTTGGAATGCATTCCAGATCACATTCAAGGTAATCATATAAGTGCAAGATTCACATTGGATAGTAGACATGAATAAACTATCAAACCAAACAATGTGGTCAAGAGTATTGTATTAGAGAAGGACTGTATTGCATTTGTAATCCTAAACTGAATAGGTTCTCCACCTCTTCTGATTAGCTTGGGTAACCATGATATGCTGCTAGGTGTCACTCATGGTTTGTGGAAGCCCTAAACATGTGTAAACACTAAAGGGAGAATTGAAAGTAAGTTTCAAATTCACAATCGATTTGAAAGAGTTTGAATCGCCCACTGCCTCGCTAAAAGGAACCTAATGGATCGTACACCGTGTAAGGTAGAGATTGAAGATTCAACGGAGATGAGTAAGAATAATTAAATAGTTTAATTATTTATGGCAAGGATTAATTAATATGTTAATTAATCAAACGAATAAGTTCGTTAAAGACCTCGGGATAATTTTGGACCTTAAGGCCCAATGGGCTTCGAACGTCAAGTCCATTAACTTAAGTTGTATGACAACTTAATGAATAATGATTTACAAAGGCCCAAATACTCCAATAAATATCCTAGGGCCGGCCACTTTGAAGGGGTAGTGAACTTGGACTTATTTACAAGTTTGCCACTCAAATGAATTAAGGTATAAATATGACTTTATAGCCAAAATTCATTTAGGGTTGTTTTTGGGGAAATTGGAGAGAACACAAGCTCTCCTTTCTCTCTAAAATGGCCGGCCACCTTGAGGAAAATATCTAGCAATTTTACTTTCTCAATGTCACTCATTTCTTCTTCATCTAACCTTGGTGTGGAGACTTAGAGGTTCCCAATTTTGGGAACTTGGAGAAACCTCTTCATCCATCCAAATCCATAGATCTAAGATGCAAGGAATGAAGGCCCTCTCTTTGGGTGATTAGCCTTTGCTTATGCAAAGAGGAATCTACAAAGGTATAAATTTCAACTCACTTTGTTTTGAGTTGTTATTGGTTCACCAAACTACTAGGCTTTGAACATTCATGGTTGATGTTTTGTTTTTTTAAGTACATGCAAGCATGATTCCGCCTTTAATTTGTTAATTGCATGCTAATGATGTTGCTTAAATGAACACGTATTCTCAAAATAATCCTTCAATGGTAAGCTTTGAGAGGTCATGTATTTGAGCATGAATCGTTCTTGTTTTTTTTTTCTTTCTTTCTTTTAACAAACGATGGTATCTACACTAAGATGGTAGAGGAGTGGGCTAAGCCTTACAATAGTCTTGCCATAATAATGTCGCTCTAACATATTTAAGACAAAAACAAATTTACTGCATAATCAAATTACTACATAAATAAATATATAGCCTTATATAGAGCCTAAAAGGTATATGTGCCCTCATTAGGAGAGATTTCTTTTTAGAGCCCCAAAGATTCATCGAAGTTCTAAAATGGGTTATATCCACCCCTTTTGTAGCATCATATATAAGGGTAGTTTGGTTTCTTTTGGTTCGGTTTTTTGCCAAAATCAAAACTGAACCGAAACTTCTATTTTGTTCAATTTTCTTTCGGTTTTTTTCAATTTATTTTTATTTTTTATTTTTTAGTTTGGTTTTGTTCGGTTTGGTTTCAATATGGTTTCGGTTTCAAAACGGTTTTGGTTTTTTGTTTTATAAAACTTGATTTTTTTTTTAATATGAAATTTAGAAAAGAGGCTTGCATTGGTAGTCTACTAATACTAAAATGGGGAAAGTAGAAAGTAGGAAGGTAGTTGTACATATACAAGATCATATAAACCAATCATATTCTATCAACAACCTCAACTGTTAAAAAAAAAAATGATTACCGTATCCATTAAAAAAAAACAAACCAATAGAGAAGCTCTTTCAAGTTCTAAAGCTTTCCAAAACTTTCCTTTATAACCAATGAAATATCCTCCTTAATTGAACCAAATATGCTCCTTGAAAAAGCCCTAGGCTTGGTTTCAAACTTGGCAATAAAGTTTCACAACAAAAACATCATAGGCACATTCATAAGGTGTAAAGGGATTCGGTTCGGTTTCTGAACCTCCAAAACCAAAGCCGAACCAACAAGGTTGGGTTCGATTTGGTTTTTTTTTGTTTCGATTCGGTGTTCGGTTCGATTTTTTTCCAGTTTTTGAGTTTTTGAACCCACTCCTAATCATATAGAGTCTGTCATCAGGGATGCTCTTAGTAGAACTTGCAAGAAGAGAATAGTGTACTAAGATAATACCCGACGATGATCTCGATATATTCATGAAGGTATTTGCAATTGTTAGATAAGTTAATTCCGTTGTATATGAATTGATTGCTGACACAATCTGGTGTTGAATTCTGGCTTTGTGGCTTATACAGAGAACGCTCTGCTTCTTTAGCTAACAAACTGTCTTCCTTTGTTTCAGACATAACAAATAGTTGGTTGAAAACCTAAGCAAGGCAAGCGCCAATTCGAAGAGTTAAACTTTCCAACCAAGTACTCTCAATCATTTGTCGAACAATTGGAAGAAAAATCTGGCTTACTGGTGGGACCCTCAGTGCACTGCAGTTTGCTTCTTTTACACTGTCATCATCTCGTTGATGTTAGGAACCATTTTTTGGAGATTTGGAGCTAAGAGGTTTACTTCTTTTTCTTAGTCTTTTGATTTTATTACAACTCTAATAGATTTCGAACTAAGATGACTATATGTACCATTAGGTTCTATATACGACAGGAATTTACTTTCATCCCCAACAACTTCGTAGAAGAAACCTTCTTCAAAAATCACCATCTTGACCGACTTATAGCCCAATTAAGCCCAAAACGTCAAACTGGCAACATTGTGCAGTCAATTTTCTTTTATTTGCCACAATTAAATGGCTTAGAATTAATTATGGAATTTTGACACAATTATCTTCAAAGACTCACGAACCCAGAATTACTCCAAAATTCCTTCATTTCATGGCTTTTGTATGATCATCCACATGTCCTACAATTGAAATATAGAGCCAAATATCAAAATTCACTCAAAATAACCAACAAATTATAAGTAAGATTAGGGTAAAATATAGAATAATATCGACTCATCACCGCCCATCTTGAATAATCGTTTTTAATTATCCTTTCACATTGGGTCTATTCTCGAATCACTTTTTTTTATTATGTGGTTGTTGCCATGCTATTTCTCAAACGCTTTCTAATTTTAACCTAAAATAATGCATTATTGATAGTTGAATAGTTGTAATCACGGCCAAGAAGTCATTATTATGATCTTTTGGGTAGTTTTTGTCCTTTCGTGTTCGTTTCTTTCCCTTTTGTGTTTCTTTCACTTTCTCTTTCCCTTTTTTGTTCACCGTCATCCTAACAACTCTCTCATATTTTTGATCCAAATCAAAAGTGAACGCAAGCAGTCAAAATAAAATGTTTGGTTACTACGATAAACTATCTGGAGGTTTATTTTAGTTTAGCAGATTGATTACTAAGTATTTGAACACACAGTACTTTGAAATTTAAAAGATCTCAACTGAAATATGAATTACAATATTTCATTACGTATTAGACCAATTTGGTTTGAGCATAATTGAATTGTTTGGTTTGAGAATGAATGGTTTTGATAACTTGGATTCATATAAGATTTAAGGTTTACACTAATTTTCATTGTTAAACCATACATATATTTTGTTTTCCCATTTTTATTGAACCCGTCACTTATTTACATTTACAACTTCCATTTTTTCCAATTTGTAATGGAGCAATGAAAACGGCTGCACAAGAAGAAAGAAGAGAAAGAAGGAAGTTTTGAAATGCAACGAAAGATGACGTGGGGACTTGCAATGATGGAGTTGTATAGCTGTTTTTCTGCATATATGGGGATGAGTAACCAAAGATGTGTAATCCCATGCTTTTGTACTGATATCAATTTTTGAAAAGTTGATTGGTTAACTAATGTGTTGTATAAAGGCTGTTAAAATACTTTCATTCCCTATTAGAGTAGATCTCTAAATGGGTCGGATTTATTGAGTTTGGGTCGAGTTCAATCTGACCCGCTAAATTAACAGGTTATCCAAATCCAACCATTAAGTTAACGGGTCATCCGAATCTAACCCATTAAGCTAACGGATAACCTGTTAACATTTTATTTTATTTTATTTTTTCACATTTCATCCGATCTGCAGAAAGACTCGATGACAACACGATTCAAAGCTACTCGAAAATGCTCTACTCCGAGGCCAAGCTCCAAAAGAAAGACTCCACTGCCTCCTCCTGCTCCTAATTCAACCAATAATTAAGAATTATAACGTTTTAAAACACTTGAAAATTATAAAAAATATAAAAAATAAAAGAACAAGAAGAAATGAATTAGGAAATTGCCTGCGGGAAAGCTCAAGAACTCGGACCCTCTTGGCCTGAGAGTCGTCGGAGCAACCAAGAACAGCAAGAATTTCACACCTGCGGCATGCTGCGGCTGCTGCCAGATTGTAGACACCTCTTCCACCTCAAGTGCGTTGATCAGTGGCTGCGGTTGAACCCTACGTGTCCTGTCTGCAGAACGTCTCCAATCCCAACGCCCTTGTCAACTCCTCTGGCCGAGGTGGTTCCATTGGCTAGCAGGCGTGACTGATTCAAAGCAGAGGTGGAAGGGAATCGGAGCTTACGAGAGAGAGTGGTGGAGTTCAGTAAAAGTTTTGAGGGAAGAAGATGAGGGAGATAACAGGGGCCAAAAGGGAAGCAGCACAGCGATCTCTCATAGAGCAACGGCGTGCGGCAGAGAGTCGTGAGGGACCTGAGGGTTTTTTTATTAAGACTATTAAAATTACACAAAAGTCTTCAGGGTGTTAATGGGTGATTAACGGTTTTTCGCAGGTTCATCCAAAATGATTTCTTATTTAATGGGTGACTAACGAGTCGAGTTGAAAATGTCAGGTCTAGACCTAGACACACACTTTGGCACCAATTTTAGCTTTTTATAGTAAATAAGGTTGTAAATAGATTTCCATATATATATATAACTAGTATTATCTATCATACAAACGAGGATTATACGAACGAAGACTGACACAAAAGTGTGATTTACGAACGAGGACTGACACTCATACGTATCTATTATATAGATCTCTATCCCATCTTGTCTGCACACCTACAATATATATATGTGTGTGTGTCTATATATATAAATCATACACCATATAATCCACGATGCTAGGCTGCACCCTAGTCTACACATCTCATCTGAACACCTATATATACATATACCAATATATATATATATATATATACTTACTTTCATCAACTGGGTTTGACAAAAAGCACTATCTTGACGAGTATACTTGCTTTTCTATATATATAATTTGGTATCTGGAACGTCAACAAAGCAAAGCACATGTTTCTCTATGTAAAATGTATGGCCGAGAGCCTAACTACATTGCATGCATGTTGAAAGAACTTGGTGCTTTTGGTGCAATGACGTGCCTATACTGCTTTTCTATATATATATAGACACACACACAGCGACGCACTTGCTTTTCTTACTTTCCCTCTTCATAAATATATATATATATATTGCAGGCATCACATGTAGACCTGACATTCGTGTCGTGTTTCTCGTGTTCGTGTCGTTTTCGTGTCATACCCGATATCTTAACGGGTCGTGTCGTGTAACACCCGTTAAAATAAATGGGTAAAATGATCCGACCCGAAATCGACCCGATAATATTAACAGGTAATATGACCCGACCCGTTACCTGTTAAGGAAAATATATTTTAAACCAATAAATAATCAAATGAAAAACATAATACTAAATAAGTATATACATACCATATTATCACATTCAAAACATAAAAACACATTTGTTTTTCAAGTATTACATATTTACATACCCGAAATAAGAGCATAATAAAAATAAAAAATAAAACATTAGAACATTACAAAATATCAAATGTTCAAAAAAATTTCAAAATTAAGGGAGTTATGTTTCAAGGTTTGGAACCTTACACATTTTCTTACCATCAAACTCTTCAATTTTCATCAATCGCCATGGGAAATGG
The DNA here is from genome assembly GCA_963580275.1 of Crataegus laevigata. Lineage (NCBI taxonomy): Eukaryota > Viridiplantae > Streptophyta > Magnoliopsida > Rosales > Rosaceae > Crataegus > Crataegus laevigata. Next base: position 35,757,145 of record OY756948.1, on the reverse strand, counting down.
TATTGGAACTTTGGCTTGATATATTGTCTTCAAGAGTTATATTAATGATATTTTCAGTGAGGCTTTCTACATTAGGACTCTCTTCTCATTTATTCTATGGCTATTGTTTAAGTAAAATCTTTAATAGTTTTTTAATTAATGTAGAAGTGTGAAAAAGACAGAAAAATATATAAACACTCGTAATGACAAGCTTCACAACTTTCATGATAGGCTTAACTTTGAATTGTGCCACTATAATCATATAAATTATAGATCAAAATTTAACCGTCGATTATTGTTTACATTTATGCTTCATTTTTCTCACCAAATTTTGTTTATTTAGATTTTCTTTTTTGAAAACATGACCTATTAGAGGATATAGGAAGATGAACGGTTCGGATCGTTGATATTATGTTCAGAGTTTTATTGTTAGTGAAAATATTACTTGGTGTTTATAAAGTCTCTACAAACTATATAATATCGACTCATATTTCAATTAACCGTAAATATCAGAATGTGATATCAAAGATCCGAACCGTTCATATTTCTACATCCCCCAGAAGATCATGTTTTCAAAAAATAAAATTTTAAAAATGAAATTCAATATAAAGAATAAAGCACAAACGACAATCGACGGTTAAATACAAATTTAAGGTTTATGGATTATAGTGTCCGATTTCGAAGTTGACCATTTCACGAAAGTTGGAAAGCTTGTCACTACGAGTGATTGTATATATATTTTTTTACATTTCTTACACTTCTACAATAATTATTATTAATTTTATTACTTTTACACTCAAAATAAAAAAACACTATTCATGACGGCTTGGAGGGTTTTAAAATTCTAAACGATAATCTAAGTGTAATCATTGTCTACTCGTAGAGAATGATGAATCATGAGTATTTATATATTCCTTCACATTTTTCATACTTGTAGGGATGTCTTATTTCCTATAGCAATACTATACTAGTTGATTTTAATTTTGGACAACAACATGTTAAGTAAAATTTATCCTATTAATAATAAGAAGAAACTCTCATAATAAAAATAAATAAATGAATAAAACTTAATTTTTTAACTTATATAGAATAATAATACAAAAATATATATTTAATATAGAATATACTAATATATACAATATGGCTATTTTATTTTATAATAAATTTTTTAGTAATTAAACTTTAAAATTATAATTTTTTTTTCTTAACGGGTCGAAACGGGTTACCCACGTGTTACCCGCGTGTATACCTGTTAAGAACCCATTATTAATGTGTTCTTAACGGGTCACCCAATAATGACCTGATTAGTTATCGTGTTGACCCGAAACCCGTTATTTTCGTGTCATTTTCGTGTCGTGTCACCGTGTCGTGTAAGAAACTGCTGGGTCTAATCACATGCACGCTAACACTTGTTTTTCCCTATCTTATCCATCTATGTATATTCCTACAGACATCACATCCTTGATTGGGCTATCTATATGTATATATATTTTTGTAGACATGTAGACATCAAATCCTTGACCAGACTACACACACACACACACACACACACACACACATATATATATATGTACATATATATGGGAACATTGGCATATATAGGCACATTCTTACACACAACATAGGCATACATTTGCGTACCGACATGCAAATCTCTGCAGGTACTTTTCATTTATTTGCATATATCTCTACACATACATGTGTATATATTCATATGTCATTATCTTGAGTTTCTCCATCCCTATTTTCCGTCGCTTTCTCTGCTCAGTTTCTTCACCAAGCCTGTGATTTCTTGTTTCAGAGTGGCCTCTTAGCTTACAGGTAGTTTTCCATTTCAAATCCCTTTGGTGGGAATATTTCAAACATTCCACTTACGTTTACGGGTACAAATTCCTCTTTTTGTTTTCTTCAATCAATTTTGACCGGCAAGTCTCCCACCTATTTCTCATGTCGAGATGTACACCTTGGTCCAAATATGGTGGTTCTCCGCCACACTTTAAAATCATCAAGGCTCGTGACCAATGTCATGTTCCAGATGACGTGCACCTTAGCCCACTTCCTGCCAAATCTGACATGTATTTGGGTTTCCGTATCCAAGCCGGGTCTACCGTTTTGTCTCCAGATTATTTAGGGGCCATTAGTTTCCCGCTCCACCCCATGATTCATCTCATTTTATTCTTCACAAATACTCACCCCTATGCAACTGAACGCGAACTCTTACTTGGTTCTGCCAACCTTCTTTTCATTGGGTTTGAAGCTAGGCGTATCCTTAGGTTTTAGAGATTTTCTCTATCTCTTCAACTTGACTACCATTAAGGGTGAAACTAACTTCTTTAATTTTAAACCTCAATATTGCAAGAAATTTTTGTCATTGGATCCCTAGAGAGCCAGAGATTGGAAGAACCGCCCTCTTCTGATTTTTGGGAATTAGAAAGCTCTCGAGTTGTCTTAACTATCTATCCTTTCTACTTTTGGTCCTAAACCTGGTATAAAAATTTACCTATCTTATCAATTTTTCCATAAACATGCAAACATAACTTACCATGAGTTTCTTTCGCAGCTTTATCGGATGGCCCTGAACAAATAATCTCCAAAGACCGAAAATGTTGGCTAAAGAGGTTTGTAACAAGGAAGATATAGAGCTCTAGAGAAGTTGCTGACACCCTTACTTGAATCACCTCTCCCCCCAACTCCATCATTTACTTCCCGTATTGTTTAATCGACTGGTCGTTGCCCCCAGACCCCCTTCTTAAATCTATCTTCGCTCTTGACCTTGAACTTCAATTCAACATAGTGTCTCATGTACTTGTGATGGACTCTAGATCAGATGGCTCAGAAAAATAAGACAAAAGAGAAAAAGACGAGGAGACAGGGCAAACAGACATGGACTTTGACTTGAATTATTCTACCATGGCTTCACCACCCTCTGACCTTCCACCACCTCGCTGTGTTGCATCACCTCCTCGTGATCTTCCAGTGCCTAGAATTGCAGGTAAGTTAGATAAACGTCCTCTAATAGATAGGCCTAAAAAGTCCAGGTGTGGTTCGCCAACTATCTTTGGCACAACTCCTAGACTCTTGCAATTGCAGTCGGCTCCTCCCACCATCGGCTTGGCTAATGGTGATAGTTCCAACAATTCTTTTCAAGCTTGGAAGCCTGAAATCACAAAAAAAAAGACAGGAGTTTTGTCACCCTTGGCGACAATCTACGAGACAATGCCAGCGTCGCTACTGTTGTGGCGAGGGGCTTGCTTGACTCATCCTAATGATGTCGACCATTTTAAGGCAATGCTTGATGACGACCTCGACTCTTATGAATCTCGTTGTCTTATGAAGGTATTCTCTCATTATCTGCATATCTCATAATTTCTGTGGGCTTTATCTCTATCGTTGTTTTCAAATCGGTTAGACTAGCTGCGAGGTTGGAATCCTTCAGCCTTAATCAGCAGCAAGTCAAAAAGTGCCAAGCTAAACTTCACAGATATGAGGATGAGATCTCAGATTTGAAGGGAGCTCGCGACGGTGTGACTTCTGAAGTATGCCGTACGAAGGAAGAGTTGGCCAAAGTCAAGTGAGCGAGGACCACCGAGCGCGAATGAACATGTAACAGATAAGCAAAGAGGTGGCCTCCAGCTTCAGATTTAGTTGGGTGGAAAGCCAGCAACGTCTGGAACATCGATTTGTAGCCGATCCTGACGTGTATGACCATCATATGGGGATTGAGCCTGGTGAATATGAGCAGTAAGAAAGGATGGATCCTAAGGATGAGAGACCCTCAGACAAACCTACTTCTTCTAATCCTGTCCTAGACGGCAGGTCTGTTACTGATTCTGGACCCATTTCTAGTTTGGGTTTTTGAGGCTTTCAGTCATGCACTCATTTTGGTGCTCAACAGCTGATGAAATCATGTGAAATGTCCTCGTGGGCTAAAACCTATTTGTGTTTATATTTGTATCTCCGTACTTTTACTTATTTTATCTGCTTGTATCTTAGCGTATTTTTCGTTTGCAAATTGGGCCTTCGCCCTTTCATCGCCCAACCTCTCTAGTCTTTCCTCTCGATTTTCAATTTTAATCAAATGAAAGCAATATCTTTATCTTTAATTTTGAGTTTTCAAACAAGAGATTAACTTATCCCGATGAGATACGATCATCTTATATTTTGAATTCTTGTTTCTACAACCTCAACATGTCTCTATATAAACAAGTGTTTAAGAGCAAATAAGTAGTACATAGGTCTTACGGCAAACAATTAAAGAGTGAAACTCAACTTCCGTCTACGTGCTGATGTCCCCAAAAAGGGAGGCTCCCGGAGGGGTTCCAAGGGTTCTAGGAACGTTATCAGGCTATGCTCTAGTTCCTCTTCTCGTTCACCATGTTACGATTCTTCTCTACGTCTTCTTCTTTGCACAAACAAAATAACAGAAAAAGGATAACAACAAATTCTCATTGACTGCCCACCACCGTTTACAATCTCTGTATTTATAGAAGTTGTATTTATTCCCAACTAATTCCCACTAATTCTCAACTCATTCTCAACTAATCTTGCCACCTGTCAGTAATTCCTAACAATACCCCCCCTGAAAAACCAGCTTACAGTGCACAAACCACACAAAAAAAAACGCAACAAGGGCAACAAGAATTCAAAGATGAACTATTTCTGGAAACTTCAATTTCAAGTCATGATAAGGCTCCCAAGTGGCATCATCCGCTGAGTGGTTCTGCCATTGTACCAGTACCTCCGTCAGTGCAGTGTTGCCCTTCTTCACCATTCTCCGAGCTAAGATGGCCACAGGAACATCCTGGAGGATGCCAGTGTCGGTGATAACAGGTAAAGCGACTACCGGTACCACATTGTCCCCCAAATGCTTTTTCAAACACGACACATGGAAGACAGGGTGTAACTTAGAATGATCTGGAAGTTTGATCTTGTAAGCCACATTGCCCACCTTGGATAGCACCTGGAAAGGCCCGTAAAAACGAGGCTACAGCTTGTGAAAATGATGCGCAGCCAACGACTTATGTTGGTAAGGTACTAAGCGAAGATAAACCCAATCTCCAACCTCAAAAGCCCTTTCCGTTCGCTTCTTATCGGCTTGAACTTTCATCTGTTCTTGAGCTGCTGCCAAATTATGCTTAAGTAAAGAGACGACACTGTCCCTTTCCTTTAATGATTGTTCGACGACATCGACCTTTGTTGTGCTTGACTCATAAGCGGATACAAGAGGAGGAACATACCCATACACTGCCTCAAATGGCGTCATTTTAATTGCCGAATGGAAGCTAGTGTTGTAACTCCACTCAGCCCATGACAGCCACATCACCCATTTCTTTGGTTGTAAGGTGCAAAAATAGCGCAACTAGGTTTCCAAGCACCTGTTAAGAACCTCTGTTTGGCCATCGGTTTGCGGGTGATACCCGGAACTAAAACAAAGTTCAGAACCTTGCAGCTTAAAAAATTCTTTCCAAAACTTGCTCATGAACACCGGATCACGATCACTCACTATAGACTGTGGCATCCCATGCAACTTAAAGATGTTGTCAACAAAGTATTGAGCCACTGAGGAAGCTTTATAAGGATGACTCAACGCAGTGAAATGGCTGTACTTCGTCAGTCTGTCCACCACGACCCAAATGACTGTTTTACCATTACAAGGAGGAAGATTGGTGATGAAATCCATCGAGATATCAGACCATACCTTGTCCGGAATTGGTAACGGCTGCAGGAGACCCGGAGGCGACAAAGTCTCATACTTGTGCTGCTGACAAATAGCACAAATTGCCACTTTATTCTTAATGTCCTTCTTCATCCCGTCCCAATAAAATGCCCGAGCAATGCGCTTGTAAGTCTTGAGAAAACCCGCATGACCAGCTGTAGGACTCGCATGTAACTCCAAAAAAACCTTATCCCTCCAAGGACTATGGGGGCTCAAAACAATTCGACGTTTGTATTTTAAGAAACCATTATCAATGTGGAAACGCAACAGACCAATAGGAGCATCAACACCCTGAGCTTGCAATAGTTGTTGGGACTTGGTCAGAAGCCAAGTATCTTTTTCATTATACCGCCGCAAGTCCTCTAACCAAGAAGAGTAAGGGTAAGAAATAGCACAAATGTAACCCGTATCGGCCACATTATCCAGTTCAGGACTGAGCCTTGATAAAGCATCTGCAGCCTGATTATCACAACCTCTTTTATATTGGATTTCGTAGTCGAACCCAAGTAACTTGGTGACCCACTTCTGCTGAAAATGAGTATGAGCCCTGCCTTCCAAGAAGTACTTCAAACTGTGGTGATCAGTTTGAATGATGAAGTGATTGCCGACCAGATACGACTGCCACTTCTGGATGGCATGGATGATGGCCAACATCTCTCGTTCATAAGCTGAGAGAGCTTGGTTACGCGGGCAAAGAGCTTTACTAGTAAATGCGATTGGTCGGCCGTCTTGTTGTAACACTGCGCCAATTCCGTGCCCCAATGCATCACTTTCGATGACAAAGGGTTTAGAGAAATCTGGTAAAGCCAACACTTGAGGTGAAAGCATTGCTTGTTTGAGATGATTAAAGGCTGCAGTAGCTTCACTGGACCATTTGAATCCGTCCTTCTTCGTGAGGGCAGTAAGGGGGCTCACGATCTTGCCAAACTGAGGTATGAACTTTCGATAATACCCCGTCAACCCAAGGAATCCTCGAAGTGCTTTGACTGATGTAAGTGTAGGCCATCGAGCTATTGCGTCCAATTTCGTGGGATCTACAGATACCCCAGATTTGGACACGACATGCCCCAAGTATTCAACCTGATCCGTGCCGAATGCACATTTGGACATCTTCACGAATAGAGAGTGTTGCTGCAATGTCTCCAAAACCACCCTCAAGTGCTGCAAATGGGAAGACCAAGAGGGGCTATAGACCAAGATATCGTAAAAAAAAACTAGAATGAATTTCCGTAAATAGGGTCGAAATATATCGTTCATGGGACATTGGAATGTAGCTGGGGCGTTCGTAAGACCAAAGGGCATGACCAAGAATTCATAATGGCCATCATGTGTTCTAAACGCTGTTTTCTCCACATCTTGAGGGTGCATTCGTATTTGGTGATAACCTGCCCGTAAATCTAACTTTGAAAAAAATTGTGCACCAAACAATTCATCCAACAGTTCATCAATAAGAAGAATAGGGAACTTATCTTTGATTGTAATATTATTAAGCCCTCTATAGTCCATGCACATCCGCCAAGTCCCTTCCTTCTTGCGAACTAAAATCACAGGGGAAGAATAAGGGCTGTTGCTAACCCTGATGAACCCCGCACCTAAAAGCTCATTAACACATTTTTCAATTTTAGTTTTTTGGACAGGACCGTATCTATAGGGCCTGCTATTTGGTGGAACACTGCCCTGGATCAAAGGAATTCTGTGGTCATGACTTCGAGTAGGAGGAAGAGCAGTCGGTGATACAAATATGCCCTCAAATTTGGCTAACAAATCCTGTAATTCCAGCTGTTGTTGATCGGTGAGAGAACCAAAAATAGAGCTATCAGGATGTGATTCTATGTTTTGCACAATTGGTTCTGATTCTAACTGATAAAGCACTGCACCGACGGTGGTTTCTTGCTGCAACAATTTCTGCATCTGCAAAGCTGAGATATCCTCCAAACTGTTAACCGCAGGAACATTACTTGTGATGCAAAAATTTCTGGAATTCCTGCAAAATTGCATGGACAGCTTATCAAAGTCCCAAAGAACAGGACCCAACGTTCGCAACCATTGAATTCCTAATACAATGTCACACCCCCCCCCAATGGAATAGCATACAGGTCCGTGATAAACTGGAAATCCTGGATCTTAACAGAAACATGAGCTAAAGTGCCCTGAGTAGCTACCCGTCCCCCATCGGCAATCTTAACAGTAAACAAGTGCTTAGTATGCAATTGTGTTCGTAACCTTTTCACCAATCCCACATCCACAAAATTATGGGAACTACCAGAGTCGATTAATATAGTGGCCGGACAATTTTTGATCAACCCACAGACTTTCATAGTATGGATGGACGAAGGAGCCGGAACACCAAATAATGCACAAGCGGTTATCTCAGGTTCCTCATTTTCCAAATCTGCACTCTCATCACATATAGAGTCTTGCACATCGATTAGCAGCAACTGCTTCTTCTCACAAGTATGACCCCTAACATATTTCTCCTTACAGTGAAAACAAAGACCATGCTTGCGACAATGATCGACTTCCTCAGGTGTCATCCTCTGGATATTACTAGGTCTCATTCGAGTCTCAGAAGGTGCATTAGAATTGACCGACTGTAATGGAAAACGAGAATTGGGTTGCAGTGAAATGGGTTTAGGAAAATTTTTTACCTTAAGATTTGCAATCTTAGCATCCAATTGTTGAGCAAAAGCAGTAGCTTCCAGCACATCCCGAGGTCGTAAAATCTTCACATCATGACGCAACTCCGGTTTCAACCCTCCCACAAAGCACGATTTCAACAAGGCAGGACTAATGTCCCTCATCCGATTGGCCAATCGTCGGAAATCGATCACATAATCCCGCAAAGTCCCCGTCTGCTTCAAATTCACCAAACTTTCCGCAGAATCTTCCAACTCCGAAGGACCAAATTCATGGCATAAGACCCGTGTAAAATCGTGCCAATCAGAGTAGTTTTCCAAACACCTCGCCCACTGGAACCACTGTAGGGCATCGCCATCCATGTGAAAGGATGCCATCTTGACTTTTTTGGATTCTTCAATGTTAAAGAAATCAAAGTAATGCTCCGCCTTGTAGACCCACTCCATTGGATCATCAGATTCATTGAATCTTGGGAAATCCATCTTCAAAAATGGCAGACGAGAGAGATGAGGGAAATTTGGCCCAAAATCCTGACGATTAGGGTTAAGACGCGATCTGTCTTGAAGCTGAGGATCGGTGTGGGTCGCCTCAGATGATTCACCCATAATTCCACAATTCAATCGCTCCATGATCGATTGCAACTGTAACATCATGCGGTCCTGTGTCGACTTCAAATCCCCCTGAATTGAACGAATTTCCTCATTCGATTTCTTGAGTTCCTCGAACTTATCCTCCAAGCCTGGTACTCTGGACTCCATAGATTTCCTTGAAGCTTGCCGCGTCATGCAACAGAGAAGGATTGGGAGAACGGAACGACTGGCTCTAATACCAATTGTTACGATTCTTCTCTACGTCTTCTTCTTTGCACAAACAAAATAACAGAAAAATGATAACAACAAATTCTCATTGACTGCCCACCACCATTTACAATCTCTGTATTTATAGAAGTTGTATTTATTCCCAACTAATTCCCACTAATTCTCAACTCATTCTCAACTAATCTTGCCACCTATTAGTAATTCCTAACACACCAAGGAAGGCTTCCCACTCTTGTGAAGTTCCTAACAGTTTTCGTGAATCCACGTATCAATCTCGAACAAGGTTGAATGGAAAATGGGCTCTAGGTTCCATTGTCAGTGGAAGGGTCTCTCCGATGATGAATTATGTAACTCAAGCTCTTAACTTTATCGCTCATTCTCCCGACCCTTATGCAAGAGATAAAGTGGGTCCTTCTCACGCACCTTCCCCTCACCATTCACGTTGCCCCCAGTGCTTTGACTACTCCCTGTTATTGGACGAGTGTGAAACTCTAAAGGGATACTTGCAGCATGCTGAACACCGGGTGGATAGTCTCAGAAGGGAATTGATGGTTATTGATCATGTCGTGTCCGCCACTCATTCAGATGGCATACATGATGGCTTTAAACAAGACAGTCACTATTTCTGATCAAAGGTTAAGGTAGTCTTCCCTTCCATAAACTGGGATAGTCTTCCCACCGCGTTAGACTAGATGTCATCTTGCTTGTAATAAATTGGGCTCTTAAGTCCAACCACTATTAGGATATCTAGTAGTGATGTTGTCCTTGTTTTCACCTTCAACTAATAGGTTTATTTCTTCTTTTTATCGCACTGTGTATCCAACGTTCAAGAGGTTTTCCTTTTTTAAATAAAAGATATTCTCTCTTACGAGCGGGAAAATAGCACCCCTAGTTGGGTTTTTACTTTTGCACACATAACGCTCCATTTTCTCTGGCAAACACACGATGTGTTCGGGGAGGAAAATCGTTCTTTGCAAAGACTTATTTCATTCACCTTTTCATTATCGTTCTTAAACCATTCAACTTTGAATTCTTCTTTTAATCAAGTCTGTAGCTATTCAATCTTGGATTTTCGACCTTGGTCGGTCTTTACTTATTCGATCTTCAGTTTTCTTTTCCTGATCTTAGATTTTCAATCATGTTAGGGTCTTTGTGAAGGATTATTTTGGAAATACATGTTCATTTAAGCAATATCATTAGCATGCAATTAACAAATTAAAGGCGGAATCATGCTTGCATATACTTAAAAACAAAAACATCAACCATGAATGTTCAAAGCCTAGTAGTTTGGTGAACCTTTAAACAACTCAAAACAAGTGAGTTGAAATTAATACCTTTGTAGATTCCTCTTTGCATAAGCAAAGGCTAATCACCCAAAGAGAGGGCCTTCATTCCTTGCATCTTAAAGCTATGGATTTATATAGAAAGGATAGGTTCTCTAAGTTCTCAAAATTGAGAACCTCTAAGTTTCTACACCAAGGTATGATTTAAGAAGAGATGAGTGACCTTGGAGGAGTAGGATTGCTAGCTAATCCCTCCAAAGGGGCCGGCCATTCTAGAGAGAAGGGAGAGCATTTCATCTCTCCAATTTCCCCAAAAACAACCCTTAATGAATTTTGGCTATAAAATCATATTTATACCTTAATTCATTTGAGTGGCAAACTTGTAAATAAGTCCAAGTTTGCTACCCTTCACAATATGGCCGGCCTTAGGGATTAATTTGGGCAATTTGGTCTTTGTGAATCATTATTCATTAAGTTGTCATACAACTTAAATTAATGGACTCGACGTTCGAAGCCCATTGGGCCTTAAGGTCCAAAACCATCCCGAGGTCTTTAACGAACTTATTCGTTTGATTAATAATCATATTAATTAATCCTTGCCATAAATAATTAAACCATTTAATTATTCTTACTCATTTCCGTTGAATCTTCAATCTCTACCTTACACGGTGTACGATCCATTAGGTTCCTTTTAGCGAGGCAGTGGGCGATTCAAACTCTTTCAAATCGATTGTGAATTTGAAACTAACTTTCAATTCTCCCTTTAGTGTTTACACACGTTTAGGGCTTCCACAAACCATGAGTGACACCTAGCAGCATATCATGGTTACCCAAGCTAATCAGAAGAGGTGGAGAACCTATTCAGTTTAGGATTACAAATGCAATACGGTCCTTCTCTAATACAATACTCTTGACCACATTGTTTGGCTTGATAGTTTATTCATGTCTACTATCCAATGTGAATCTTGCACTTATATGATTACCTTGAATGTGATATGGAACGCATTCCAACATCTCATTCATACTCTGGCCAGAGATTCTAAATCATATCATAGAGTATTCTCCCTCAACGGTTTGAAGGTTAGAGATCCCTTGTTGCGCATTCACTTGTCTCCATGACTAGATAGCTTGACCCCAACCATGCCGTGGACACTCCAAAGGAATGCCATTTGACACGATCAAAGATCAAGGACCTAACCACAAGACAACTATGATGCCTCAGGTCAAAGGACTAATTTGCATTATCCTAACCATGAGTTCTCACGTGACATGAATATGAGAACTCGTCGTTGATCGTGTTCAGTGAACTCATTCTCTATTGAGCACCTACGTGCTTGTCTTGGTGTCACTCACACCAATGACTTGAGACTAGTCACTCTCCCTGAGAGAAGACATAGCACGTACTGATCTTAACGGACTGTCAATGCCCAATTGGCAATCCTATGATCAGGAACGTTTAGGATGTGTCTACGAAAGAATGGTCTCATGAATCTAACTATTTAGATCGCATTCTCCCAATCACATATTCCTTGGACTTTATCGTTTAAGCATATAACATTTATATGAGACCGCTCAAACAATAATCTTTGCCCTTGATATTAAACTAGATTAGTTTAATCATGTGAAATGTCCGTAAAGTATCATCATATGATTGGTTTTAGGGCACATTTCCAACAATCTCCCACTTGCACTAGAGCCAATCAGTTTGGTCATCAGCGATGATACCTCTTCTGTAGTCATTTCATAAATGGCTGTGTAGTAGGCCTAGACAATGGATATCTATATGTTATCCATAGAAGCAACCTTGAGAATAACGACGTCACCATTATACATGATTCCCAATCATGTGGTTTAGTCTCTCATATGAGTTCGGACCTTGATGAGACCTTGATTCCCTGGCTTGAGCTCTCGCCCCATTAGTGTCATACATTTTCTGGTTGGAACCGAATAGATAGTTCATAAATGAACTTTCCCATCCAAACAACATTGTTGTAAGCTTCTATATGGGAATATATTTTGCATTCATAATGGAACACACTAAAGTCATTACTTTAATGTTTCCATCCAAATATCTCTTTAGTCATAATAAAGAGATATCTGTTTATCTCTTCATTCATAATGAAGAAACATCCAATGATGGATTAGATTCATAATCTAATACATTTACGCTTCCATTACGTTACTCTAATTCTTCCTCATTCTTTGAGGAATCTATCCTTTAGTATTTCTTAAATACTTAAGGACTCACTTGACAGTTGCCATGGTTCTGATCCTGGGCTTGCACTGATATCGTTTTGTACCGTTCTAGGTACAACTCATATCAATGTTTTCATACAATATGAAATACATAAATCACCTTTGTGCGTATGCATAAAGGATTCTATTTACGCATTATTTCTTTGGGAGTCAAAGGGTACATTCCCTTTGAGAAGAACAATTTCCTAGTCTCACTAGAATTGTCATTCAAATTGAAGTTTATCATCATATGAGAAACTTCCTAGCATCTCTTGTCTATTATAGACTATATCTCCCAAATTTATTCTATCGTTTATAGAATGTTTAAAGTCATAACTTTAACGAAGAAGTATTCTTTTTCATTTCCCAAAAATTAATATATCACATATGTTTAAATTTAGGAATATGATAAACTCCCACTAATCTTTTGTAAACCTAGTAAACAAAAGATTCATTTACATCTTTATGAGAAATCAAACAATTTGATCTTTCTTCATAAGACGCTTATAGCTCCCACTAGCTTGCTAAGATCCATGATGGATGGATCTCTACAACTTACATGTCTTGTGATTTATAGTTTTAGACATACATTATCAAGACTATCTTAATAATGGTTAAGGAAACCCATATTATGTCCAAACATTAAATCACCATTTAGTTGTAGCTAGCAATCCTCGAATTAATTAAAAAACAAGACTATATCAAAGATGGTTTATTCAAAGTCAACCATTCTCTTTGATTGTAGTCACCTTAAGCTACCAATTAGCTATTAAGGTTTCATTATTTCGAGTCAAATGGTATTTTACCATTTCCTTGAGTATATATCGTATACACACTCAATGTAGTCATAAGGATTTTCATTCTTATTTCTTTCGAATTAAGAGGTGCAACTCTATGACATAGTCATAAAGTTCAAACCATTCAACTAAGACGGTTTATAAATCCTTCTTGACTACCTTGGAGCTTGTGGTATAGGAACTAGGTTGTTATATTTGTTGATTACAATCTTGTCTCTCAAAGAACACATTCTTTGAGTTCTATGTCTCGTTCATTTGCTTTTAGGCAAATCATATTGTAGGATTACAATGAACTACCCAACAAAACAACATTTGTTAGTTGGTTTATAGAAGCGATATCCAAAAGCTAATTTAAGGATATCCCACAAGATTATTATCAATCAAATATTGCTTTTTAGCACATAACCCCAAATCTTAACATACTTAAGATTTGTCTTTCTTTCCAACTACATCTTATGGAGTCATGAAAATTTTGGAAGATCTTCTAATTCACAATCACATTGTTTTAGAAGTGTATATATATTCTATATATGGGTATTAGATAATAATCAACGAACTAAATCATATTTGAGTACGTTCTTCTCCTAATGGAGAAATTCATTATCTTATGATGCTACCTTCCTTGATATCTTTCAAGGAAACTAATCTAAAGTGTTACCTTTCCTTTGATCAAATCTAAGGAGGTAAATACTTTAGACGTCTTACTCATCAACTTACATTTCTTGAATTCTTTGAAACCTTTTGCAAAGTATTCGGACTTATGTTTATTCAAAGTAAACTATAGTCCAACCGAGAATGATCTTCGGTGAATGTCATATAACATGAGTAGTATTATGTTGTGGACTAGTGCCACTAACATCTAAGTGAATTAACCTCAACAACTTTGTGATTCTTTCTTCTTTCCAAAAGAATAAAGATTCGAACATTTCGCCTCTATACAATTTTAACAAGAAGGCATTGGATCCGGATCTAACGATCCAAAGCATCCATCCATAACCAACTCGTAATTTATGTTTTAGAGGTATCACAACTTAGTTGGGATTAGTCACTACCTTGCAACCTTTTGGGTTTTAAGCATCGTTATTTTCTAAACAATTAACACTACCATATCATCTCTACTATAGAGACAATTAATTAGATTATAATAATCTAATCATTCTTTATTTGGTAGTTCATATGAGGAAGTAAGTACAATCCGCTTTCGCAGAGATCTATATTTTATTCACTTTCCGAATGTGAAGTACTTTCTCTTCTCTCATTAATCTTCTACTTCTTATTAGCCACACTTTTACAACGATTTGTAAAACATAGTTACTAATACAGAATCAAGCATTCAAGTAGAAGAACCAACTGTTATGAACTTTTCAAGAACAATTTTTCAACACCTTCAAAAGATGTGTTCTTGACACTTGCAAGACATTTCTTGCAAATACCCCTTCCAATGTCCATCCTTTCATAAAGAAAGTTTGTTCCCTTGGAGTTATTTGTTTTCTTCATTTAACTTCTCCTTTGACTACAATAGTCATGGTCCCTAAACTCCCACTATCTCTCTTGAAACTTGTTTCAATTGTGTTTTACACATCAAACGATTTGGAGAGCGTGTGGTTATAGTTCACCATATAGTTTACAATAAACTTAGTGAACGATTAGGATAGGGACACAAAGGTGAAGTCCTTATCTAGTTTCCGTCTCGTTAAGTGTTTTAACACTTCAACATACAATGATTCAAAATCATCATAAGTCCATGTTGATGGACTATTTTTGTCAACCAACTATTATGTTCTAAACATAATTACAAACATTCAAGAGTTGTTTAAGGCAACTCTCATTTCTTCATACAACGATTTGTAAGTGAAGAATCATGGCACATAAAGTGTCCATGCCTTTGTGCTTTCTTCTCAAGTTCCTTGTTCATGTAACAAAGAGACAAGCACTTAGTGTTTGCGTTGATTAAGGGTTGTTCAAAGCAACTCTTATTTCTTCATACAACAATTTGTATTTGAAGAATTTATGACAATTAAATTGTTGTCCTCTTTATGATAGACTTATCTATCATGTTCTTCCAATGATACATTATTTATAGGAAGATTGTGAGGGTGAGACTACTTAGGCAATTTTACAATCCATACAAGACAATCTATGGGATTGTGGTACCAAGTTCGGAAACTAAAGTATTCGGCTTTTCTTTGTCAAGTATTGGATAGCGTTTGCAAATATATTGGTAAACAAATACATAACGAATATAAATGATTGATTTTAAGCTATTTGATTCGGGTCTTTAAATCAAAATAGCACCACCCACTATTTTTGGCAAATTCCATATCCCTCATCGGAATTCGAGAGTTTTGGAGGAAACTCTTAGTAGGTTATGGGAGACTCACTATTACCAAGCCCACCTCACGATGATACGATGTTGGCTAGCATTAATAACAATGAGAGAGTACGCTTACTCATTTACATCTTTATGTAAGAACCCATTTTATTTGGCCTCTAGAGAATGTAACCTCACAATGATATGATGTTGGCTTCATTGCACTTAGTTAAGTCATTCCCACCATGCGAGTTCAAGTTAGGGGTTCAAGAACAACCTCACGATGATACGATGTTGGCTATTCTCGTTGCCTACCTTTCACAACATCAAGTATGCATATAGAATCCTCCCCGAGTGTAAGCATGCACTTTGAACTCCCCCATGATAGGGTGAAGCCGGTGTACAATTTTACAAACGTTCGGACCTACCACGGTGGAAGGCCACGAAAGAGTGTTCAAAGCACTCTCACGCTTATCAACTTAATATTGGTTTGGTTGAGGGTTTTTAGGTCTCATCACATATAAACATACATTTTAATCCAATTAAAACATTTTTGGTCCTATCACAACTATTGGTCCATATGATTTATTTAGTTGTATATAATACTCCCACTAAGCTTTTAAAACGGTTTTTAAAGCAAGAGTACATGATACTACTAACATAAGGTTTGCATTCATTGATGGACTATATAGTTGCCTTAGGGCCTTAGGATGACTATGAACCTTTTTATTAGATCCAACACGAGCCTTGTGTTGAATCTCGGACTAGGGATGGTGATTGATTTTAGTTACGCGTTTAATCATATTAAGGCGTGTTGTTTTAGGGGCGTTGGACCCAACTACTTCATTTTTCATGCATATCATATAAAGCAAGAAAGAAGTACTTCAAAATAAAGAAGAGCTTATGCTCTTTTACAACAATTGATCAAATCAAATTACTTTAAAGTAAAGAAGAGCTTATGCTCTTTTACAACATTTGATCTAATCAAATTACAACCAAAATCTAATCTACACATTCCCATGGTTCAAACAAATTTGAAACGGCCTTTCACATAGCTCAATTATCGTAGGCTTAGGTTCATAATCACCCTTTAATTAATTAACACTTTAACTAATTAAATTGAATGCAACATTTTTCATTTGGTTTTTGTATCCATAAAATTTGATTTTAAATGAAGCTAACTAAAATGAAAATCCAATTCTCATTTAAAGAGACAAAACAATTTTTGTTCTCTATTTAATTTGGGCCTAAATTAATAACCTCAACTTATTTGGGCTATAATGCAATTAACCTCAACTTTTGGGCTATTTTGCAAATACTTAAACTTTTGGGGTCACTTTGTAAAAACACAAAAGTCCAATACTTTATGTAATCACAACTAGAACCCAAACTTTTCCACAAATGTAAAAACTTCATTAAAGGAGCAAAACAATTTGTCCTTTAGCGTTTTTGGACCTTTACGTAAAAACGTAAACTTTTGGGCCAAAATGCAAATACACAAAAGTATCAAAACTTTATGTAATTGCACAAAAGGCCCTAAAATACCCCTACTAATAGGGTGGCCGGTTTTGAAGCAAATTTTTAAAAAAAAATTTCAAAGTTTTTGTGAAGTGGTTTTTGGTTTCATAAAACCATGCAAGTGTGTGTGTGAAAGGGAGTTATCCTTTACACACCCACCAAGATTTCTTTCACCTTAAGTTATCAAATATCTAAGATATTTACAAAGTTTTTGACTAACAATAAAAATATTAATCATTTTTAAATATATGAAATATCTTATAACAAAACTTTATGAAATAATTCAAAACTTTGAATCAAAACCACAAGCTTTAATGTTCTTGGCAAGAACATCAAGAACATGAAGAACATTCATGAGAAACCCATAAAAGTTCCATGAACATTTTTCATCCAAAAACATTTCAAAATCACTTAAACTTAAGGGAAATAACATATAACCAAACTAGGGTACTTAGGGGTTCCAAAAGTCACTTGAAAAACATTTTAACAAGACAAACAAGAACCCAAAAAATCACCCTTTTAATTTGGCCGAAAATCCCAAAATTCTTGGCACCAAATTTTAGCTTCAATATTCATGCTTATATGAACTACATCTACAACATTTGAGATGCCAAATTTTCCAACAAAATTTACATTCATAAAACAAGAATAAGGCTTGTAACATTTTACAACTTTTAAATCACATATTATGAACTACAAAACCCAAAAGGATTCACCAACTACTAGACCTAGGCTCTGATACCACTTGAAGGATTATTTTGGAAATACATGTTCATTTAAGCAATATCATTAGCATGCAATTAACAAATTAAAGGCGGAATCATGCTTGCATATACTTAAAAACAAAAACATCAACCATGAATGTTCAAAGCCTAGTAGTTTGGTGAACCTTTAAACAACTCAAAACAAGTGAGTTGAAATTAATACCTTTGTAGATTCCTCTTTGCATAAGCAAAGGCTAATCACCCAAAGAGAGGGCCTTCATTCCTTGCATCTTAAAGATATGGATTTATATAGAAAGGATAGGTTCTCTAAGTTCTCAAAATTGAGAACCTCTAAGTTTCTACACCAAGGTATGATTTAAGAAGAGATGAGTGACCTTGGAGGAGTAGGATTGCTAGCTAATCCCTCCAAAGGGGCCGGCCATTCTAGAGAGAAGGGAGAGCATTTCATCTCTCCAATTTCCCCAAAAACAACCCTTAATGAATTTTGGCTATAAAATCATATTTATACCTTAATTCATTTGAGTGGTAAACTTGTAAATAAGTCCAAGTTTGCTACCCTTCACAATATGGCCGGCCTTAGGGATTAATTTGGGCAATTTGGTCTTTGTGAATCATTATTCATTAAGTTGTCATACAACTTAAATTAATGGACTCGACGTTCGAAGCCCATTGGGCCTTAAGGTCCAAAACCATCCCGAGGTCTTTAACGAACTTATTCGTTTGATTAATAATCATATTAATTAATCCTTGCCATAAATAATTAAACCATTTAATTATTCTTACTCATTTCCGTTGAATCTTCAATCTCTACCTTACACGGTGTACGATCCATTAGGTTCCTTTTAGCGAGGCAGTGGGCGATTCAAACTCTTTCAAATCGATTGTGAATTTGAAACTAACTTTCAATTCTCCCTTTAGTGTTTACACACGTTTAGGGCTTCCACAAACCATGAGTGACACCTAGCAGCATATCATGGTTACCCAAGCTAATCAGAAGAGGTGGAGAACCTATTCAGTTTAGGATTACAAATGCAATACGGTCCTTCTCTAATACAATACTCTTGACCACATTGTTTGGCTTGATAGTTTATTCATGTCTACTATCCAATGTGAATCTTGCACTTATATGATTACCTTGAATGTGATATGGAACGCATTCCAACATCTCATTCATACTCTGGCCAGAGATTCTAAATCATATCATAGAGTATTCTCCCTCAACGGTTTGAAGGTTAGAGATCCCTTGTTGCGCATTCACTTGTCTCCATGACTAGATAGCTTGACCCCAACCATGCCGTGGACACTCCAAAGGAATGCCATTTGACACGATCAAAGATCAAGGACCTAACCACAAGACAACTATGATGCCTCAGGTCAAAGGACTAATTTGCATTATCCTAACCATGAGTTCTCACGTGACATGAATATGAGAACTCGTCGTTGATCGTGTTCAGTGAACTCATTCTCTATTGAGCACCTACGTGCTTGTCTTGGTGTCACTCACACCAATGACTCGAGACTAGTCACTCTCCCTGAGAGAAGACATAGCACGTACTGATCTTAACGGACTGTCAATGCCCAATTGGCAATCCTATGATCAGGAACGTTTAGGATGTGTCTACGAAAGAATGGTCTCATGAATCTAACTATTTAGATCGCATTCTCCCAATCACATATTCCTTGGACTTTATCGTTTAAGCATATAACATTTATATGAGACCGCTCAAACAATAATCTTTGCCCTTGATATTAAACTAGATTAGTTTAATCATGTGAAATGTCCGTAAAGTATCATCATATGATTGGTTTTAGGGCACATTTCCAACACTTTGCCCATTCAATCTTGGGCTTTCTTTTCCTACTCGATCTTAAAATTTTGATCTTGATTCAGTTTTTGCCCATCCAGTCTTGGGTTTTCTTTTCCTACTCGATCTTAGATTTTCGATCTTGATTGGGTCTTTGCCCATTCGTTCTTGGGCTTTCTTTTCCCACTCGATCTTGATTAGGACTTTGCCCATCCGGTCTTGGGTTCTCTTTTCTCACTCGATCTTATATTTTCAATCTTGATTAGGTCTTTGCATATCTGGTCTTGGGCTTTCTTTTCTCACTCGATCTTAAATTTTCAATCTTGATTGAGTCTTTGCCCATCTGGTCTTGGGCTTTCTTTTCACACTCGATCTTAGATTTTTTATCTTGATTGGTTCTTTGCCCATCCGGTCATGGGTTATCTTTTGCCACTCGATCTTAAATTTTTTATCTTAATTGGGTGTTTGCCCATCTAGTCTTGGGTTTTCTTTTCCCACTCAATCTTAGGTTTTTGATCTTGGTTGGGTCTTTGCCCATCCAATCTTGGGCTATCTTTTCTCACTCGATCATAGATTTTTTATCTTGATTGGGTCTTTGCCCATCTGGTCTTGGGCTTTCTTTTCCCACTATATGTCAGATTTTCAATCTTGATTGGGTCTTTGGCCATCCGGTCTTGGGCTTTCTTTTCCCACTCAATCTTAGATTTTCATCTTGATTGGGTCTTTGCCCATTCGGTCTTGGGTTCTCTTTTCCGACTCGATCTTATATTTTTTATCTTGATTCGGTCTTTGCCGATCCCGTCTTGGGCTTTCTTTTCCTACTCGATCTTAGATTTTCAATCTTGATTGGGTCTTTGCCCATCTGGTCTTGGGTTCTCTTTTCCTACTCGATCTTATATTTTTGATCTTGATTCAATCCTCGATCCATGGTTTATGCTACCTAGCCTTAGATTTTAATGAAGTGCAACTTTATTTATCATACAATGAGGAGATGTCAACAAACATCTAGGGATACACCAATACAAATTTAAATACGAAAAGCATAAACATGAAAAACTAAATGTGGTACTTTCTCAAATGAATTGCGTTCCAAAGGCGTGGCACATACCAACCTTTTTCAACGTGCCTAAGTTTATAGGCTCCCTTTCCCAAGGCTTCAGTCACCTCATATGGTCCTTCCCATATGCGTCCAAGCTTTTCTGCATTCAAATCTTTTGTGATTTCCATGACTTTTCTTAATATCCATTCACCTACCTTGAACCTTTTTTACTTGACCCATTTGTTGAAGTAAGTCACAACTTGGTTTTGGTAGTTCGCAAGTCGTAGTGTGGCAATTTTCCTTTGTTCCTCGACTAAATCAAGGTTATGGGCTAGTTGCTAATCGTTCTTGCCATTTTCCACAACTAATGTTCTGATCGTAGGTAGACTGACTTCTATGGGGACAACTGCTTCAGTGTCATAAGTGAGTGAGAATGGGCTTTCACTTGTTGGCTTCCGCTTTGTGGTGCGATAAGCCCACAGTACATTAGGGAGTTCCTCATGCCACTTTCCTTTACGTTGTTCGAACTTTTTCTTTAAGCAATCGAAAATCGTTCAATTTGTCTTTTTTGCTTGGCCATTTCCCTGGGGATGACATATGGAAAAGAATTGTAATGTGATCCCTTTCTCTGTGCAATAACTTCTAAATCTCTAATTATCGAACAATGTCCCATTATTCGTCACAATCGCCTTTGGTATGCCAAACCGGCATATAATGTTCCACCATACGAATCTTACAATGTCATCTTGTGTAACAAAAATGTATGCCTCTGCTTCTACCCACTTAGTGAAGTAATCTGTGGCGAGAAAGACGAACTTGTTATTTTTGGGAGCTCTCGGCAACGGGCCTTAGATGTCCATGCCCCATTTTGCGAATGGTCAAGGTCCTACGATTGGATTGGGCTCTTCGACGGGTTGTCTAACAATAGAGGCATATTTCTGGCATTTGTCACATCTTCTTGCATACTGTTATGCATCCCGAGCCATGTATGGCCAGAAGTAACCTTAGGTTAATGCTTGATGCGCTAAGCTTCTCCCTCCAGAGTAATTCCCACACATTCTTTCATGTAATTCTCTTAGGACCCATTTGAAGGAAAATTTGTGAAAAACAAGTTCATTTGAGCAACATCAACAACATGCAATTAACAATTAAAGGTGGAATCATGTTTGTATGCACTCAAAAACAAAACTTAACCCATGAAATTCAAAGCCTAGTAGATATGGTGAACCAAGACTCAACTCAAAACAAAGTGAGTTGAAATCTTATACCTTTGTTGATTCCTGTTTGCAT
Source organism: Crataegus laevigata (assembly GCA_963580275.1). NCBI lineage: Eukaryota > Viridiplantae > Streptophyta > Magnoliopsida > Rosales > Rosaceae > Crataegus > Crataegus laevigata. Next base: position 35,734,992 of record OY756948.1, on the reverse strand, counting down.
AAGCAAAGGCTAATCACCCAAGGAGAGGGCCTTCATTCCTTGCTTCTTAGCTCTATGGATTTCTTGGAGGATCATGGTTGAAAGGATTCTCCAAGTTCCCAAAATAGAGAACCTCTAAGTATCCACACCAAGGAGGGCATTGATGCCGAGATGAGTGACCTAGGAAGATTTAGATGCTAGTAAAATCTTCCTAAGGTGGCCGGCCTCTTAGAGAGCAAAGAGAGCTTTGTGTTCTCATCTTTTCTCCAAAAGAAACCCCAATGATGAAATGTTATAAAGTTGCCTTTATACCACCTCACAATGTAGTGGCAAACTTGCAATTAAAGCAAGTTCACTACCCTTTCTCTATATGGCCGGTTTTCCCATGCCTTTGGGCTATTTTGGGCTTCTTGAATTTTGGTTGTTAAGTTGTCATACAACTTAAGCTAATGGGCTTGACGATTCGAAGCCCAATTTGGGCTTTAAGGCCTAACACTAACTCAAGGTTTAAAACGAACTTATTCGTTTGATTAATTAACATATTAATTAATTCTTGCCATAAATAATTAAACCATTTAATTATCCTTACTCATCTCCGTTGTTTCTTCAATCTCTACCTTACATGGTGTACGATCCATTAGGTTCCTTTTAGCGAGGCAGTGGGCGATTACAACTCTTTTAAATCGATTGTGAATTGAAACATACTTTCAATTCTCCCTTTAGTGATTATACACCTTTAGGGCTTCCACAAACCATGAGTGACACCTAACAGTATGTCATGGCTACCCAAGCTAATCAGAAGAGGTGGAGAACCTTTCCAGTTTAGGATTGTAATGCAAGACGGTCTTTCTCTAATACAATACTCTTGACCACATTGTTTGGTTTGATAGTTTATTCATGTGTACTATCCAATGTGATTCTTTTACTTATATGATTACCTTGAATGTGATTCGGAACGACTTCCTAAATCTCATTCATACTCTGGCCAGAGATTCTTAATCATATCATAGACTATTCTCCCTCAAACGGTTTGAAGGTTAGAGATCCCTTGTTGCGCATTCACTTGCCTCCATGGCTAAGTGGCTTAACCCTAACTATATTGGGGACACCCTCTGACAGAGTGACTTTAACATAGTCAAAGATTAAGGACCTAACTACAAGACAACTATGATGCCTCTGGTCAAAGGACTACTTTGCATTATCCCAACCATGAGTTCTTATGTGACATGAGTATGAGAACTCCTCGTTGATCCTGTTCAGTAGACTCATTCTTTATTGAGCACCTACATGCTTGTCTTGGTGTCAGTCACACTGATGACTCGAGACCAGTTACTCTCCCTAAGAGAAGACATAGCACGTACTGATCTTAACGGACTGCCAAGGCCCAATTAGCAATCATATGATCAAGAACGTTTAAGATATGTATACGAAAGAGAATGGTCTCATGAACCTAACTTCTTTATATTACATTCTCCTAATTACATATTCCTTGGACTTATCGTTTAAGCATATAACATTTATATGAGACAGCTTTAAACAATAATCTTTGCCCTTTATATATATATATTAAACTAGATTAGTTTAACATGTGAAATGTCCGTAAAGTATCATCATATGATTGGCTTTTAGGGCACATTTCCAACACCATTCAGATTGCCTTGGATTTAAGCACCTGAGGTAAGGTCCTAAGAATGACCTTCTATGAGCCTGTTGTTGAAGATTGCATATCTCACTGCCTTCATTCAGAGTTTTCTCGCTTCTGCATGATCTTCTGGCTGGATTCCTTTAGTCAGGTATTTTATGATTTACGTCAACCAACAATCATCATCATCAGCTTAAGCATGCTTTAGCATCAGGTTATCAAGCCTCGCTCATTGCCTATTCATCTGCATCACATTTGATTCCAACGCTCCAATACTCGAGAAGTATAAATATTCTACTACGGTTTACCCATAGGTTCTCTTGTGCAGTCGACTCTACGCATGCTAATCGGTCTGCTCTTTCGTTCATCTCTCTAGGTATTTGCTTCAGTTTGAAACATTTGAATCCATTCGCCAGCCCTATAACTAGATGCTGATACGCCTCAATCCTCGCATTTTTAGTTATGTACTCTCTAGTTGCTTGGATGACAATGAGTTGTGAATCACTATGCACGGTAAAACGACTTATCTTCAATTGTTTCGCAAGTTCGAGATATAGTATCAGAGCTTCGTATTCCTCCACATTGTTTAATGCAGGAAAATCCAACCGAACTGAACATTCTAAGTATACCCTTTCAAGACAAATTAAAATGATCCCTGCCCCCGCTCCTGCTTGATTGGATGACCCATTCACATACAGCTCCCACTTGGCTTTACTAGGGTCGACTTCCTCAAATTCCTCACATTCACCCTGCAAACTTTCGCGAGGATAACACTCTTCAAGAAAGTCAGCAATTACCTGACCTTTGGTTGAGCTCCGAGGCCAATACTTTATGTCAAAGGAACTAAGTTCAATGGCCCATTTCGTAATCCTTCTTGATAATTTTGGTTTAGATAAGATGGCTCGGATTGGTCGATTAGTTAACACCACAATGGTGTGGGTCTCAAAGTATTTACATAGCTTCCTATTCGCAGTTACTAAAGCAATACCAACTTCTCAGTATGCAAATACCTCTTATCTGCATCAACTAAACTTTTGCTCACGTAAAATATGGGTTGCAGAACCGTGCCTTCCTCTTTGAATAATGCAGCACTTACCGCCCCCTCACTTACGGCTAAGTACATGTATAACGACTCCTCTTGCTTGGGGATGGTCAACAACAATGGGCTTGTGAGATACTTCTTCAGCTATTTGAAAGTTTCCTTTTGCTCATGTCCCCACACATCTACTCTCCTGTTTCATATGGCTTGAAAAAAAGGTTTACATTGATCGAACGATCGTGAGATGAAGCAACTAAGGGCAGTAACTCATCTAGTCAACACTTGAATGTCTCTAGGAATCTGGGTCCAGCATGTTACACAGGGCTTCAACTTTTGCTGGATTTGGTTCAATGCCTCGTTTGTTCACTATATGCCCTAAGAACTGTCCAGATGATACACCGAACGTACCTTTTGCGGGGTTTAGCCGCATGTGATATCTTCTCAATACGTCGAAAGTGTTACGTAGATGATCGATGTTTTGGCACCTTTCTCGACTTTTGATGACAATATCATCAACGTAAACCTCCATTCTATTTCCAATTTGATTTTCAAACATCCTGTTCACTAACCTTTGATAAGTCGAGCCGACATTCTTGAGTCCGAAAGGCATTATGGTGTAACAGTACAACTCACGCTCAGTGATAAAAGTAGTTTTTTCTTAATCTTCAACAACCATAGGAATTTGGTTATAACCGGAATAAGAATCCACGAAAAACAATAATGCGTACCCGGCCGTAGCATCCACCGTCTTGTCAATTTTCAGAATCGAAAAACAGTTTTTTCGACATGCCTTGTTTAGGTTGATATAATCACATGCGTGCCATTTTCCTTTCTCTTTCTTGTCTACCATCACGACGTTCGAAACCCAAGTTGGGCACCAAACATCACAAATAAATCTAACTTCGAGGAGTCTATCAACTTCTACGCTGATAATTTAATTTCATTATGGCGTATATCTCATCTGCCTTTGTCTGTGTGGAGGACAACTCAGATCCACGTTCAGCTGGTGACATACCACATCCGGGTCAATCCCCGACATGTCCCTATGAGACCATGCAAAAACATCCATGTTACTTCTTAAAAATTCCAGCAATTCTTCGACTTCCGCATCAGATAGGAGGGAGCCCACCCATATTCGTTTCTCAGGATTGGTTGGATCCAAAACCTCTTCTCTCAGTGGTGGGTCATCTACTAATTGGTATAATGGTTTATCTTCATGCAAGTCAAAGCTTTGTTATACTTCCATGGTTGTCTTGACACTTGTTGCCATGCTGTAGCACTTCCTTGCCTTCAGCTGATCCCCTTTGATGTCAATTGTTGTTTGACCATCCGTTGACAAACACCTCATCACTTGACATCTAGTTGATTCTTCTCCATCCATTCGATGGATCTAGTCCTTTCCGTAATAGCGTTATACGCACTTGGCGCGTCAATAATGACAAAAGTGATGAAACAAGTTTTACCTCCTGCTGTGACTGAAGGAGTCACATCTCCAATAGGTCAGGCTTTAGTTCCTTCAAACGCATAAACGGGAGTTGGATTTTGCCTTATCTCTTTCTCATCTTGGATTTGGCCTTATCTCTTTCTCGTCTAATTTCGTCTTTCTGAATGTGCCCCAGAATAGAACGTATGTGCTGCTCCTACCATCAATCATTATCCTTTTCACTCTTGAATTGGCAACACATAGGGTCACGACTAGTGCATCATTGTGAGGGAATTGAATTCCTTCAAGGTCTTTCTGGCTAAAGGAGATGACTCCGAGATTCTCTAATGTTTTGGACGCTTCAGGGACTGATGCTGTGTTGTGTACCCGCCTAGACTTCTCAGCTTCTTGCCTCTGTGACCGAAAGCATGCTTCGCGTCCCTCATGGGGTTGGGGTCTACTGTGTATAACATTGATATCCAATAGCCTCTCATCAGCCTTGATGTTTCCTGTTATTGATTTATGTCTTCTGTCATTCTTAAGTCCGTCTCTTGATTCTACGCAATATTGTGACAACATCCCCTTCTTCAGCATGGCTTCCACTTGGTTCCTCAAACTTTGACAATCATTGGTGGTATGACCAAAGTCATTGTGATGAGCACACATCTCGTTCCTGTCTCGCTTCTCTAACGGCGCTTGAATCAATGCTAGTGCACAAAAGATTCCCTTTCCCTTGTTCTCATGGAAAATTTTACCTAAGCTTACCGTCAGCTTGGTGTGTGGGCGATCAGGTCTGGACCTGTCATTAAACCCACCTTTAGGATCACGCGAGAATCTTCCTTCTTGCCTAGGTTGAGTCGTAGGTTTCAAGACAGGCACAGTAGTGCCCTTCAGAGATGCAATAATAGTGGCTGCAATATGCTTTAACTGAATGAGTTCCTCTTCCTCTAATGGCTAGAAATGCTAATGTAATGAATTGTGGAATATTGTAATAGTTTATAGTCAATGTGATCCCATATCTATTTGATTGAAATATTGTTCTATAACAGGTTTAAACTTTGTTTTTTTTCCAATACCTTATCACAAAATAATTCCACCTTGGACAAACTACAAGGTGTGCTGCAACTTGTGCTTTGATAAATTGCATTCAAATTGATACTGCTTAAGAATGCATTTGAACATGTTAAATTTCACACCCGCAGCATCGCACAGGCAGCATTGCTAGTTAGTCACTAAAAGTCAGAACATGTCTGATGCTACAAAAAAAAACTATAAAATTCAATTAAAAAACTAACAAAATTACAAAATAAGTTAAGGGAGCATGGAACATACATGGTCTTGGATATTCTAATCCCTAGCTTTAGCAGCATCTGGTTTTCCTTTCTCTAAGGAATAAGGATAGAAAGAGCCTTTACTGAAGTCGGACTATCGCACCAAAATTTGTATCTCTAGGATTAGATGAAGAGAGAAAATAGACTAGATAGTTAGCTCATCAACGTCGAACCCCCAAGACCATTAAATAATGCAAGTTAGAATGTACCAATCAAAGAATGGGGTTTAAGGAATGCATTTCAGAATACTAGATACAAAAATATTGATTCCAAGTTGAGCATAGATTGGAGAGGAGAAGCTATCCACAAAGTTAATAAACCACCACATGATGTCGAAAGTGATCGCTATTAGAATAAAGAGTGAGCAGCTAATATGATATATAAGAGCAAAAAGCAATCTCGAAGACAGAGAAGGAAGCTTTGATCTCATTAGCTACTACATTAAACTGATGCATCAATAAAAATCCACACAAATGACATGGTTAGCGTTAAATTACATGAAATAGGCTCAATCTGCAACTTATAAGAGGCTAAGTTGTGCATTATTGAATTCATCTAGCGAGAGGCTACTTCTCTATCTTATCCAGCTATTCCTTTGCCAGCAACAAAACTCCTAGAGTTCAAACAAATGATATACTTCTGCTTTCGGAAAGACAGAAAAATAGATTATAAATACCTCATGGCTCAGGCAAATAAATTTAACTACTCTTAGCTCTAAATCTTAAGAATAATCAGATATCCAACAACTTTAAAGATATTTGACCCTCCCCACAACATAGAATGACGGTTTCCACATGCAGTTTCGAATGGAAAATAGTATTGCATATAAACATGATTCGAACGAAATAGGAGCCAGAAGAAAGAAATGCCCAACATCCTGTCACGAACTTTTTTGATGCCCAACTTCTAACAACTTTGGAAAACGTCTGCACAAAGACAAAAAGAGATCAGAATGACTGTTATCAAGATTAAGAAAAAGGAGCACAAACACTCAAAAAGTATGGGAAAACGTATGCGGCAACTTAGGCCACCAAAATTAACAAACTTTGACACACTCTAACCGGTTCTTGATAAATTACTGCCTACTTACGAGACAAATTTTTTACGTGACTATCAGTGGTATAATGCAGCATCAACACTTTTAAACTGATTAAAAGTAAAATTCAACGATGCCACTGAATTTCTTGTCGAAATTCCTATACATACCCGAATCAATTGTTTGATCTTCTTATCACATTACTTAGAAGCTGGAGCAGACAAATAGAGATATACTCACAGCCAAATTTCGAACCAATGAGCGGAAAGTAGTACCGAAAATCCAAATTAGCAGATTACAAGTCCAAATGAACTGATGAAAATTTGACAAACAAAATAAGGTTGTCATTTTGCCCACGTGCTTATGACGGTCGTAATCCTTCTTGTGCTCCCTGGTCTGCTAGATTTAGGTACGGTTGATCATTGTGCTCGGGCTTGTCCTCTTTTAAGCCCCTTGGGTCTGGGGCTTTGCACTCTCTTATCGGCCTTGCTGGGTTCCTCTCTTGGTTGGATCCATTGTTTAGGCCTAAAAGTGCCCAGCGTTAACAAAGAAAAATTGACCAAGTGTCTTTTTGTAAAAGAAAAAAAAATTATTGAGGAACTTTTTATTAGTTCTCTATTTAAAATAAGCAGGATATTTTAGTTTTACCAAATCCTTTTTATTGCTTAATGAAGCAATTTTTGGTAAAATAGTAATAATAATACTAAATGGGGCCTAGTTAGTCTAGCTTGATCCCTAAAGATAGTCTAGTATGAAAACACTCTATTAAAGACCCTCGGGTTAGGGCAAGTATGGTAACAATTTACAACATGATTTTTTAAAGAACTGTTTTGTTCTATTAAAAAAACAAAATTGTTATTGGCACTCCAAACTTTCTATATTAAAAAAATAAATAAACTTGTGAAAAGTGCAAAATAAGATTTTTAGAGTATAAATAGTAGTTCCCAAACAAATATGTGGCGACCCGTCCCAAATTTTCTATGTAAATTCTCCCCGTACGTGTAAATTGACGATTATACCCTTATCGTTGAATAATATGAACACGTTATATTAAGTTTATTCCGGTTAAACTATAGCGTTACAACTCTTACATTTCTAGGAAAAATTAGTAAAAATTTGTGAGGGATCCGTATTACCCTCACCGACTCATTCCACTACCTCCTCACCAAACCTATTCCACTAACTCAACCATTCTACTCTTTTCTTTGTTCTCTGAACCCCATCACCCATCCCTTACAACTCATCATTCCATTTGCTGTGATTCAAATCATAACCCTATCTAACAGAATTATACAACTCATTCTCGCGATCCCGTTCTCTCAAGCTCTCAGCCACAAACACACTCTCTCTCTCTCTCTCATCTCAGACTTCAAACTCTCTCCCTCTACCATTCCACACGGAGCAACTTCGAAAACCATTCAAACCTTGGTGATTTGAATATCCAAAATTACCATTGGATTCCTTGGAACCTCACGAGTCCATCTACATCATTTTCAGGTAAGAAATCAAACGTTTTTATGTCGAACTGTCGATTTCCAATTATAGCACTGTTCTTCGAGTTTTTAATGATGATATTTTAAAGCAAACCAAGATCACCACTGTCCTTAAAATCCTCCCAGGAACCCCGGAGTAGTTCGTTGAGTCGATTTGGACGTCAGAGGACTGAGTTTCGAACGTGGCCGAGATTTGTAAGATTATCCCGACGAGATCCTGTGAGATTTAAATCCCAAAACAGGTATAACGTGATTCTACTCATCCCCAGCTTTCCATTGGTATAAAATTCATGAAATTTGGATTAAAAACGAAGGAGATATGAAGAAAACAAAATTTTCCAGTATTCCGGCGACCGGAGGCTCGCCGGAGTTCAATCGGAGAAGACGACGGAAGATTCCGTCAAATCTGACGGAATATTCCGACGCCGTCAGTTAAAAATAACGGTCCCAGTTAAGACTTAACGAAATATTCCGAGGAATATTCCGACACCGTCAGTCAAAACTAACGGTTTCCGTTAAGACTTAACGAAATATTTCGAAGAATATTCCTAACGACATTGACAGAACCGTCAGCATGCATGTCACGTGATCGCGCGTGGGGGCGCGTAGGTCCGTGCCATTTTTGGCGCGTGAGGGCGCGTGACAAGTCCAAAAATAATTATAAAAATATAGGTGTGTTCGTGATGACGAGTAAATCAATTTGGTATATTTAAACCTTAGGATTGAGCAATCTATGGGAGTTTTATTTAAGTTTTCGTGTCTAAGCTTTAATTAATTCGTTGTAAATTATGTATAAACAGGAGAAACATATCCGGAGGAATTACAAGGCCAAGCTAGGCCCGGAGACTACGACCCAATGACGTACTTGTGAGTGGGTAGTTTGTTTTTGTACTTATACATATTTATAGTTTCCAAAATGCATGAATGATTCACTTTACGTATACATTGTCAAATAAATGTTACGTACGATATAATTGTGATAAATGCTGCTATATGGTTGAGATATATTTGTCATGATATCCATACATGTTTATGTACATACTCATCTGCTGCACTGGTGTTAGTACTCGCCCTAGGGCCAAGGCCAGTCCTTCACGTGTATGTTCACATCACACCGTTCGCTCGTCTGGATCCAGGTTAGGTGCCAGTCCTGTCGGGTAGATTGCATTAGGCAATCCGACTTGTATGTGATGTGCTTCTGCACCAGTCTCCACGTGATCGTAGTACTTGAGCGTATTGATTACACCCAGTCCTGTTCGTGTCAAATTTCGTCTGTTCGAACTTGTGTGCAAGCATTAGATAGATGAGAATTGCATTATATCATTGCCACATGATTATATTTCTGCAGCATCGATCTTATCATGATTTGACTTGCATATTGTCATTTATACTTGGCTTAGTATTGTGGATATATATATACATATATATATATATATATATACACATACGTACTTACTCATAATGTGCTTCTCAATAAAGGAAACTATAATTGTTTTACGGCGAGGGGTTAGTACATTCAAAACCAAACATTTTCACATAAGTTTGTTTTGCTGACCCACTCAACTTTGTTTTTCGCCCCTCCAGGACCTAGATAGCTGTTCTGCGTGGCATTCGAGGAATCTTGAAAGGGTCTGACATTCGGCAATCAGCTTCTGATGTATGAACTTATCACTATGTGTAATAAGCGTACTTTAGTTGCTCGACTACTCTTCGGTAGTTGTCCTATCGTTAAGCGCTGAATAACTATAGTGAGCTCCGCCTACGTTTGTGCACTCTGTCACTATTTTAATTTTAATTGATTCTAAGTTCGATTTAAATTTATGCACTTTTTACATCACTTACCCCTATGGTTACGTCACTTCACAGTGACAGCCAGCATGCGTCGACCTTTCCGGGTCGGGGCGTGTCAAATAACTGTCTTGCAAAACGAAAACAAAACAAAAGTAACAACTTCGTATTTTTTTTGTAAATTTGAAAATGTGTTTGGTAGTGATGAGCGCATATTTTACTATTTATTTTCTCCTGAAAACTACATTTTCTTGTGATATTTTGGACTTAGATGAAAGGAATTACATAGTGTTGTGCTTTTATAGTTATATTACTGAGGAGGAGAAAAATATCATATTATAATTCCTTATTTTTAATTAAACCAAGAGGCCTGTTATGATTTAAATGTCTACCTATTTGGCTTTATAATATACTTGTTGTCTACATTCATTTTCTTTTGATTTATTTGCAGTGCATGTCACTTATTGGATTTGGAGAAGCCTTCAGCACGTGTTTATTTCATAGATCACAAGTCTATGTAAAACTGAACCGACAAGGAAAAGAAAAAGAAAAACAAAACAAAAGAAAGCTGCATATTCCCTTTCCCATTTTCCAGTGTTAGCCTCCATTCGAAACCAGAGTAAAGAGAGAAATATGGTGAATCACCTACATAAAGCAGTTTCAAATTCATGGGTCTTTGCCAAAAGCATAAATTTGGGATATTTGGTTGCACAATCTGTTCAATTGCAGAGGAAGTCTGATCAGCCGTGGTGGATATCTATTTGGAGATGAAACTTCGATTGGAATTGAGCGGATAATTTAAGAAGGCACTGAGGGGGTTTGCAGCAGCAAGTAGATCAAAGGCACAAGGGAAAACGTTGGCAAATGGAGAAAGTAATCAAGGTGTGTTTATTGTACAAAGTGGCTAGTAGACAATTGAAGAGTTCTTCAGTTTTCTTTTCTTCTAATGTTGTCAATAAATGGGTTTTAACTCATTGTCGGTTACGGAGAAGAAAATTAAAAACAGAAGAGGAAAAAGAAAAGGGGACTGATCAATTATTCTACAGAGAGGCAGAGGGACCTACGGAAGATAGTAGCAGCAGAGCACAAGGGGTTTTCAGCGTTTTCTTTCAAAAACTCAATTTTAATCTCATTGTTATTATGAATTTGATAATATTTTCGATTATGTTTTGGAACTAATTTTCCTTAGCTAGGGCTACGATGTAGCCATGACTATGAATGCTTAATTTATGAAGTGAATTATTTCAAGTTTTCAATTTCATTGAGTATCGTTTGCTGTGTTTATATGCTTGGTTTTAGTCTTGGTGATTAGCTACCATCTTGACTTTTACTTGGTAAATTTGATGCAAGTTGTGCAGATGCCATGTTTTCAACTTGAGTAATAGCTTCTTGCAAATAGATACCATGAATTGCCTAGTAGTAGATGCCATACTCTAGGATTTGTGTAGTCTTTATATAAATTTCCACTGATGGTAATGAGTTGCATTATGTTAAACTATTCCAAATGCCATGGATGGTTGCATATTGGGATATACGTAATAGTCTAGATGCCATAGATATTACATGTGCTAGGGAAATTTGACTATCAATGAGATTGAGTACTTGTTAATAATTCACTGCAGAAAATAGGTTGAATTGGTTATGGTGAGTCGGATGCTCTAGCGTTTTACTCGACTGAATTACAATTTAAGTTCTTGGCTGCCACTTTTTGCATTGTGATCAAACTTTCATGTTTTCATTGGTTTTTAATATTAGTTTCAATTCTCGAAACAATCTTCATAAATTTTTGCTAATTTTACTTCGTTGCAATTGGAATTTAAGTTAGTTGATAAGAATTAAATCATTTTCTGAGGGACGATATTAAATGCTTGCTTTCTATACTATCGAACGATTCGTACACTTGCGAGCATAAAATTTGGAACTAAGTTGGACTAATTTCGGTTAGTTTAAATTACGCAACAGGTAGTTTAACTTAAGAATTTTTTTTTTGTAAAAAAAACATTGAAAACTTGTCTAGTAATAATATCAATTCACCCCATTGTATCCGTTGTCTAGTAAGATGAGTTTCAATCAAGTCGCTTCTATATTTGTTTGACTTTATAGTGGATTGAACTTTGACTGGAAAAGTGCCAGAAGATTTTTCGTAGTGGAAGGGTTTTACCTTGTTAAAATCATTGTGCACCTGGAGGGTGTGAAACTTAGTTACCCGTTGTTTTAACATTATGTTGTTTAACATGAATTGCAAGATTGTTTCAATCCTTCGATCTTATTTGAACAAATTTGTGTGATATTCTTGTGTTATTTGTTTTATTGAGAAACCACAAATTTTTTTAACACATCCTATTTAAATTATAATATCGAATGACATAATGCCTTAATATGGAATGTGTCACATCCCGGCCCGGGCGCAGCCACCTTCCGGGCCCGCTCCACCACTGTAGCACGAGATTGTCCGCTTTGGGCCCCAACAACGCCGTCACGGTTTTGTTTATGGGAACTCACGAGCAACTTCCCAGTGGGTCACCCATCATGGGAGTGCTCTAGCCCACTTCTCGCTTAACTTCGGAGTTTTAACGGAATCCGAAGCCAGTGAGCTCCTAAAAGGCCTCGTGCTAGGTAAGGATGGAAATATACATTTAAGGATCACTCCCTGGGCGACGTGGGATGTCACAATCTACCCCCTTAGGGGCCCGACGTCCTCGTCGGCACACACGCGGCCAGGGTTAGGCTCTGATACCAATTGTCACATCCCAGGTCGGGGCGGACCACTTCCCAGGCCCGCTCCACCACCGTAGCACGATATTGTCCACTTTGGGCCCGACCACGCCCTCACGATTTTGTTTCTGGGAACTCACGAGAAACTTCCCAGTGGGTCACCCATTATGGGAGTGCTCTAGCCCCCTTCTCACTTAACTTCGGAGTTCCAACGGAACCGAAGCCAGTGAGCTCCCAAAAGGCCTCGTGCTAGGTAGGGATGAGAATATACATTTAAGGATCACTCCCCTGGGCGATGTGGGATGTCACAGAATGACTAAGTTTTACAGAGTTTTTAATGATATTCTTGTGCTATGCAGAGATCCTTAACGAAAAATGTAAGAAGTTTGCGGAAAATATTGTTGAAGCTTTACTCAATTTCAATTGGAAATTAGAAAAGTTTTAAAAGGTAGGTGTAGGTGTGAGAGTCGTTTGGGTAAGTTAAGTGGGTGTTCTAAGCTAATTTTCTATTAAAAGAAAGAAGGAAAAAAAAAAACAACAACAACAGATGTGGGGTAATTTCAATAATTGATGTGTTAAAAAATTGTGGGTGCCAACAAAACAATCAGCTAATGTGTGATTCGCACTCTCCAATAGTATACCACATTATTAGAGTTTTTATCACAAAGTATCTTTTATGTTTTGTAAACTCATCGGTTTGGTTCTTAGTGTTTTACATTTATTATTGTCGTTCCCTGTCTATTGATTTACTCATCAATATTGTCTTTGATGGAGTTGGATATCTGATACAACATTGATGAGTAAAGTAATAAATAAAGGATAACATTGATGAGTTTGAAACATTGCCAAACTAATGAGCATACGGTTTCCAAAAAAAAAAAGAACTAATGAGTTTACGCTATTGTGATAAAAATCCCACATTACCATACAATATTATGTACAAAGCTTCCTCTTAGATGTAGAACCCACTGATCCGAACAAGGCTCTATTGAAGATGTACTACGAAATATAGTACAATAACGTAGTCTTTTATCATTCGCATGTCATTGCTGCAGCCGTGTCCTATAGTTGCAAAAAGTCTGACATGCATAGTTTGATTTTTGCATAAAAAGCATCTCAATGGGGTTTGTAAGTCAAAACTCAAAAGTAATAACCAGCTTTCGGTTCCCTCCCGCAAATCATGCACGTACACCTTTGTCAACTTTACACAACAATCGAAGTTTGGCAAATCATAAAACTAAAACTAACCAATATGATTAGAATGTTCATGTCACTAGATAAATAAAATTAATTAAACAAGCTAGAGAAAGAAAAGGACTGATTATTCAGTAATATAGATTATATGATAATTAGGTATCGCCTTGCTTGTATTTGCGGAAAAGGTCTTCGGTTTTGGCATTCCGAAAGGCACAGCAGCCTATCAAATAAACGGCAACGAGAGCAATGAGAGTGATGAGCAATATAATGTCCGTTCTTCTCCATTCTTTCTTGAGATCAGCAAGTAATCCAGCTTTGCAGGAATCGCAGTTGAAGCAAAGTTGGGTCTGGTCGTTGCTCCACTGCAGGCAATCCATGTCGGCTGCGTTGTTTATGGGACTTATCCAGTACGTTGGATTCACGAACGTGTACCCACATTGTGTGGGCGGCTTACAGCATCCTGACTGTAAAGATACAAAAATTAAATTAGAAAAAGGAAAAAGCTTCACCACAAGGAATAAAACTAAAGAGTCTGAGGACTTGTGAAAAAAGAAGAATCTCTAGAATGAAAGAGTAAAGTGGGTTTCTTTTGCTGATAAATTAGTTTGTTATTTATTATTGAGAAACCTAATTGAAGATGTTTTTGTACAAAAATGTTATCAAACATTCTTAATTTTTCTTTTTTTAAGCCTCCCAATGTGCTAGTACTAATGTAATTCAAATTTGTTTTTATCGAGAATTGAACTTAATACCTTTCACTTACAAGAATCACAAATAAATGAAAAATAATCATTATTTATTAATTTGAAGAGCTGAAAATTATAGTGGGATTTGAAAAAGAAAAAAAATATAGAAAAGAAAGGAACAAGACAGGCAATTGGTAGATTTTGAGAATCCAATATTTTGCATGGTGTAAAAGTTTCACAGAGACAGTCTAAATGGTTTAATGCCGATAATATTTTTAACTTAATCACTTGTAGTCTAAGAAGTGTGAGGTTTTATCTTAAAACGCTTATATTATAATTAGTAATGAAACCATTTGTGTATAAATCATAATTTGTTTTGTCAAACCTCCCATGTGGGATTTCCCACACATTGGATTTGGAAAGAAAAAAAAAAGGAATTGGTGCAATTAATTTTTTTTCTTGCCACAAAAAATGGTACAATAAATTACAGAAAGAGAAACTTTATTTGAATTCAACTTTCTTATCATTACGCCCAACTACCAAAACAAAAATAATTAATCTGTCAAATTTTCAAATTTGACCTTGAATAAATAAATAAATAATTAATTAATTCTATAACCCCAACAAAAAAAAAACACAAATAGCAAGAATGTACTCTCTACACCTTTTTATGGATTAAAAACACGTAACAATGTGCTTCATTAAAAAAAAAAAAAATTAAAAAGAGTCAATTCATATCCGATCCCTATGAAAAAATAAAGTGAAAAAATAAAAATAAATTGATGTTGGAATAAATGATAGAACAATATTTACCTGTAAGGGGGTAATGTGCGCGTTAAAAAAATCTTGAGCCATGCGATATCTCTGATTCAACTCATCACACATATTTGTTGAGCTAAGACAAGTTCTTATGCGTGCCCACTTAAAAGGGTTTCGAACTCTACGGCGAAGCCAACCGGAGTAATCATCAAGACGATATTCCAAGTAAGACCGGCTCGCTTCAAGGTGACCGGAGCCTCTAATGGTGACCATGTAGATGAAAACTACCAGAGCAGCAAGCAAGATTATAAGAACCAGCATGGCAATGAGGTAAGAGATAAGGAGCCATGGGATCCTCCAAAACGCTCCTACAAAGCCTGCAATGGCCACAACCAGGAACAAGATGCCTAAGATTATGACAGGCCATTGTAAAAGCTTTACACAAGAATTGTCTGGCTCTGTTGCGAGCCAAATTCCTGCACCAATGATTGGGATTGAGAGGAGCATCGCAACGAAGTTGATGGCTCCGATGACATTGTTGCTAAGTGCCATTTTGGTCTCTAGATCGATTACGTTCCTCTTCCGTTTGAAAACAAGATTTAGTAGGACATGAAAGATATATCTCAAACTATATATCAAGGGGTCGGGTAACGAAAGCTAGGAGTAGCAAAAGCCAAAGGGGCCAAATTCTTTCCTTCTTTTATTATACAAAGGATAGTATGGGAGAGAAAAATCGAGCATAGAACTTCGAGTGCAGGTCTAACCTTTTAACACTATTGGCATCAAAACCAACACTTTTTTGTTCCTTACCTTGGATCCATGTAAAGCTAGTAAAGTATGAGGTAATGGTTATTTAAAGCGCGTTTTGATCTTTAGGTGTAATCACGTACTTTGAGACTTGAGGATCACTTTTTTGAAAAGGAATACCTTGAACATAACGAGGGGATAAAAGAAGAGACAAAAGATACGAGTTGCAAGCAACTAATGCATAAATCAAGGAAAGATTTGGAAGAAAGCAATTATCTGAGGACAATAATGCTTGTGGCAGCTGCATCCATGTGAAAGGAGCGTTGCCCTCGATATTTTGCATTGCACAGGGACATCAATTTATATGAAAAACGAGTTTACTGATACCGGCGTCATGATCTATGTGTTGAAAACTTTCCTCATGTTATAGTCTTATTAGAATGAGAGGCCACAGTAATAGTGAATCCATTTCAGATGAGTCATCTCCTTATACAATATCCCAACTAAAATATGGTTCTAAGTCCTTGGAGGTGGCCCAGGTATAGAACTAGATATTAATATTTTTAGTTTCCTTCAAATATGATGGATTACAGTCTTCGTTTTACCAAAACATATAGACAACTTTGTATTAAACATTCTGTCTATGACTTGGCCGTAGATTCCTTGCATGATTCTAATGAACCCATTATGCATCTTAATCATACGCTCATTATTCTAGAGCCTAAACTGGATTGGCAGCCATGTAATTAGCAGCATTAAGATTGTCATAATACATGAACATATGAAAGGTAAGGGTGACGTCAAGTTCATGTAGCATATAAGTTAGACTCCTTGTATGATGCTAATGAAACCATAAACTGTACTGGCAGCAATGTAATTGTAGCATTAAGATTGTCACATTACATAAACACATGAAAGGTAAGGATGACGTCAAGCTCATATGAATAAAGCCATATAGTTTCAGCATAGGCGTGAGCAAGAGATCGGTGTTAGGTTCAGCATTAGAGTGCACTATAGTAAGCTGCTTTTTGAATCACCAAAATTTTTTATCAAAACCCAAGTAGACAAGACAGCCACTTGAAGGAAAATTTTTGTTCGAGCTAAGAACATGTGAGAATATTTGAACACATATGCAAACTAATAACACTTTAAAGTAGGCATGCATTCAAAAACAATTCTAAAACCCATGACTTTCAAAGCCTAGAGAATGGTGAACCATATGACTCTTTGACAACATTAAAGAGAATGAAGGATTTGAGATTTATTACCCTTGAAGCTCATCCTTGTTTACACAAGGGATTCGCCTAAGTAGAGGGCCTTCAAGTCACCTCCTAGCTCCTTAGATCTTCCTTGTGATTTCCTTCTTTGTTGATGCTCCCTTGCTCCTTGAGGATGTGAGGAAAGGAACTCCAAAAGTACCAAAGGTTTGGTACCTCTAAGTCTCCACACCAAAGATGTAGTGTGAAGAGAAAATGGATGACTTAGAGAGATTTTGATGCTAGTGAAAAAATCTCTAAGTGGCCGGCCTCTATGGAGAAAATAGAGAAAAATGTTTCTCTTCTTTGCCTCAAGAAAACCCTAGTGAGAGAATGGCTATAAAGTTGCCTTTCTACCACCTCACATATGAGTGACAAACTTGCAATTAACTCAAGTTTGCTACCACTCACCCTAGGCTGGTTTTGGCTTTATTTTTGGATTAATTTCCATTTAGTTTTAGTTTTCACACAACCTAAATTCAATGGGCCTTGTGGACCAAAAACCCTTTTGGGCCCCGAAACCCAAAACCAACTTAAAAGCCCAATACGAACCTTTCGTATAATTAATTAACTAATTAATTAATCTTGACCATTCTCAATTAAACCATTTAATTGCTTATCCATCTCTTTTATATCTTCACATTCATCCTTACTCGGTGTACGATCCATTAGGTTCCATTTAGCGAGGCAGTGGGCAATTGTTACTCTTAACGATCGATTGTGAATTGAAACTACATTTCAATTCTCCCTTTGATGAAGATTAGTGTTTGCTAATCGTCAGGGCTTCCACAAACCATGAGTGACACCTAGCAGTATGTCATGGCTACCCAAGCTAAAGTAGAAGTGGTTGGAGAACCTATCCAATTACAACTACAGCGCAATACGGTCCTTCTCTAATACAATACTTTTGATCACATTGTTTAAGCGATAGTTTGTTTCATGTCTACTATCCAATGTGATACTTCTCTATATGATTTGGAACAAACTTCCTAAGTCATATTTGTATGCTTTGGCCAAAGACTCCCGAATCATATCTCAGAGTATTCTCCCTCCACCGTGGAAGGTTAGAGATCCCTTGTTGTGCATTCATATGCCTACATGACTAGATAGCTCGACCCCAATAATGTCGTGGACTCTCTCGATGGAATATCTTTGACATGATCAAAGATCAAGGACCTAACTATTAGACATCTATGATGCCTCAGGTCAAAGGACTACTTTGCATATTGCAACTTACAAGTTCTTACATGACATGTATGTTCGAACTCTCTTTTGATCGTTGTTAGTGTACTCAATTACCTTTTGAGCACCTATGTGTTTGCCTCAGTGTCCAACACTAAATGACTTGAGACTAGTCATACTCACCCTTGAGTTAACATAACACATACTAACCTTAACGGATTGTCAATGCCCAATTGGCAATCCTATGGCTAGGAACGTTTTAGGAATGAAAATAAGAGAAAAGTCTCGTTAATCCAATTCACTTAGATCACTTCTCTCTTAGATTAAATACATTCCTTGGATTCCCTTATTGCTTAAACACATAATACAATAAATAGTGATTAACAATAAGCTTTGCCCTCTATTAAACATGTAATAGTTTAACACAATAAGTATTCCAAAAAGCTATTACATCAAATGAGTGAATTTGTGGGCATACTTCCAACAATTTCTCACTTGCACTCAAAGCAACCTTCACATGTATCTAATACCCATCTTTTCCATGTGGCGGTCAAGTTGGATTTGAGACATTGGCTTCGTCAGTGGATTTTGCTATGTTATCAGCTGAGGCAATCTTGAGGAAGTTGACTTTCCCTTCGACAGCATATATTTTAATGATATTAAAGCGTCTGTCAAAATGCTTGTTCTTTTGATGAGCCATGGGTTCCTTGGCTTGAGCTTTCGCCCCACTATTGTCACAGTACAAAGTTACTGGTGATGTAATAGTTGGAACCACTCCAAGTTCAGTAATGAACTTCTTCATCCAGAACTCTTCTTTGCCAGCTTCAACTGCAACGACATATTCAGCCTCTATCGTGGAATCAGCAATTACATACTGTTTCTTGCTTTTCTAGCTGACAGCCCCACCATTCAGAGTGAACACATATCCGGAGTTGGAACTTCTATCGTTGACGTCAGATTGGAAGTTTGCGTCTGTATAGGCTTCCACTCGCAACTCTGTCGCTCCTCCATAAACGAGGAACATGTCCTTAGTTCTTCTTAAGTACTTAAAGACAGTCTTGACAGCTGCCCAGTGTTCTGATCCTGGGTTAGATTGATATCAACAAGTAATACTCACAGCATATGCGATATCAGACCTTGTGCATATCATGGCATACATGAGACTTCCTATGGCGGAAGCATAAGGAATCCTACTCATCTGCCGTATCTCTTCAAGAGTTTTTGGTCCCATGGATTTTGAAAGGTGAATTCCATGTCTCACAGGAAGAAGACCTTTCTTTGATTGTTCCATCTGGAACCTACTTAGCACCTTATCTATGTACATAGATGAAGGATTATTTTGGAAGATCATGTTCATTTAAACAATATCATTAGCATGCAATTAACAAATTAAAGGCGGAATCATGCTTGCATATACTTAAAAACAAAACATTAACCATGAATGTTCAAAGCCTAGTAGATTGGTGAACCTTTAAACAACTCAAAACAAAGTGAGTTGAGATTTATACCTTTGTAGATTCCTCTTTGCTTAAGCAAAGGCTAATCACCCAAAGAGAGGGCCTTCATTCCTTGCATCTTAGAACTATGGATTTATATAGAAAGGATAGGTTCTCTAAGTTCTCAAAATTGAGAACCTCTAAGTTTCTACACCAAGGTTTTGATTAAGAAGAAATGAGTGACCTTGGAGGAGCTAGAGTGCTAGCTAAAACCCTCCAAGGGGGCCGACCATTCTAGAGAGAAGGGAGAGCATTTCTTCTCTCCAATTTCCCCAAAAACAACCCCTTAATGAATTTTGGCTATAAAGTCAAATTTATACCTTAATTCATTTGAGTGGCAAACTTGTAAATAAGTCCAAGTTTGCTACCCTTACTAAGTGGCCGGCCTTAGGGATATTTTTGGAGTATTTGGGCCTTTGTAAATCATTATTTATTAAGTTGTCATACAACTTAATTCAATGGACTTGACGTTCGAAGCCCATTGGGCCTTAAGGTCCAAAAACCATCCCGAGGTCTTTAACGAACTTATTCGTTTGATTAATAATCATATTAATTAATCCTTGCCATAAATAATTAAACCATTTAATTATTCTTACTCATCTCCGTTGAATCTTCAATCTCTACCTTACACGGTGTACGATCCATTAGGTTCCTTTTAGCGAGGCAGTGGGCGATTCAAACTCTTTTAAATCGATTGTGAATTTGAAACTAACTTTTCAATTCTCCCTTTAGTGTTTAAACACGTTTAGGGCTTCCACAAACCATGAGTGACACCTAGCAGCATATCATGGTTGCCCAAGCTAATCAGAAAAGGTGGAGAACCTATTCAGTTTAGGATTACAAATGCAATACGGTCCTTCTCTAATACAATACTCTTGACCACATTGTTTGGCTTGATAGTTTATTCATGTCTACTATCCAATGTGAATCTCGTGCTTATATGATTCCATTGAATGTGATCTGGAACACATTCCAACATCTCATTCATACTCTGGCCAGAGATTCTAAATCATATCATAGAGTATTCTCCCTCAACAGTTTGAAGGTTAGAGATCCCTTGTTGCGCATTCACTTGTCTCCATGACTAGATAGCTTGACCCCAACCATGCCGTGGACACTCCAAAGGAATGCCATTTGACACGATCAAAGATCAAGGACCTAACCACAAGACAACTATGATGCCTCAGGTCAAAGGACTAATTTGCATTATCCTAACCATGAGTTCTCACGTGACATGAATATGAGAACTCGTCGTTGATCGTGTTCAGTGAACTCATTCTCTATTGAGCACCTACGTACTTGTCTTGGTGTCACTCACATCAATGACTCGAGACTAGTCACTCTCCCTGAGAGAAGACATAGCACGTACTGATCTTAACGGACTGTCAATGCCCAATTGGCAATCCTATGATCAGGAACGTTTAGGATGTGTCTATGAAAGAATGGTCTCATGAATCTAACTATTTAGATCGCATTCTCCCAATCACATATTCCTTGGACTTTATCGTTTAAGCATATAACATTTATATGAGACCGCTCAAACAATAATCTTTGCCCTTGATATTAAACTAGATTAGTTTAATCATGTGAAATGTCCGTAAAGTATCATCATATGATTGGTTTTAGGGCACATTTCCAACAATAGATTGGGATAATCCAATTAATTTTCTAGATCTATCACGATGGAGCTCTATCCCAAGCACATAAGGGGTATGGGAGGCTCACCAATACCAAGCCCACCTCACAATGATATGATGTTGGTTAGCAAAAATAATGATGAGAGAATAACGCTTTAGTCATTTACAACTCTTGTAATTACCCATCTAGTTTGGCCTTTAGAGAATGATGCCTCACAATGATATGATGTTGGCACCATTGCAGTTAGTTAAGTTATTCCCACCATGCTAGTTCATGTAGGGGTTCAAGAATAGCCTCACAATGATATGATGTTGGCCATCCTTGTTGCCTACCTCACCACAACATGTATGTTCATATGGACTCCTCCTTTAGGTAAGCACATACTTTGAACTTCCCCATGATAGGGTGAAGCCGGTGTATGAGTCATAAACGATTGGAACCCACCACGGTGGAAGGCCTACGAAGAGATGTTCAAAGCATCTCTCGCTTATCAACTTAATATTCATTTTGTTGAGAGAGTAGTGTTGGGTGACATCAATTTCATTTTAATCTTATTAAAAGGACTTGGGATGATTATGAACTGTTTGAATTGATCCAACACAAGCCTTGTGTTAGACCTTGGGTCTAAGGTAGGTAGTTGTTGATTTTAGTTACGCGTTTAATCTAATTAAACCGTCATTTCCTATTGGGCGTTGAACCCAACTATTCCAATTTGCATACATATAAACAAAAAAGAATACTTGAAATAAAGAGAAGGGCTTATACCCTTTTACAACACATTTGAACTAATCAAATTACATTAAAATCTAAACTACTTAACCCAAACATTCATAATGTAAAGCGGCCAATCACATAGCTCAATTATCGAGGCCTTTGGTTCATAATCACCATTTTCTTAATCAATCACATTAAATAAGAAAGCAACTTAAACAATTGGTTTTCGGATTCATAGAATTGACTTAAATGGAACTAAATGAAATGAAAATCCAATTCTCATTAAAGAGACAAAACCATTTTGTTCTCATCACAATTTGGGCCGAAAAATGCAATGACCACAACTATTGGGCCACAATGCTAAAACATAAACTTTTGGGGTCACTTTGTAAAAACACAAGAGTCCACAACTTCATGTAATTACAACTAGAACCCAAAAATTTTAACAATAAAAAAAAACTTCATGAAAGGAGCAAAACAACTTGTCCTTTAGTGATTTTGGGCCTTTACGTAAAAATGTAAACTTTCGGGTCAAAGTGCAAATACACAAAAGTATCAAAACTTTATGTAATTGCATAAAAGACCCAAAAGTACCCCACTTGTTAGGTTGGCCGGTTTTGGAGGGTTAAAAGGAGGTGTAGGTTTTGGTGAAAATTCAAAATTTAAATAAAGTGTTGAAAAAGTAAAAGGTATGGGTTGTAAAGTTGATAGGTATGGTTTGATTGGTATGGATTGTAAGAGATAGGTAAGGTGTAACTATTAAAAAACAATAAAACACAAATCATCCATCACCAATCATCCATCACTAATCAATAACAAACCAAAACTTTATGAAAAACATCAAACACTTTGAATCAAAACACCAAACCTTTTAGTTCTTGGTAAGAACAGCAAGAACATTGAAGAACACACATGAAAACTCATAAGAGCTCCATGAATGTTTTCACTCAATAAAAATCATATTTTCACTACTCAAAAGAGGGTTAACATTCTAGGGCACTTAGGGGTTCCAAAAGTCACTTTAAAACACTTTTAACAAGACAAACATGAACCCAAAAATCCACCCTTTGGATTTGGCCGAATTTCCCCACATACATGGCACCAAATTTTAGTTCCAATATTCATGCTTAAATGAACTACATCTACAACATTTGAGATGCTAAATTTTCAAGCGAAATTTATATTCAAAAGCAAGAACAAAGCTTGTAACATTTAAATCACAAATCATGAACAACACAAAACCCAAAAGTATTCACCATACTCTAGACCTAGGCTCTTGATACCACTTGTAAGAAAAAATTTGTCCTAGCTAAGAACATGTGAGAATATTTGAACACATATGCAAACTAATAACACTTTAAAGTAGGCATGCATTCAAAAACAATTCTAAAACACATGACTTTCAAAGCCTAGAGAATGGTGAACCATATGACTCTTTGACAACATTAAAGAGAACGAAGGATTTGAGATTCATTACCCTTGAAGCTCATCCTTGTTTACACAAGGGATTTAACCAAGTGGAGGGCCATCAAGTCACCTCCTAGCTCCTTGGATCTTCCTTGTGATTTCCTTCTTTGTTGATGCTCCTTTGCTCCTTGAGGATGTGAGGAAAGGAACTCCAAAAGTACCAAAGGTTTGGTACCTCTAAGTCTCCACACCAAAGATATAGAGTGAAGAGAAGATGGATGACTTAAAGAGATTTTGATGCAAGTGAAAAACTCTCTAAGTGGCCGGCCTCTATGGAGAAAAATAGAGAAAAATGTTTCTCTTCTTTGCCTCAAGAAAACCCTAGTGAGAGAATGGCTATAAAGTTGCCTTTATACCACCCCACATGTGAGTGGCAAACTTGCAATTAACTCAAGTTTGCTACCACTCACCCTAGGCCAGTTTTGGCTTTGATTTTGGGTTAATTTCCATTTAGTTTTAGTTGTCACACAACCTAAACTCAATGGGTCTTGTGGACCAAAAACCCTTTTGGGCCCCGAAACCAAAAACCAACTTAAAAGCCCAATACGAACCTTTCGTATAATTAATTAACTAACTAATTAATCTTGACCATTCTCAATTAAACCATTTAATTGCTTATCCATCTCTTTTATATCTTCACATTCATTGATAAGCTCATATTTATATATATTTTACATCAAGTTCACTTGTCTTTTCTTAGTTAGTTCCTTATATTTTTGAGCTATTTACTTTGTTTTTGTGTTTTATAGGATTTTCCAAGCAAAGAAAAGAAAAATAGAACAAGTGAGATTTTAAGTAATAAATTCGTCAAAACTGCCTGTGCAGATCAACTGACTTTGGGAGCAAGTTGCGAACAGCTCACAATGAACTAGAAAATGAGCCTTATATTCGTGAAAAGCTACGGATGTCTATTTTCTAGAGCATTTTACGGATTGTTAATATCAGTTTTCTAGAATAAGTTATGAGCATTTTAACACTGAAAGGTTTTTAATAGTTGGCAGCCAATAATGTGACGGAAATCAAAGGATTAAGCCCTAGTTTGGGAGTGAGGTGCTTTAAAAAAAAGCACCCATGAAAAAAAGCTGTAAGAGTTTTAGGTGTTTGGTAAACTAAAAAAAAGGGCTTATTTTGGAAGCTGAGTATTGTTTGATGAATGCCACAGTTTCTGCATTCCACTTGTTGCATTGAGTGTTGTTTGATGAATGCATGTGTAAAGCAAAGAGCACACGGGAGAAGATGCATTTGGCTAAAAGAAAGAAAAAGCAAAGCAGAAAGTGGAATGCAGCAGAAGAGGATGGCACGGCTTAAAGAAAGAAAATAATGGGGAAGGCAAAGAAAGGAATGATTAATCAGCATGGGATGTATTCACAAAGGCAGTATGGCTAAGAATTAAAAAAAAAAAAAAGCTACACAGAGGCAGCGAAAAAGAAAAAACACATGCAACCAAAGCTGCATATGCGGACAGCAAAGCAGCAAATGAGATATATGCACAAAATAGAATAACAGAGAAAAGAAGATAGACAGAGAGAGAGGAGCTGACCGATAGAAGAAAAGTCATAGAGACGAGAGGGCAACAATACACACGGTACAGAGAGAAAGACTGAGCACAGAGGCAGAAAAACAAGAGAATGGAAAACTAAAGAGAGGCACGGCACAGAGAAGGAAAGAGAGCTCGGCAAAGGGAAGGAAGGAAAGAAGAAGAAATCTTTGCACTCTCCTCTTTCAGTTCTATCTTCTCAAACTCATGTTTAATTTTTGGTTTAATTTGAGAATAATGTGTAACTAAATTGTAGTAGTTAGGGGCTGTTTTGAAGCCCCGAATATGATTGTAAGTTTGTTGTGATATTTCGTTTGAATGACTTTTATGAAAGGATGAAAATTGCTTCACTACTTATGTCATTGATGAATTCTTTTTATGTTTCTATGCCTGCCCTTGTTGAATGAGGACCTACATATGTTCTAGAGTAGCACTTGTTAATTGTGGTTAACATGTGAACCGATTTCTAGGATAAGTAAGACAACGCCAGTACTTATGATGCCTTGTGATGACTCAAACTCTTTTCATTCTTAATGATTTCTACTTGTTAAATCTATGAACACGCAATTCTAGATTGCATGCTAGGGACTAAGTTAAGTTGAAAACGCCGTTCTCTTAACATACTACGTAAAAAAGAGTAATACGTTGAGTTCTAACATTAGGCCAACTTGAGCATCTTCATCCGGAAATAAAAGGAATTTGAATGAAGCATAACATGTTTGCATGATTATTTGGAGGTGGATAGCATTTCCCCTAACTCGTTTTCTTAACTTGTGAATTAAAATCTATTGGTATTATTTAAACTTGTTTCTGCCCTGTTTTGTCCAATTTAATTTAAATATCAAATCAACTCCAAAAATCCCACAAATTTGTGTGAGCGTAGCTCTGTGTGCCTAGTATATGCATATAAAATGTCGTTGCCTTTAGATAAGTTTAAGTTAGTCTAATAATTAGTTTTCGGTGGCCGGTCAATAGAGACAGCAGCCCAGTTTGTGTGACATTTTAAGTAGTTAGATAAAACAATCTTCTGCGGGAAAGACCCTTATTTTCATATGCTACAGGCAACAAATTTTAGTGTTAATAAGGAAAATCAATAGGATTATTGTGTGATACTTTGTGGTGCGTTATAGTTCCTATCATTCATCCTTACTCGGTGTACAATCCATTAGGTTCCATTTAGCAAGGCAGTGGGCAATTGTTACTCTTAACTATCGATTGTGAATTGAAACTACATTTCAATTCTCCCTTTGATGAAGATTAGTGTTTGCTAATCCTCAGGGCTTCCACAAACCATGAGTGACACCTAGCAGTATGTCATGGCTACCCAAGCTAAAATAGAAGTGGTTGGAGAACCTATCCAGTTACAACTACAATGCAATACGGTCCTTCTCTAATACAATACTTTTGATCACATTGTTTAAGCGATAGTTTGTTTCATGTCTACTATCCAATGTGATACTTCTCTATATGATTCATTTGAATATGATTTGGAACAAACTTCTCAAGTCATATTTGTATGTTTTAGCCAAAGATTCCCGAATCATATTTCAGAGTAATGTCCTTCCAGCGTGGAAGGTTAGAGATCCCTTGTTGTGCATTCATATGCCTATATGACTAGATAGCTTGATCCCAACAATGTCGTGGACACTTTCGTTGTTCAGTGTACTCAATTACGTTTTGAGCACCTATGTGTTTGCCTCAGTGTCCAACACTAAATGACTTGAGACTAGTCATACTCACACTTAAGTTAACATAACACATACTAACCTTAGCGGATTGTCAATGCCCAATTGGCAATCCTATGGCTAGGAACGTTTTAGGAATGAACATAAGAGAAAGGTCTCGTTAATCCAATTCACTTAGATCACTTCTCTCTTAGATTAAATACATTCCTTGGATTCCCTTATTACTTAAACACATAATACAATAAATAGTGATTAACAATAAGCTTTGCCCTCTATTAAACATATAATAGTTTAATACAATAAGTATTCCAAAAAGCTATTACATCAAATGAGTGGTTTTGTGGGCGTACTTCCAACACTACTAATAGAACTGCCGAGAATAGGGTAACCAGCAGTAGCCGACTAGGCTGAAATAGACTCTGATCCAAGGTTGCTTTTGTTAAGAGTTAAATTGCCTTACTAAGTGGTGGAACCAAATTTGCACAATGCCGCGCATAGTGGAGGCACAAAATCGAGCAATCTGCAAAACAGAGAACAATCATATGCAAGCTTAAGACTCGGGGGGTGTGTGCCAACCAAAGGCTCTTCGATGGCCAAGTTAGTAAACAATTTTTAGATTCAAGCAGTAGGCAAAAGAATTAGAGTATTGAGATTGCGTTACCAGAGACGAACCCTAGATGGGTATATTTATACCGATGAAGATAGACCTTTTTAGGATATAATCTTTACTCTAAGTCGGGTGAATTCTAGAGGATATCTAGAAATAGATATTACACCTTCTTAGGAGTTGTGATTACTTGTGGCGTAGGACAATTCCTAAATTGTAGGAACTCCAAAACTTATGAGGAATCTGATTGTCTCCATATCCGGATCAGATCTCATGTCTTGTGGAACAAGCATAGTCATCCAGCGAAATTACTCGAACTTTGCCTATTGCCTCGGAGCAGAGTTATGGTGGCACTGCTGCTCCGTCTAATCCAACTCTGCTTAGAGCTATCGAGTCCAAACTGGACTTCTGAAGTAACAATATTCGAATTAGCCTTACTCTGACCCTAGAAAATTATGGTCTCACAATTACTCTAGCTATGCATCAGAAAAGTAACTTGTTCCCCTTGAGAATGGATAGTTATCCAAAGACCACGCCTTTCGGAGTAAGCTGGAATACATACCGTTTGGTCTTCAAACTGTGTGTGGTAGTTCGATCTTATGTGATGAAATGGAGGCGTTTCAAATACAAATAGGCAATCTTGAATACCATGCCATTAGTCTATAATGATGAAACTTTGTGTGTTGTTGTGTGTGCACGAAAAACAAAAAATTACCTCTGATACTTTTCACTGATGTTTAATTGTCAGATTGGCCGATCCCAAGAGGAATCGATCCGTATTCAATGGCTAGGTGATTTGAAATGTCTTCTTAAATACACATTGCACCTTTGTCCTCATTTCCTTATCAAATACCTAATTTTTTCGTCTACCCAAAAACGCACCGACTGTTCTTTTCTCCAATTCGAACTTATCTTTGTCATATTTCCTTGGAAATCTATTATTCTAACAAAGATATGGCTGCCACTTCACCTGTTTATCCCATTTCTAATGTTAACCTTAATAGTTTCTCTGATCATCCCATGGTCAGAGTCTGTAATAAGGAGGATGAGGTTGTTTTGTTTGCCAGCCACACCCATTTGTTGAAGGTGCAGAGTTTGGTAAGAGGATAACCATGACGTAACTGGTGAACTCCCCAAACCTTCCGACCCCAATCACCCTTGTACCAAAATTCATCCATGGTATTTGGATTTAGGATTAAGTTTTCTTTTTATCACCTCAGTTGAATGAGATTCTAGTATTATATCAAATTAGCCTCTATAATCTCTTCCGTTCACGTTGTTACTTGTTTCGAGCATCTAAACAATTGGTACGGAGTTGAATTGGGCTTTCTAGGGTTTCTTATTCTTTAAAAAATGCAGAGGAGCATTGAAACTCGATACTACTTTCAGTCCCAATCTAACCTAAGGTGGTCTGCCTATATCACTGATCTGCCTGGGCAGGACAAAGATTGGTATGAAGACATCCTTCTAATCGACGGCAATTAGGAATGAGATATATCTGGGGTGAAAGTCCCCAACAAACATATTTGTAATCTTGACTGCAAAATCGATCTTACGAACCTTGATCCTTGTCGCCTTGGGCTCATTGGTAAGGCTTCCAAGAAAAGGGCCAAATCGGCGAATAGCTCCAGCAGCCGTCATGGTATGGCGCTGAAA
Source organism: Crataegus laevigata (assembly GCA_963580275.1). Classification (NCBI taxonomy): domain Eukaryota; kingdom Viridiplantae; phylum Streptophyta; class Magnoliopsida; order Rosales; family Rosaceae; genus Crataegus; species Crataegus laevigata. Next base: position 35,705,919 of record OY756948.1, on the reverse strand, counting down.
ACCTTTGACCTCACTTTTTTGGTTGAGGAAGGCTTTCAAAAACCTTAGATAATCGGTGGCGAGGACTGATTCAACTTTCTCAAAGGCTTCCTTGAAGTAAAACAGTAAGCAATTACAAGGGAATGTTAAAAGTTAAATTGCTTTACTAATTTCTTGATTAGTAAGCAAAGCATCTAGATATATGTTATATATCGTTCCTTTTATTTTCAGTTTGTAATGTAATCACTTGAGCTTGTATGCCTAGTGTAGGTCTTAGATCAGTTTTCCTTTGAATGACTAATCTGCCTTTGTAAGCACCATGTGTCATATTCACATGGTGTTTACTTGTAGTTGCAGCTAGGATTGGTGGATCAAGAATGTTGGAAGGAATGAATATGTTGCAGCCATTCTGCAACGGTAAAATGTGCAGTGAGCACTGTAAACATGAAATTTTCAGAAACAAGAAACATGTGTACAAAATATATTTTGTATTAATTTTGGGGTTACAATCTCTTTTACAATTTGATCCTCTGATTCTATCTTCGTAAGGCACAGATTTATGGGTGGGCTGTTGATCCAAAGGGTCGTCGGGGCTTGATCTTGGGATGAACAGTGGTTCAGATTTGTTGATGTTGATCCAAAAGGCCGTCGGGGCGTGATCTTAGGATGAACGAGGATGAACGGATCTTCAAGGGGGGCTTGTGAAGGAATTTTATGAGATTAGCATGGGATTTCTAGTGACTAGCATGCATATACAATTCAAAATTTATATACGAAAACAACGGAAGCATGTTAACAATTAATATTAAAGCTCTAGTCATTTAAATCCCCTTCAAGATGCATAGGTTTATGTAAGATGCATCACAAATTATTTTATTGAAGAACAAAGTTAAGGAGTAGATTTGTACCTCTTGATCTACTCTTAAGACCAAGGATGGACCACCTCCAAGATCTTTGCTCCTCAAAGTCTTTGAGCCTAGCCACCCTCCTTGCCTCCTCCACTTTGAAAGTTTGAGTGCTCCAAGGTTCTCTTAGAGTTTTCAAAGAGAAAACCTCTAAAGATCCTCACCCACTAGTGTAGTGAGAAGGATGATGAAATAACCTAAGGGGTGATTAGATGATTAGCTAAAAACTCCCCAAAGGTGGCCGGCCTCTTTTTGTGTTCTAGAGAGATATTTCTTTTTCTCTATTTTGTTTTGAACACTCAAAAACCCTAAGTGAGATATTTCCTAGAATGTTGTATTTATAGACAAAAGGAAACAAGTCAACATTTGACTTCCTCACCTCCTCATTGTGGCCGGCCATTAGTGTGAATATTTGGGCTTTGGGCTTTTATTATTTCAAGTCATCTAATGCTTGAATAAAAGCCCAATGGGTTTAGGCCCAATGGGCCCAATTAATCCCGAACGTTTCTTTAAGCCCAAAACAATCTTTTATCGCTTTTATGATTTCTTTAGACTTTCTAAATTAATCGCCACACCTAATTAATCCAATTAATTATTTCCATCATCCATTGGTTACTCACTACAAGAGTGTATTGGTGAACAATCTTTTAGGTTCTAATTAGCAAGGCAGTGAGATGATTGGCATCAATCCAATTGATTTAATCCAATCACTTGAAGAATTAAAACTTACTTTTAATTCACGTTCTCCTTCGACAATTACAACTAATCATCTAGAAGAACCCACAAGCCATGAGTGACATCTAAACATATGTCATGGCTACCCAAGCTAATCTAGAAGTTATTCAAAGAACCTATTCAGTTGGAATTACAATGTAATTCGATCCTTCTCTAATACAATACTCTTAATCACATCACTAGGTTATGGATGTACTATGTCAAACCCCTAATGTGATTATATGTCTTTATATGATTCAATTGAGTCGTATAGGAACGCTTTGCTTTACAACGCTCGATACTTCGGCCGAAGATTCCCGAATTATATCTTAGAGTATACATCCTCTCTTAACGAGGATTAGAGATCCCTTGTTGACCATTCACATGCCTACATGTTTAGATAGCTTGACCCCAACAATGTTGTGGACTCTCCAAATGGAATGCCATTTGACATGGTCAAAGATCAAGGACCTAACCATTAGACATCTATGATGTCTCAGGTCAAAGGATTACTTACATTATTCCAACTAATTGAGTTACTTGCTTGACATGTGAGTAGACCTCCATGCAAGTACTCTCGTTCGATTGTGTTCAGTGAACTCATTCCCTTAATGAACACCTACATACTTGTCTTAGTGTCACTACACGAATGGGATGAGACTTTCCATCCTTCCATTTGAAGTGGACATAGTATGTACTGATCTATGCATTGTCAGTATCCCTCCGACAATCCTATGACTAGGAACCTTTTTGGACATGATGGTTATGTGAAGAAGGCCTCTGTAGTCTAACATCATTAGATTACTTCTTCCATCGATCCATTGTCCATGGATTCACTATTTAGAACATATTTCGTTCATTGAGATAGTCCTAATTAGTATCTTTGCCCTCTAATGTATAAGAGTCATATATACACATCATTACAATGTCCTGAAAGGTTTCTTCCAAAGATTGACTTTCAGGGCATACTTCCAACAATCTCCCACTTGCACTAAAGTCAATCACTAGTGTATCTTATACATGCTAGTTGATTGAGCTTTTGCTCGTAGGTTCACTTGGTTATGTATAAAATCCCTTTTAATTTTAAAAGGGGTTTTCTTATCGAATGTTTCCAAAACATTTGATGATGTCTCTTTCTTGTGTTCGAATACTTTGATGAGACCTTGATTCCATGGCTTGAGCTATCGCCCCATTACGTCGTAGTGTCCAACTAACGACCTTATGGTTTGGATTCAATCATTGGTTCCATAAGAACCCCTTCTATTCAAAACACCTTTTGAAGCAGTTTCTAAAACAACATATCGACATATATTTCGTTTGTATACTTTATACAAACTTTGCTCCAATCTTTGAGACCATTGTAGTACAATACTATCAATTCATTTATATGATTAGTACTTCATCCATTATGAAGTCCCATTTGCTAAAATGGGTTTTTCACTTTGGTTCATAACCTAAGTGAATGCTCGCTTCCAGAGTCCCACTCTGATGTTCCTTTCTTAAAGGCAATAATACTCATTCAGTTGCTATGGTTCTGATCTTGGGATATAGTAATATCTTAAAGTGACAACCCATGTGGTTCTTCACCTTTGGATATCTACTCACAAGTCCATACATGTGTCCTTTTTTGTGATTTTATGACACATTCATTATAAGGGATATGAGAGTGATTTTCTATCATAGAAAAAACACCTTCTCAAATCTCCAACATTTTGAGATTTGATTTCCCCTTACAACATCCTTGACATAGCCTTGCTACATCAATGAGTCCAATTTCAAGTCAATACTTCAAATTTGACCGTATCATAATTTTGTCATCTTTGAGCAACATTTATGTTTTATCAAGTCTATCAAGTAGACTTCATTCATATCTTGTTGTTCAAACTATGACATCACTCCCACTGGCCTTGTTGTAACTAAGTATTCAATAAAAAATTAACACTTATATTTTCTTTGATTGAATGCATATTGCTCCCATTAACTTGTCTTGGATCTATTGACAATCATTGAGATCCATTAGCTTATTAATGATGTCTCAACCCTTTTGAGACTATCAACAATTCCAGCTAACACGAGTTTATTTAAACGAATCATACACAAAAGAATTCCTTCTTTAAGTAATTCCATTTGAAATGTGTGACTTGTTTTATCAAGTCCATACATTTAAATTATATGGTGTCATACACCATTATTCAAGTTTTAGTCATACTAAGACTTTAATATAGTCATATGAGAATTATCTAAATCTTTAGTGAAAGCATAGCTTCTACTAAGGATATAGAAACTCAACCATTCCTTCTAGGTGGTTGATATAATTCTTTATCAAAACTATATAGAGCATTATAGTTACATAAGGTGACGAATTTAGATTGTCTTGTTGTTAAACTATATGTTGTGACTCATTTTAAAACCATTCCCTTTTGTTTCATCAAAATTTGTCCATATGCTTCGTTATTAGCTTGTTCTCATAAAAGAGAATAATGGACAACTCCCAACATATAACCATTTTATGCTAGGTTGACGAAACCAACATTTAAAGACTATTCTTTAAATGTTACACAACATAGAATTTTAACGTTTGAAGAGCTTGAGTTTTTAACAATTAAAATTTCAAACTCTCAACAATAGTCATGCACTATTATTGTTTAGACAACTATAAAACAATCATATTCAAGTTTATATCCAATTTCTCACCTCCCACTATTTCTCATGTCTTTAATGAGAAATCACTTCATACATTCAAAATTGTATAGACGTGGAGTATACGGGTAGAGGACATTGTGTAATAGCTTTAAAACCTTTCAAGCTCATTTATTTCAATCTTCACTAAGATGATGTCTTGTTATTAAGTGACTAAAGTCTTTAAACATTTTATTGATTTAGATACTTCATTCTTGGTTTAATCACTAACATACTTGACATTCTAAAACAATTTTAAGAATGCCCAATTAATTGTTCAAAACTATTAATTGAATCAAGAGTGATCTTGATTATTGTGATTTAAGTGATAACCATACAAGAAACATTTTCTTGTTTCTTATATCACCATAATGTGATCTTCCTTTTCATTAAGAAAGGAATCTCTAGACCTTGGTCAATTCATATAGATTTCATAGGTAGACAATTGGAACCAAATCTAAAGATTTATTGTATCCTTCTATGTCCAACATATGAGATCTATCCTTAATTGATAAGTCTAAAGTTTTGTTTATCACATTACAATAAGTGATACAAGTCTTGTATCTCAACTAGGACACAACAAGACAATATTCAATCCATAACACTACTTTTAAGGAAATATCTTATATATTTAGAAGGCATACATCACATTACATTGATGTGATGATTCAAACATTCAAAATGTTTTAATACAAAAAGAATTAGCTCTATACATTTAGAGACTAATTAAATACCTTCATTTAGGCACTAATAGTGGTCTTACATCACATGAAGCCACATAATAAGTTCTTTACAAAATAAGAAAGTTTCAAAGACTTTCTTTGAATGCCTAAATTAAACTTCCTAAGTAGTAAGCAAAAACATGGTGGCCGAACCCTTCTCCACCTTCCTTGCTTGTTTTTCTTCTACTTGCCTCCTTCACCTATATACAATTATACGAGTGATTAGCACTTTATATCAAATATAAACATTTAGAAGATCTAACAATTAGAATTGAAGATAAGAACATTAAACCATACCTTTTGGCTTGTTCTTTAGAGTTGCAAGGTAGAACTGATGCGCTAAATTAGTTAACGCGCAAATTAACCCTCTTTTGACAATTGTAGTATATGTATAAGTAGGGATCGTTCTAAACCGGGGATTAGGAGGGCTTGCTAAAACCTCTAAACTAATAAAAACAAAGTTTAAAATGTAAATAAAAGACTTTAAAACAAGAAAGTAAAAGGGGGATTTGGGTTTGGTGAAATTGAACAATTAAACTTGTAAAACAAAACAGACTTTAAAACGAATTTGGTTTGAATGAATTGATGGAAGGCTAGCTAAGGGGTTCTTCTCTACACATGTCTTGCTTGCATACAAAATGATTTCTAATTGTATTTCAATAACTTATGAATTCTCAACGCCCCAAATTAACCATGAATTGCATAGATTAATTCTCAGATTTTCCTTAAGTTAATGGATTGGATGATTGCATACGACAACCCAAGGCATTCCCCACAAGTTCCCTCAATGAATTGCATATAAAAGAGATACAAGCAAGAATCATTAAGTTCTATGAAAATCATAAGCATTGACGAGGCACTTGTTACTATGAATTGCATGAAACTTATGCCAAGAATTTACTTAACATGATTGTGATCAACAACCTTTACTACTTGTGAATATAAGTTCATAACGATTAGGTGAAATTCCCTTATATCCTAGCATTCAATTTATGCATGAAGATTAAGCGTGCACTCTTAACAACCATACATAAATAAGTTATAGTTCAAGAAGATAAGTAAATTGAAATCACAACTTATGAAACACAATTAAAAGTAATCAAATTATATAGCAAGCAAGAACATGGTTTCGAATCCCCCCCTTAGCTAAGGGGGGTTTAGTTCCTCATAAGCATAAAACAAAGATAAACAAATTTAGACATTGAAAACAAAAGAAAGAAAACACCTAAACATTCCAACGATCCTTGTTGGATAGCAAGCACGTCCAAGCACTTTCCTCTTCTTCTTTGCCGCCACACAAGGTTGGAATAATGTTGAAGGGTTGGTTATATGGAGGATTGGATGGGAGGAGTTTAGATATGTAGGGAGAGGCAAGGGAAGGCTTGTAGAATGGTTGATTCTTGGATGATTTGAATGAGGTTGCTACCATGGTATTTATAGGGATGGATATGGACTTGTTTAATGCAAATTTCTGGTGGGATTTACATGGAACTCACGGCAAGAATTAAGAATTGTTGGTGGGTTAGGTTTTGAGTCATCCACTTCACATGTCATGGTGAGTTAAGCATTGCATCATCCACTCACATGTCATGGTGAGTTAAGCATTGCATCATCCACTCAAATGTCATGGTGAGCTAAGCATTACATCACATTTTTAGGCCCATTGCAACAGATTTTTGGGCTTCTTTGCATCAGATTTTTGGGCTTCTTTGCATCAAATTCTTGGGCTTCTTTGCATCAAATTCGTCCATCCATCTTGCTTGGATCATAAGCACTCCAACTTGGGCCCAAAAACACTTCAAACTACTCCAAATTGGCTCATAATGCACCCTTAGCCCATAAAACCTACAAACACACGAATTTAACTTTAAACACTATAATAAATACTAAATAATAACCAAAATGCAAGAAAACAAGCAAGCTAAGTCGCATAAATATGCTCCTATCAAGAACCTGCAATTCCTCCTCCAATGTCCCTCCTTTCCACAGTGGTGGCAAGTCCCCTTGGGCTCCATTGCCTTCTTTTTCTTCACTCCACCTTTTGGCTTAGGAGTGGTAGACTTCTTCTCCTTCCCTTTTCCTTTGCCTTGCGGCTTAGGAGTGGAAGAGGATGGCTTGTTGTAAACTACTGCAGAAGTCCCTACAACGTTCTCTTTCTTCATAGTCTTCTCAGCAGTTACTAACATGTTTAGTAACTCAGAGAGAGTACTATCCATCTTATTCATATTGTAGTTCATTACGAACTGCCAGAATGAATTAGAAAGAGAAGCCAAAATGAAGTCTTGGGCCAATTCCCCGTCAAGTGGAGTTCCAAGGCTCTCCAGTTGTTCTATGAATCCTATCATCTTCAGTACATGTTGATGCACTGGAGCCCCCTTGACCATCTTGGTCTTGACAAGTTCACAAACAGTGCTGAAGCGACGATTGCGGGTCCCTTCACCATATAACTCCGTAAGATGGAGTATTATGGAAGATGCACTGTCCATGCCCTCGTGCTGTCTCTGTAGCTCCTCATTCATGGAAGCCAACAGATAGCACTTGGCTTGCGTATCATCCTCAACGTGCTTGTCATACTTAGCACGTTCATCCTCAGAGGCGTCAGGCCCAAGAGGTATGTGAGGTGGGGCTTTGTCTAGGACGTAAACAATCTTCTCCAACGTTAGGAGAATCTTGACATTACGATACCATGATGGGAAATTGTGCCCCTCTAGTCAATGTTTGTCGAGTATTTTCGCAAGTGTCCTTCCAACCATATCTATATACATAAATAATAATTAAATTAGTTTGATTGTTGATTAAGTCATACGATTCGGGTCTTTAAACCGAATGACATCACCCACCATTTTTGGCAAATTCCATATCCCTCATTCATGGAATCCGGGAGGTTTCAAAGAAAGCTCCTAGCGGGTTATGGGAGGCTCACTATTACCAAGCTCACCTCACGATGATACGATGTTGGCTAGCAAAATAATAATGAGAGGGTACATTTACCCATTCACAACAAAGTTTTGTGATTACCCATCTTTTTGGGCTCTAGAGAATAATGCCTCACGATGATACGATGTTGGCACCATTTCTTCTTAGTTAAGTTCATACCCACCATGCCGGTTTAGATAGGGGTCCAAGCATAACCTCACGATGATACGATGTTGGCTACACTCGTTGCCTATTTTTCACCACATCAAATGTTTTTGAATAGACTCCTCCTGACTTGTAAGCATGCACTTTGCACTCCCCCATGATAGGGTGAAGGCGGTGTACAAGTCATAAACGATTGGAGACTACCATGGTGGAAGGCCACGAAGAAGTGTTCAAAACACCTCTACGCTTTCAACTTAAAATTGCATGTTGGTTGAGGGATTTTAAGGTCTCATCAATTTTATTTATTTAAACATATTCAAATAAATTGTGTCCTATTATAACTACTAGTCCAAAGTTTAATGAATTTAGTAGCATATAATATCCCCACTATTCATTTTCATAAAACAAATCAATATCAAAACATTTTTCAAAATATTGGAGATATGTATAACTACTAATTGTATTCATTATAGTTTAGTAGCGTATGATACTCCCACTATTTGTTTTTGAGAAAAACAAATCAATATCAAAAACGAATTTTTCAAATATTGGAAGTAACTACTACTACTACGGTTTTGCAATCCTTTGAAATTGGACTTTATAGTTATCTTAGGCTCTTGGATGACCATGGACTTATTGGGTTATTGCAACAACGAGCCAACATTGTTGAATAAGACCTCGGGGAGGTTGTGTCATGACGGGATTTTAAACCGCACAAATTTAACCCTCTTTTTGACAGTTGTAGTAAAGATGTAAGTAGGGTATCGTTCTAGGCCGGGGATTAGGAGGGATTGCTAATCTACTCTAAATTAATTTAAAAATATTAAACAAGACTCAAAGACACAAAACTATGCTAAAAACTCTAATAACTCGAAACACACTTAAAATGACGCAAAACAATGGAAACACACAAATTAGACACTAGGAATTGAAATGGACGGAAATTGAATTAAAAGACTAAAAATAATGAAATCTAATTAAATAATATATTATAATAATGGGGGGTTTGGTTTTGACGAAACGTAAATTAAACTTAAATAAATTACAGAATTGACAAAAACATAAAATAAAGGTGAACGGATAGGCGACGGACTGGCTAGAGGGTTCTTCTCCACACATGACACAAATGCAACCTAAATTGATTTTCAGTTGTTCTTTCAATAAATTGTGAATCTCAACACCCCAAATTAATTAGGTACGCTTAAATTAACCTTCAGATTTTCCTTATGTTATTGAATTGGATGAACAGCATACAACAACTCAAATTATTCCCCACAAGTTCCCTACATGAATTGCATAATAGAGATACAAGCAAAGATCATTAAGTTCTATGAAAACCATAAGCATTGACGAGGCACTTGTTACTATGAATTGCATGAAACTCATGCCAAGAATTTACTTAACGCGATTGTGACTAGCAACCTTCACTACTCATGAATATAAGTTCATAACGATTAGGTGAAATTCACTTATATTCTAGCATCAAATTCATACATGTAAATTAAGTATGCATTCTTAATCGACATACACAAATAAGTTATTAATCAAGCAGTTAAGAAAATTAAATCACAACTCAGAAATCACAACTGAATGTATCAATTCAAATTACAAATATATCCATGGTTTCGAATTAACCTCTAGCCAAGGCGAATTTATTTCCTCATAGTCGCAATTAAACAAAGATAATCAAATTTAAACATTTAAAACAAAGATAGATTACACCTAGAAACGCTCCAACAATCCAAGCTTTGAATGGCAAGCACGGCTCCAAGGCTCTCCTTCCTTTCCTTCTTCTTTGCTTTTATGCGGCACAAGTGTGATTTGATGATTTTTGTGGTGAATTGTGGTGGTGGATGGATATAGGTGAGTTATGGTGAAGGGTGGATATGTGTATGAATGATGAAGGCCAAGAGAATGATGAAGAATGTTGTGGCATAGGGTGGTATTTATAGGGAATGTGGAAAGGGTTGTAGGTGAAGGTAGTAGGTGAAGGTGGTGGATGTTGTAGGTGAAGTAGGTGGATGTTGTAGGTGAAGGTGGATGTTGTAGGTGAAGGTGGTGGATGTTGTAGGTGAAGGTGGATGTTGTAGGTGAAGGTGGTGGATGTTGTAGGTGAAGTGGGAAGGAAAGGAAAGTTCCTTGTTTCTTGCTCTTTTGTCATGTGTGAAGAACTTGGGCTTCACTTATCCATCTTCATAGTAGATTTCAACCCAATTAATCTCCAAATTCGTCCATCCATCTAGCTTGGATCATAACCAATCCATCTTGGGCCCAAAAACACTCCAAACTACTCCAAATTGGCTCATAATGCACCCTTAGCCCTTAAAACCTACAAACACACGAATTTAACTTAAAACACTATAATAAATACTAAATAATTACCAAAATGCAAGAAAACAAGCAAGCTAAGTCGCATAAATATGCTCCTATCATGTCAATTAAATTACGTGCTTTCCAATCCAATTAAAACATTTTCATTGAGCCATTAGAAATGAAAGACAATCAATCATTGCTAATTAGGGCATTGGACCCATTTAATCTTTGTCTCATGTCAAAACCCTCTTTTAAATATGTCTCCTTACAAATAGTTAAAGAAACTCTAGTCTAGTACTAGAGGGAATCAACTAACTAAAAGAGATTAAGAAGTAATAAGAATTACAAACCGATTTGTACAAATTCCTACAAATTACACATACTAAGAGGGAGAGATAGATTAATGTCAAACGTGATAAGGTCCAATTAAAACAGTAATTAAAACACATTCCCAAGGTTCAAACAATTTGAATTTAGCGCCTTATCTTATAGCTCAATTATCGTTTAAGGCATAAGTCCATAGTCACCCTTTTTTCTAACTACTTAATCACATTAAATAATCAAATAGGAATGCAACATAAACAATTAGATTTAGTGCATATGGGCATAATTAAATGATGAGTTTAAACAATAAACAAAATTAAAATCAAATATTTTAACTTTTTCAAATAGTAGGGGCCTAAATGCAAAAATGCAAGAAAACAAGCAAGCTAAGTCGCATAAATATGCTCCTATCAAATTCCCCCACACTTAGCTTTTGCTAGTCCCCGAGCAAAACAAAGCAAACAAAACACAATTTAGACCTTCCAACAATTGCCTCAAGGATTTCCAAAGAAACATGACATGTTAAAAATTGTTATTCCCACAAATTTTAGTCATCCTTACACTCAAGCACATACTCAATCACAGTCGCCACTTACTAGCTCACAATCAATCAATTAAAACAATGTTTTGAATGTAGTAAAATGCCTTAGAGAATTCACTCAATTCCTTACAAGATACTCTCTATTTTCACTCAGATTTTCTGACTACACACCCTACACTAGGTATATGTGAGAAGATTGATGTAAACATGTAGACGAACACTCACATATGTTTATAGCAAAGAAAGCATTTTTTGGAGTAATTAATACATGTGTAGGTATGATCTCATGAATAGAATGTTACTACTTAGATGCGAGAACCAGTGACACCATATGCTCATACCAATCCCAAACTCCACATTATTGAACACATAACAACCAAGATAGAAGTATAGGGTTGTAACGGGGCTTGGGGTATTGGTTAACAAATGAAGGATAGGGAAAACAAACGTTCTCAAAGCGATAGTAATCAAAGTAGTGACATTGAGACTTAGAATTCATTTTAGTATGCAAAAATCAACTTAAAAACACAAGGGGAAGATTTAAACAATACTTAGGGCCGAATTCATTGTTTTGGACCCTTTCTTCAACAAACAACACTTTAGAACTCTTTTTCAAACATTTTTCACAACTTTTCTTTTTTTCTTTCTATTTCCCACGAATTTTCTTTTCCGTGCCTATGGCACACACAAACTCTCATAAGAACACTTCCCCCACACTTGTTTTCTGCCATTCATTAATCAAAAGGAATTCAATTGTAGTCATGCTTTACTATGCTTTAAAAACAAGGGTATGGATGGTCCTAATCTAGGCTAGGTGAGGATAGTGTAGGTTAACAAAGAACATAGGCTAACAAGGCTCAACGGGGTTAACTTAAAGACATAATGAAATAGGATACACGGCTGTTTGGCTTAAGTGGTGGTGACTACACAACTTCATCTTGAATATGTGTTATGCAAATCAATAACATGCTTTGAATGAAATGGGCATGAGTTCTAGCATTTGGAACTAAATGATGAAACGCCTTCTAAGTAGTAACCAAGCAAAGAATAATGAGATCATGCAACGACTTAGAAAACAAAAATGCACAGATTATCAACTCTCCAAATAAACGTTTAGGCTCAAGTCTCACAAGGTTATAGTGTTGATTTGAGTTCCTTCCTTCAAGCATGTTACAAAAACTGATTTTTCCTTTATGAGTGCATGTGAATTCATAAGTTATAACCACAACCAAGCATAAACAAAGAGTAAATCAAACTTTCATCCATGTTTACAACTCTTTTTAACAGCCATGCAATTACAAACCGAATCCTCATCGTTGTGTTGGAAGGTACCCTAAGACACAAACAAACACACAAAAACAACTCAAAACAACTCTTTTTGGGTTTTTCAAAACAATTTTTTTCAAATTTTTATGTGATTTTCGGATTTTTAAGTCAAAACACACTAACAAGCACCAAAACATTTTGAAAACACCTTAAAACAGCAAGGAACAAGTCTATAAGTAATGGGTGATAAAATCCCACGAATTTGCATAAAAAAAAACATTTAGTTACTCCCCCACACTTAAATCAAACATTGTCCTCAATGTTTCAAGCATAAAATCACACAAAACATAAATAAACACACAAATAGCAACTAAAATGCAAAATTGGGAAGATTAGAAATAATCAACAAAGAGAAGGGTTTTAGGAACGCAAATCTGGAATTGGAGTGATTCCTAAGGCTGCCTTTGTTGAATTGCATGGGTTGCCTCCCAAGTAGCGCTTGCTTTAACGTCTTGCAGCCGGACGAATCTTTCCATTAACCTCCCCTCGGCTCCAAAGCATGGAATTTATCTTTTAATGGGAGGTGATACTTGAAATGATTCGGCAGTGGTTTGAATTCTCTGGTGGGTGCCTGAATCATCAAAATTAGAGACATGTTAGTATAAAATAAAATTAAAATTAAAATTGGAGAAGATGGTTTACTTTCATTCTCCGACATAAACTCAATAACAAAAACCACATTTTTGGATATTTCCGGGATTTTGAACTTGGCCAGGTTTACTATGATGGTTGTGGCCTTGATTGTCTGCACAGCCTCTTTGATGTTTTCAACGCATTTTCCAGCCACTTTGATATCTTGAATCATTTTTCTTGGTGCACAAGGTTCTTTGAATGTTTCAACCTCATCGGGAATTTGTTTTGGTGCACCAAGAATTGAGATATCACTTTGCACCTCTGGAAGAGCTTCCACAATGTCTTTTTCACTTTCTTCGTTATTTGGAAAAAATCTGCAAGGAAAAGAGACATTTGGTGGAAAAATGTTAGAATGAATTGAACTTGGAACAACCTCACCATAGTTGGACGACATAGGGACTTGAAGGGTTTGAGACAAGAATTCGTCTAAACTGCCCAAGTCGTCCTCCTCATCTTCTTCTTGCAGCAGCAAGTCATCCACGTTCGGGCTATGGTTGGATGGTTCTGGAACAGCTTCATCCTCCACATCACTTATGGCTTCATCGATTTCCACTTCTCCCTTTGAATTTGCAAAGTTGGAGAGTTCACTTTGATCTTGAATCTGTGCCATGAATTCCATAATCTGCCCAACTTGCATATCCAATTTGTCCACTCTGTTGGTCCGGTCTTGCATCTCCTGGATTCGATTTTCCACTCCCTGATTCAAAGAGGTGAGTAACTTATTAAATGTATCATTATCCAGAGATGTACCTGAATCGAATTGGGCAAATTGTTGTGGTGGCTGTGATGGTTGCAAAGGTGTTGTATAGAACTCATCATACGGCTGCCAATATTCTCCTTGGTGAGTCTCCTTAGCTTGATTTTGTGACCCCTGCACCAAAGAGTTTAATTCATTAAGAATTTGATTATAATCCACGGGCATACTTTGATTCGATTGGAATTGTTGTGGGGGATGTTGTGGTGGCTGCATAGGTCTTGAATAGAACGCTTCATCTTGCTGCCAATATCCACTTTGTTGAACTTGTTGAGGTTCATCCCACATTTGATTTGAATAATCCCTCCAATCCAAATTGCAAGCGTTGGAATACATATTGCCCCTTGATTGATCATAGCCTTGATATCCCCAATCATCTTCATATGCAGAAAATTGAGGATACTGATGAGTCTGATATCCTTGCCCATAGGGCACATCAAGTGTAGGGACACTTGGCGTTGTGGTCCGTTCGGCATTATGCGACAATTGAGAAGTAAGATTTGCCAATTGAGCTTGAATACTAGCAAAATCCATGTCTTACTTCTCTAGTACCTAAAATTAAAGAAAGAGAAATAAATCAAATACCAAAAGTAAAATACATAAACACAAATATAAACTAAAACACAACAAAAACACAAATATAAAATAAACACAAACGAAAATAAAGGGATTAGCAAAGTTGCTAATCCCCGGCAACGGCGCCAAAATTTGACGGGATTTTAAACCGCACAAATTTAACCCTCTTTTTGACAGTTGTAGTAAAGATGTAAGTAGGGTATCGTTCTAGGCCGGGGATTAGGAGGGATTGCTAATCTACTCTAAATTAATTTAAAAATATTAAACAAGACTCAAAGACACAAAACTATGCTAAAAACTCTAATAACTCGAAACACACTTAAAATGACGCAAAACAATGGAAACACACAAATTAGACACTAGGAATTGAAATGGACGGAAATTGAATTAAAAGACTAAAAATAATGAAATCTAATTAAATAATATATTATAATAATGGGGGGTTTGGTTTTGACGAAACGTAAATTAAACTTAAATAAATTACAGAATTGACAAAAACATAAAATAAAGGTGAACGGATAGGCGACGGACTGGCTAGAGGGTTCTTCTCCACACATGACACAAATGCAACCTAAATTGATTTTCAGTTGTTCTTTCAATAAATTGTGAATCTCAACACCCCAAATTAATTAGGTACGCTTAAATTAACCTTCAGATTTTCCTTATGTTATTGAATTGGATGAACAGCATACAACAACTCAAATTATTCCCCACAAGTTCCCTACATGAATTGCATAATAGAGATACAAGCAAAGATCATTAAGTTCTATGAAAACCATAAGCATTGACGAGGCACTTGTTACTATGAATTGCATGAAACTCATGCCAAGAATTTACTTAACGCGATTGTGACTAGCAACCTTCACTACTCATGAATATAAGTTCATAACGATTAGGTGAAATTCACTTATATTCTAGCATCAAATTCATACATGTAAATTAAGTATGCATTCTTAATCGACATACACAAATAAGTTATTAATCAAGCAGTTAAGAAAATTAAATCACAACTCAGAAATCACAACTGAATGTATCAATTCAAATTACAAATATATCCATGGTTTCGAATTAACCTCTAGCCAAGGCGAATTTATTTCCTCATAGTCGCAATTAAACAAAGATAATCAAATTTAAACATTTAAAACAAAGATAGATTACACCTAGAAACGCTCCAACAATCCAAGCTTTGAATGGCAAGCACGGCTCCAAGGCTCTCCTTCCTTTCCTTCTTCTTTGCTTTTATGCGGCACAAGTGTGATTTGATGATTTTTGTGGTGAATTGTGGTGGTGGATGGATATAGGTGAGTTATGGTGAAGGGTGGATATGTGTATGAATGATGAAGGCCAAGAGAATGATGAAGAATGTTGTGGCATAGGGTGGTATTTATAGGGAATGTGGAAAGGGTTGTAGGTGAAGGTAGTAGGTGAAGGTGGTGGATGTTGTAGGTGAAGTAGGTGGATGTTGTAGGTGAAGGTGGATGTTGTAGGTGAAGGTGGTGGATGTTGTAGGTGAAGGTGGATGTTGTAGGTGAAGGTGGTGGATGTTGTAGGTGAAGTGGGAAGGAAAGGAAAGTTCCTTGTTTCTTGCTCTTTTGTCATGTGTGAAGAACTTGGGCTTCACTTATCCATCTTCATAGTAGATTTCAACCCAATTAATCTCCAAATTCGTCCATCCATCTAGCTTGGATCATAACCAATCCATCTTGGGCCCAAAAACACTCCAAACTACTCCAAATTGGCTCATAATGCACCCTTAGCCCATAAAACCTACAAACACACGAATTTAACTTAAAACACTATAATAAATACTAAATAATTACCAAAATGCAAGAAAACAAGCAAGCTAAGTCGCATAAATATGCTCCTATCATGTCAATTAAATTACGTGCTTTCCAATCCAATTAAAACATTTTCATTGAGCCATTAGAAATGAAAGACAATCAATCATTGCTAATTAGGGCATTGGACCCATTTAATCTTTGTCTCATGTCAAAACCCTCTTTTAAATATGTCTCCTTACAAATAGTTAAAGAAACTCTAGTCTAGTACTAGAGGGAATCAACTAACTAAAAGAGATTAAGAAGTAATAAGAATTACAAACCGATTTGTACAAATTCCTACAAATTACACATACTAAGAGGGAGAGATAGATTAATGTCAAACGTGATAAGGTCCAATTAAAACAGTAATTAAAACACATTCCCAAGGTTCAAACAATTTGAATTTAGCGCCTTATCTTATAGCTCAATTATCGTTTAAGGCATAAGTCCATAGTCACCCTTTTTTCTAACTACTTAATCACATTAAATAATCAAATAGGAATGCAACATAAACAATTAGATTTAGTGCATATGGGCATAATTAAATGATGAGTTTAAACAATAAACAAAATTAAAATCAAATATTTTAACTTTTTCAAATAGTAGGGGCCTAAATGCAAATATGCAAAAGTTAGGGGCCAAAGTGTAAATACTCAAAAGTAAAAACAACTTTTTCTTAAAAGCACAAAACCCCCACAAGTGGGTTTTGTCATAGGGTGGCCGGCCACATGGTGGGGAGAAGCAAAGTCTCAGCCACCTTGCTTTAATTCAATGCAAAGAAGAAAAATCAAAATTTGCTTGCCACTTGGTTTTGCTTTAAGGATATTTTGTAAAGTTTTTGAGGAAAATATCCTAGAGAAGTCTAGGATTAAAATTACATTAAGAAAAGATTTAGATGATAAGTTTATCACCCAAATCCATAAAATAATTTTATAAACTTAAATAAAATCATTTTCACCCAAAACAAAACCATAAACACCAAGAACAAAACCATGAACATAATTTCAAGATTTTCATATTCTTGGTGATTTCTTCACAAAACCAAAAACAAAAGTGACAAGAACACTTCTTTCTAGCATTAAAGAGTGTGTGTGTGTGATTCAAAATAAAAAACACAAACACATGCCAAAACCCATTTTGTGCCGTGCGCCCTTTATGTCCCAAACCCCCAAATTTTGTTTTAAACTCATTCTTCATTCATGCATCTAAAACACCTTTTTACATGCATACCTTTCTCAACTATTGATTAACATTTTTCAACACTTGAAAAACAAAAGATAAACATACTTTAAATGAAGAACATATATGTCAAAACATAAAATTAAAACCCATATGCATAAAATCCAAAAGGACATATCAAACATAAACCTTTGGCTCTGATACCACTTGAAGGAAATTTATGAGATTAGCATGGGATTTCTAATGACTAGCATGCATATACAATTCAAAATTTATATACGAAAACAATGGAAGCATGTTAACAATTAATATTAAAGCTCTAGTCATTTAAATCCCCTTCAAGATGCATAGGTTTATGTAAGATGCATCACAAATTATTTTATTGAAGAACAAAGTTTAGGAGTAGATTTGTACCTCTTGATCTACTCTTAAGACCAAGGATGGACCACCTCCAAGATCTTTGCTCCTCAAAGTCTTTGAGCCTAGCCACCCTCCTTGCCTCCTCCACTTTGAAAGTTTGAGTGCTCCAAGGTTCTCTTAGAGTTTTCAAAGAGAAAACCTCTAATGATCCTCACCCACTAGTGTAGTGAGAAGGATGATGAAATAACCTAAGGGGTGATTAGATGATTAGCTAAAAACTCCCCAAAGGTGGCCGGCCTCTTTTTGTGTTCTAGAGAGATTTCTTTTTCTCTATTTTGTTTTGAACACTCAAAAACCCTAAGTGAGATATTTCCTATAATGTTGTATTTATAGACAAAAGGAAACAAGTCAACATTTGACTTCCTCACCTCCTCATTGTGGCCGGCCATTAGTGTGAATATTTGGGCTTTGGGCTTTTATTATTTCAAGTCATCCAATGCTTGAATAAAAGCCCAATGGGTTTAGGCCCAATGGACCCAATTAAACCCGAACGTTTCTTTAAGCCCAAAATGATCTTTTATCGCTTTTATGATTTCTTTAGACTTTCTAAATTAATCGCCACACCTAATTAATCCAATTAATTATTTCCATCATCCATTGGTTACTCACTACAAGAGTGTATTGGTGAACAATCTTTTAGGTTCTAATTAGCAAGGCAGTGAGATGATTGGCATCAATCCAATTGATTTAATCCAATCACTTGAAGAATTAAAACTTACTTTTAATTCACGTTCTCCTTCGACAATTACAACTAATCATCTAGAAGAACCCACAAGCCATGAGTGACATCTAAACATATGTCATGGCTACCCAAGCTAATCTAGAAGTTATTCAAAGAACCTATTCAGTTGGAATTACAATGTAATTCGATCCTTCTCTAATACAATACTCTTAATCACATCACTAGGGTATGGATGTACTATGTCAAACCCCTAATGTGATTATATGTCTTTATATGATTCAATTGAGTCGTATAGGAACGCTTTCCTTTACTACGCTCGATACTTCGGCCGAAGATTCCCGAATCATATCTTAGAGTATACATCCTCTCTTAACGAGGATTAGAGATCCCTTGTTGACCATTCACATGCCTACATGTTTAGATAGCTTGACCCCAACAATGTCGTGGACTCTCCAAATGGAATGCCATTTGACATGGTCAAAGATCAAGGACCTAACCATTAGACATCTATGATGTCTCAGGTTAAAGGATTACTTACATTATTCCAACTAATTGAGTTACTTGCTTGACATGTGAGTAGACCTCCATGCAAGTACTCTCGTTCGATTGTGTTCAGTGAACTCATTCCCTTAATGAGCACCTACATACTTGTCTTAGTGTCACTACACGAATGGGATGAGACTTTCCATCCTTCCATTTGAAGTGGACATAGTATGTACTGATCTATGCATTGTCAGTATCCCTCCGACAATCCTATGACCAGGAACCTTTTTGGACATGATGGTTATGTGAAGAAGGTCTCTGTAGTCTAACATCATTAGATTACTTCTTCCATCGATCCATTGTCCGTGGATTCACTATTTAGAACATATTTCGTTCATTGAGATAGTCCTAATTAGTATCTTTGCCCTCTGATGTATAAGAGTCATATATACACATCATTACAATGTCCTGAAAGGTTTCTTCCAAAGATTGACTTTCAGGGCATACTTCCAACAGCTTGGGCTTGGGCTTGATCTTGATGAACGGATAAACAGATCTTCAAGGGCCGTTGGACTTGATCTTGATGAATGGATCTTCAAGGATTTTACGAAGAACGAAGACAGCTTTCTTGACCCTTTGGGATTCTTGGGAATTTGGGAGGTTGGATGCTTGAAAGCTTTAGAACTTCAAAGCTTCAAGGATTTGGGGAATTCTCTTCCAATTTGGGAATAGAGAAATATATTTGTGAATTGGTCCTTGAAATGAAATGGCCTTGTATTTATAGAATTTTCCAAGGCCTAATTTAGAAAATAATATTCAGATGAAATAAATCATTTCTGCCAGGTGTTGACACAAGTCATATTTGATTACTTTTTTTACTCTTTTTTATTTTTCGTTAAGTCACATGCTACGTGTAAAATTTATGTCACACGTGAGCGTTGAAATTTTAATTATTGGTCGACATTTATTTAACCGTAATTTCGATGTCTACAAATGCCCCTACTTCAAGGTGCATCGTATATATTTGTTTGTCACATGTAGAAGATGCATTTTGAAGTCCCTTAATGTAGATGTCGATCCAAGGGCCATCGAGGCTTGATCTTGAATTAGGTTGAAAGTTTCTTCAAAGGCCGTTGAGGCTTGATCTTAAATTAGGCCGAAAGTTTCTTCAAGGGCCGTTTAAGGCTTAATCTTGAATTCGGCTAGAAGATTTTCTGGTTTCCTCCAATTGTTGATTTTCCCACAGGCTTAATCTTGAATAGGGTTAGAGGGTTTTCTGGTTTCCTCCAATTGTTGATTTTCCACAGGCTTGTTCTTGAACTGGGCTAGAAGATCCAAGCAAAGAAGAATAGAGTTCCCCGATAGTGGTGGTGATTTTGATGGCATTGCATGGCGAAGCTTTGCTCTTTGGTGACGATGCCAGCGAAAGGTTGTTGAAGCTTATCGAGCTCTTTGATTAGAGCAAAGATTCTGAGCTTGGATTTGACTTAGACTCCTCCATCTTGATTATGTTGCTCTGTAAGGAAGGGCGTCATGCTATAGTGATCTATTACAGCTCACCATGTTGCATTCCTCTCTGCTTGTTTCTTTTACATGGCAGAAGTGGTGCGCAACCTTTTTACGTTTGAATGGTCCTTCAGAGCATCACTTCTCAACGACTCATCCATATTTGGCAGCTTCAGTGTAGAGATCCAATATTATATCAAATGTTCTGAAATATTCACTGAGGAAACTTGAGACTTATTAACAGCTGAAGACGAGCACTCGAGAGCAATGCTAGGTAAGCAACTAGGCAAAGGTTTTGGGCAATCAGTTCCAGATTAAAAGTTTGATTTCAGGTTCCGACTAATTACTTTCTTTCTCCTTGTCTTACAAGCAAGAGCAAGGGTAAAGGAAAAGACCGGAAAAAAGCATGCCATGATATATCTTTGCCTTCGACCCTGATGATATGAGATACTTTTGTTTTTGAAAAAGTAGCTTTCCACAGGTTTAATCTTAAACTAGGCTGGAGGTTTTTTTTTCTGCCAGACTTCCTACAAATGTCTGAATTTACTCCTTTTATCTGGAGCTGAATTTGATTCAAGGGTAGTGGACACTTGATCTTAAATCGAACTTGTGATTTCTTCAAGGGTCGTCGAGGCTTGTTCTAGAATGGAATGGGATCACGAGCAGCTCCACGTGGCAAGTGATCTTCGGATCCGTCGAGGATGAATTGGCACATGCAGTTCACCACACCATAGCGAGCTGACTCAAGAATTTGAGAGTCAAAACAAGTCCGTCAAATCCAGAGTACTTTCGATCCTGATGATATGAGGTACTTTTGCTTTTGAAGAAGTAATGGATGAATTGGCATGTGTCTTGTTGTGCTTGTCTCCACATGTTTCAATGAATCATTTTCACTTGCCTTATATGTTCTCCAGACAGAAGCAACATCTTCTTGGAAGCATATCAACCATTGAAGATGGTTACTCGAGAGCAATACAAGGTAAGCAATCAGGGAAGCGGTTCCAGGCAGTTGGTTCCAGATTGGAAAGCTGATTCCAAGTGTCGGCTGATTGCTCTCTTTCTCTTTGTCCTGCAGGTGAAAACAAGGACAAAGACAAGGACAGGGAGAAAGCATGATATGAGATACTCTTGCTTTCAACCCTGATGATATGAGATACTCTTGCTTTCAACCCTGATGATATGAGATACTCTTACTCTGTCGTTCGTTTTATCAAGGAGCATATCATCCACCGATATAGTGTGCCTCGCTACATCATTACTGATAATGGAAAACAGTTCTCCAACCGACTCATGGACGAACTCTGTGAGAAATACAAGTTCAAGCAGCATAAGTCTTCCATGTATCATGCCCCAGCCAATGGTCTCGCAAAAGCATTCAACAAAACCCTATGCAACCTTTTGAGAAAAGTCGTTGGTAGAAGCAAGAAAGACTGGCACGAGAGAATGAGCAAAGCACTTTAGGCGTATAGGACGACGCACCGGACGCCTACTCAAGCTACACCATATTCGCTCTTGCATCGCGTAGAAGGACTGACTGATGAAGAGAATGCAAAGTTACGTCTTCAAGAGTTAGAAGCGCTAGATGATAAGAGGCTCGAAGCTCAGCAGCATTTGGAGTGTTATCAAGCACGATTGTCCAAGGCCTTCAACAAGAAAGTTCGCCCAAGGTCATTTCAAGTAGAGGATCTCGTCCTTGCATTACGGAGGCCTATCATCACAACGCACAAGACAAGAAGCAAATTCACCTCAAAGTGGGATGGACCTTACGTAGTACAATAAGTCTACACAAACGGTGCTTACAAGATCGTGGAAGAAAATGGCGTGAGGATTGGCCCCATAAACGGCAAGTTCTTGAAGTGGTACTATGCCTGAGAAGGAACCACGCTCCTAGCCCACGAGAGCATAAATTGTGTACGACAAACTAAAAAAAAAATCATCGCTTTTGGAACTACGTTATGACTTGATCCCCTCTCAACCAAGGGTACGTAGGCAACTTAGAACTTCAAAACTTCAAGTACAGTCACTTCATCAATATATATATATATATATATATATATATATATATATATAGTCAAAAAAAATAAAGAGCAACTTCAAAGCTTAAATACTTTATTATTACTTCTTGAAATATCAGGCGGCAAAGCCTTGGTACAAGAAAAAGGGAGAGAGCAACAGCAGAGGAGACTTAAAATAAAGATAAACGGAAGGTGTTACTCAAGAGCTATATCCCTAAAACTACGACAGCAATCCTCAAGCAGGCCTTCTAAAGTTTTCAAGGCCTCCACATCAGTGGAAGACAAAGCAGGCAACTCCATAACCGTGTCTTTTTTTTGCTCTAGGCGGGAAATCTCCTCTTGGCATTGAGAGAACGTAGTTCTCTACTGTGAGAGAACGTCTTCAAGTCGTGATGCTTCGATTCCCAGCTGTTCTCTCTCTCTCACACACACCAACGCTTGTAGATGCGCTTGGACGGAAGCTAAAGAAGCCCCTGTGACTTGATAAATTTCTAAAGCAGCCTGCTGAGAAGATCGAACTTGGGCAATTAATAAGTCTATTTCCGCGAGCTATCGAGCTCTAACATCTGGACCTAACTTCTTCGAGGAAATAAAACGCAAGGAAGAATACTCAGTCAAGACAACTATAGGTGCTATAATTCCGACTCTCAATGGCGAATAATCAACATTAAGGTTGTCAATCGCGGAAGCGAGCTTTAAAAAATCCTTATTGAGCAACATCAGGTCTTTCAGTAGGCACTTTGAAATTTTCCGCTCAATATGGCTCTTGATATCCATGGCTGCCCAAAGTTTGATACGATGGATAAGATGCTCAGTACCACTAAGGTTCGGCCCTCTCAGAGAGACCTCAGAGCTAGCTGGTAAAGGGATTAAACACATGACGAGCTTTTGCACACCGTCGCCCATACGCGGCAAACTCGGCCAACTTGTCGGATTTAGGATAAGCTCTTCACCAAGCGGATCCCCAATATCCTCATCTGTAGGTGAATTACCTCCGAATATAATCTCCATAAAAGAATCAACCTTCGCGTTTGCCAAATCCAAAGAACGTGAAGGCCCAACCTACAAACAAAGGTGTTAGAAATAAAAGCCGAAACGAAGAACACACGAAGGACAGAGGGATGACAATCATAACTAAACAAAGATGCGTACACAACATCATAAAGGCCCACGTTGGTAAGCACATCTTTAGATCAGCTCAAGATGTCTTCAAGCCACTCCCAATAAAGCTCAACAAAGACGGTTCCTCTAGTAGTCGACAAGGCATCATTCCAAGTCATAGCTCCGCTGCAGATGTGAGCACCAAAAAGCTCAAACGAAGCAGAAAGATCACGAACATGGGAGAGCAGGCGCCTTAGGATCAGTCAAAGGTGCATAAAGCTTCAACGCCGTTCCCTTATCTTGTGAATCGCCTTCCTTCGAGAGAATATTGATGGTGTTGCCCTTAAACCACTTAAAGAATACCATGGCTACAACAAAAAATCAACCACAAAGCTTGAGCAAAGATGGCACGGTTGGTAGCTACAAGACGGTCCTTCAAGCCTCACTACGGTGGCAGATGAGCGCAGTAATTTCACCGCAGAGGGAAACTACGACCAAAAGACAATGCACAACGAAGCCCCGGTGCAGCCTTTTGTACAGCACCACACGACAGCGCACCACCGAGGGAAAACTGTGATCAAAAGGCACTACACAATGAAACCTCGGTGCAGTCTCTCGCTCAAGCACTAGGCAGCCACAAACCTTGAGCAAGGATGGCACAGTTGGTAGCTACAAGACGGTCCTTCAAGCCTCGCTCCGGTGGCAGATGTGCGCTGCAACGTCACCACCGAGGGAAACTGTGACCAAAAGAAAATGCACAATGAAGTCCTGGTGCAGCCTCTTGTACAACACCACACGGCAGTGCACCACCGAGGGAAAACTGTGACCAAAAGGCACTACACAGTGAAACCCCGGCGCAGTCTCTCACGTACGCACTAGGCAGCCACTAAGCTTGAGCAAGGATGGCACAGTTGGCAGCTACAAGACGGTCATTCAAGCCTCGCTACGGTGGCAGATGTGCACTGCAACGTCACCACCGAGGGAAACTGTGACCAAAAGACAATGTACAACGAATCCCCGGTGCAGCTTCTTGTACAGCATCGGCAGCGAACCACCGGGAGAAAACTGTGATCAAAAGGCACTACACAACAAAACCTCGGTGCAGTCTCTCGCCCAATCACTAGGCAGCGACAAAGCTTGAGCAAGGACGACACAGTTGGCAGCTACAAGACGGTCCTTCAAGCCTCGCTACGGTGGCAGATGTGCACAGCAACGTCACCGTCGAGGGAAACTGCGACCAAAAGACAATACACAACGAAGCCCCGGTGCAGCCTTTTGTACAGCATCACACGGCAGCGCACCACAGAGGGAAAACTATGATCAAAAGGCACTACACAGCGAAACCCCGGCGCAGTCTCTCGCTCAAGCACTAGGTAGCCACAAAGCTTGAGCAAGGATGGCACAATTGGCAGCTACAAAATGGTCCTTCAAGCCTCGCTACGGTGGCAGATGTGCACAGCAACGTCACCGCCAAGGGAAATTCAAACCAAAAGACAATACACAACGAAGCCCCGATGCAGCCTCTTGTACAGCACCACACAGCAGTGCACCACCGAGGGAAAACTGTGATCAAAAGGCACTACACAGAGAAACCCCGATGCAGTCTCTCGCACAAGCAGTAGAAAGCAAAGAGCACAAGTAGACCCACATTCTGTTCACTCTGCCACTAGCCACTGTGCCTCTGGAAGCTTCATGAGGGTCCTAACATCATGCTCTGCCCTTGCAAAAAATTGTTTACGTAATTCCTGGCACTACAACAAAGAAATTCGCCAGTGGGGGTATGTACATTATGTTATATACGTATATGTATGCACCGTTGGGGATAATCAACTCCTATATACGCGACTGCAAAAAAAAAGGCAAAGGAATTTTTGCTTGGTATCCAAAGGAGGATAGACATGTGTGCATGAGGTTAGACGTGCGTGCATGAGCTGCCTTATCCACTTCCTCATAATACATATCCCGGTACATCCTCCCTCCCTGGACCTTTCTCTCTCAGCTCTGCAAGTTGAAGAAAAAATCTCCACGAGTCCGCGTGCTCGGATCCTTATAGCTTTCTGCACCGTGAACATCTTTAAGAAACCCACCGCCAAAGAGACTCATCGGGAGAGCACGAAAGAAATGACTTATGCTACTATAGGGATAGACAAAGAAATCGGAGCATTACAGTTAAAAGAAAAAAAAAGCTTGTCGTTGACATAAAGAGAACTGTTAAAATTGGAAATGAAGGAGCAACTAAAATACTAGCCAGGCAGCTAGTCAGGATTAGACAACAGATAGCTAACTTACAAGGAAGTAAAGCTCAAACGAGAGCAGTCGTAACTCATACGCAGGCAATGAATACTCAGTCCTCGGTTGCTGTTGGCGTGGAAGGTACTAGTAAGGCAATGGCATCTATGAATAAGCAAGTGGCTCCTGCAAAACAAGCAAATGATATACGAGTTTCAGAAGCAGCTGCACAAAGGATTTCACCGGCGATTGCCCGTCCACAGCAATGGCTACCACTTTCTCCAAGAAACCCTCTCTCGTTCTCTCTCTAGAAAACCATGTCATCGAGGGACGTATCCGACTATCTACTCGCTCGAACCACTCCGAAGGGCAAGAAGAAAAGCAAGAAAAAGTTGAAAAACTGCAGATGTTAAAGAGGTGGAAAGCAACTCACCCTTGCGGTTCAAACCTACACTTGCTGTAGAAGAGAAGTGATCAAACATGCACGTAAATGAAGCTGCATGTATGGGTGTGTGTGTGTGTATATATATATACATACAGAAGTCTCTAGAAAAGTGAATCAAACATGCATTGTCAAGTGTGTGTCTATATATGTACTCACGTGAAGTCTCACGCCAGAATAAGGAAAGCCAAGCAAAAGGTACGTGGCTTGGCAACCCTCATGCAGCGCCTACAAAGCAAGCGAGTGTATACACAAGTTTCAGAAGTAGCTACGTGAATGAAGCTGCTACGCAAATGGATGACAACTAAAATGATGTTCGAATGATATATGCGTGTGTATATACAAGTTTCAGAAGCAGCTATGTAAATAAAGCTGCATGTCCCGTGTATGTAGGGGTGTGCATATATACGTATACAGAAGCAACGTGTCCCGTGGCTTAGCTGTATGTTTGACTAATACAAAAACGGCTACACCATGAATGATGTATATACATATATCCATCTGCGTCGGGCATCATTCATTCCCGTGTGTGTGCGTATGTGTATGAATATATATATATATATGTACTTACATCGAGTCTCCACAGAAGCAAGGGAAGCCAAAGAATAGCTACTGTGCAACCTAGCCGAGCTTGAGAATGACAAGTCATAGGTAGGAGACCTAAAAGATGGTCCTAAAAGCAACCAACAAAGGAACTGAGTTCCAAAACGCAAAGGGCGATTGGGAGAAGAAAGAGCTTCACCTGGCAAATTGTGTGAAACATTCAAAAGGTTATGCACCACTTCTACTATGCAAAAAGATTGAAGCAGAAGGATCAACGATGAGCTAGCACCGTCGCTGAAGAGCAAAGCTTTGCTGTGCAACGCTGGCAAATCGTCACCACTTCTTCAAAAGCAAGAGTATCTCATATCATGCTTTCTCCCTTCCTTTTCTTTGTCGTTGTTCTCACCTGCAAGACAAGGAAAAATAGAGTAATCAGCCGGCATTTGGAATCAACTCTCCGATCCAGAACCGACTGCCTGGAACCCTTTCCCTGATTGCTTACCTAGCATTTGCATTCCACTCCTGCATCAGTAAAGCAAATATTGCAAGAGAAGATGCCACACATCCATGGGAGAAAACCAAAAAAGATGCCGTTTTTGCAAGGAAAATAAATAAGGCAAGGGAAAATGATACATTGAAGCATGTAGAGACAAGCACGACTAAACATGTGCCGGGCCATCCGCTACTTCTTCAAAAGCAAAAGTATTTCATATCATCAAGATCTGACGTACTCTGGATTTGATGGACTTGTTTTGACCCTTAAATTCTTGAGTCGGCTCGCGAAGATCACTTGCCACGCAGAGCCGTGAAGGATTATTTTAGAGAAACATGTTCATTTAAGCAATATCATTAGCATGCAATTAACAAATTAAAGGCGGAATCATGCTTGCATATACTTAAAAACAAAACATTACCCATGAATGTTCAAAGCCTAGTAGATTGGTGAACCTTTAAACAACTCAAAACAAAGTGAGTTGAGATTTATACCTTTGTAAATTCCTCTTTGCATAAGCAAAGGCTAATCACCCAAAGAGAGGGCCTTCATTCCTTGCATCTTAAAACTATGGATTTATATAGAAAGGATAGGTTCTCTAAGTTCTCAAAAATTGAGAACCTCTAAGTTTCTACACCAAGGTTTTGATTAAGAGGAAATGAGTGACCTTGGAGGAGCTAGAGTGCTAGCTAAAACCCTCCAAGGGGGCCGGCCATTTCTAGAGAGAAGGGAGAGCTTTTCTTCTCTCCAATTTCCCAAAAACAAACCCTAATGAATTTTGGCTATAAAATCATATTTATACCTTAATTCATTTGAGTGGCAAACTTGTAAATAAGTCCCAGTTTGCTACCCTTCACAATATGGCCGGCCTTAGGATATTTTTGGAGTATTTTGGGCCTTTGTAAATCATTATTTATTAAGTTGTCATACAACTTAAGTCAATGGACTTGACGTTCGAAGCCCATTGGGCCTTAAGGTCCAAAAACCATCCCGAGGTCTTTAACGAACTTATTCGTTTGATTAATAATCATATTAATTAATCCTTGCCATAAATAATTAAACTATTTAATTATTCTTACTCATCTTCGTTGAATCTTCAATCTCTACCTTACACGGTGTACGATCCATTAGGTTCCTTTTAGCGAGGCAGTGGGCGATTCAAACTCTTTCAAATCGATTGTGAATTTGAAACTTACTTTCAATTCTCCCTTTAGTGTTTACACACGTTTAGGGCTTCCACAAACCATGAGTGACACCTAGCAGCATATCATGGTTACCCAAGCTAATCAGAAGAGGTGGAGAACCTATTCAGTTTAGGATTACAAACGCAATACGGTCCTTCTCTAATACAATACTCTTGACCACATTGTTTGGCTTGATAGTTTATTCATGTCTACTATCCAATGTGAATCTCGTGTTTATATGATTCCATTGAATGTGATCTGGAACACATTCCAACATCTCATTCATACTCTGGCCAGAGATTCTAAATCATATCATAGAGTATTCTCCCTCAACGGTTTGAAGGTTAGAGATCCCTTGTTGCGCATTCACTTGTCTCCATGACTAGATAGCTTGACCCCAACCATGCCGTGGACACTCCAAAGGAATGCCATTTGACACGATCAAAGATCAAGGACCTAACCACAAGACAACTATGATGCCTCAGGTCAAAGGACTAATTTGCATTATCCTAACCATGAGTTCTCACGTGACATGAATATGAGAACTCGTCGTTGATCGTGTTCAGTGAACTCATTCTCTATTGAGCACCTACGTACTTGTCTTGGTGTCACTCACACCAATGACTCGAGACTAGTCACTCTCCCTGAGAGAAGACATAGCACGTACTGATCTTAACGGACTGTCAATGCCCAATTGGCAATCCTATGATCAGGAACGTTTAGGATGTGTCTACGAAAGAATGGTCTCATGAATCTAACTTCTTTTAGATTGCATTCTCCCAATCACATATTCCTTGGACTTTATCGTTTAAGCATATAACATTTATATGAGACCGCTCAAACAATAATCTTTGCCCTTGATATTAAACTAGATTAGTTTAACATGTGAAATGTCCGTAAAGTATCATCATATGATTGGTTTTAGGGCACATTTCCAACAATCTCCCACTTGCACTAGAGCCAATCAGCTTGGTCATCAGTGATGATACCTCTTCTGCAGTCATTTCAAAAATGGCTGAATAGTAGGCCTAGACAATGGATATCTATATGTTATCCATAGAAGCAATCTTGAGATTAACAACGTCACCATTATACATGATTCTCAATCATGTGGTTCAGTCTCTCATATGAGTTCGGACCTTGATGAGACCTTGATTCCCTGGCTTGAGCTATCGCCCCATTAGTGTCATACACTTTCTGGTTGGAACCGAATAGAGAGTTCATAAATGAACTTTCCCATCCAAACAACATTGTTGTAAGCTTCTATATGGCAATATATTTTGCATTCATAATGGAACACACTAAAGTCATTACTTTAATGTTTCCATCCAAATATCTCTTTAGTCATAATAAAGAGATATCTGTTTATCTCTTCATTCATAATGAAGAAACATCCAATGATGGATTAGATTCATAATCTAATACATTTACGCTTCCATTACGTTACTCTAATTCTTCCTCATTTTTGAGGAATTTATCCTTTAGTATTTCTCAAATACTTAAGGACTCACTTGACAGTTGCCATGGTTCTGATCCTGGGCTTGCACTGATATCGTTTTGTACCGTGCTAGGTACAACTCATATCAATGTTTTCATACAATATGAAATACATAAATCACCTTTGTGCGTATGCATAAAGGATTCTATTTACGCATTATTTCTTTGGGAGTCAAAGGGTACATTCCCTTTGAGAAGAGCAACTACTTAGTCTCACTAGAGTTGTCCTTCAAATTGAAGTTTATCATGATATGAGAAACTTCCTAGCGTCTCTTGTCTATTATAGACTATATCTCCCAAATTTATTCTATCATTTATAGAATGTTTAAAGTCATAACTTTAACGAAGAAGTATTCATTTCATTTCCAAAAATTAATATATCATATATATATTTAAATTTTAGGAATTCGATTAACTCCCACTAATCTTTTGTAAACCTAGTAAACAAAAGATTCATTTACATCTTTCTGAGAAATCAAACGATTTGATCTTTCTTCATAAGACGCTTGTGGCTCCCACTAGCTTGCTAAGATCCATGATGGATGGATCTCTACAACTTACATGTCTTGTGATTCATAGTTTTAGACATACATTATCAAGACTATCTTAATAATGGTTATGGAAACCCATATTATGTCCAAACATTAAATCACCATTCAATTGTAGCTAGCAATCCTCGAATTAATTGAAACTAAGACTATATCAAAGATGGTTTCTTCAAAGTCAACCATACTCTTTGAGTGTAGTTACCTTAAGCTACCAATTAGCTTTTAAGGTTTCATTATTTCGAGTCAAATGGTATTTTACCATTTCCTTGAGTATATATCGTATATACACTCAATGTAGTCATAAGGATTTTCATTCTTATTTCTTTCGATTTAAGAGGTACAACTCTATGACATAGTCATAAAGTTCAAACCATTCAACTAAGACGGTTTATAAATCCTTCTTGACTACCTTGGAGCTTGTGGTATAGGAACTAGGTTGTTATATTTGTTGACCACTTTCTTGTCTCTCAAAGAACCCATTCTTTGAGTTCTATGTCTCGTTCATTTGCGTTTTAGGCAAATCATATTGTAAGATTACAATGAACTACCCAACAAACAACATTTGTTAGTTGGTTTATAGAAGCGATATCCAAAAGCTAATTTAAGGATATCCCACAAGATTATTATCAATCAAATATTGCTTATTAGCACACAACCCCAAGTCTTAACATGCTTAAGATTTGTCTTTCTTTCCAACTACATCTTATGGAGTCATGAAAATTTTTGGAAGCTCTTCTAATTGACAATCACATTGTTTTTAGAAGTATATATATCCTATATACGGGTAATTGATAATGTCCAACGAACTAAATCTTATTCAAGTTCGTTCTTCTCCTAATGGAGAAATTCATTATCTTATGATGCTATTTTCCTTGATATCTTTCAAGGAAACTCATCTAAAGTGTTATCTTTCCTTGGATCAAATCTAAGGAGTTAAATACTTTAGACGTCTTACTCACCAACTTACATTTCTTGAATTCTTTGAAACCTTTTGCAAAGTATTCGGACTTGTGTTTATTCAAAGTAAACTATAGTCCAACCGAGAGTGATCTTCGGTGAATGTCATATAACATGAGTAGTATTATGTTGTGGACTAGTGCCACTAACATCTAAGTGAATTAACTTCAACAACTTTGTGATTCTTTCTTCTTTCCAAAAGAATAAAGATTCGAACATTTCGCCTCTATACAATTTTAACAAGAAGGCATTGGATCCGGATCTAACGATCCAAAGCATCCATCCATAACCAACTCGTAATTTATGTTTTAGAGGTATCACAACTTAGTTGGGATTAGTCACTACATTGCAACCTTTTGGGTTTTAAGCATCGTTATATTCTAAACAGTTAACACTACCACATCATCTCTACTATAGAGACAATTAATTAGATTACTATAATCTAATCATTCTTATTTGGCAGTTCATATGAGGAAGTAAGTACTATCCGCTTTCGCAGAGATCTATATTTTATTCACGTTTCCGAATGTGAAGTACTTTCTCTTCTCTCATTAATCTTCTACTTCTTATTAGCCACACTTTTACAACGATTTGTAAAACATAGTTACTAATACAGAATCAAGCATTCAAGTAGAAGAACCAACTGTTTTGAACAATTCAAGAACATTTTACAACACCTTCAAAAGATGTGTTCTTGACACTTGCAAGACACTTCTTGCAAATACCCCTTCCAATGTCCATCCTTTCATAAAGAAAGTTTGTTCCCTTGGAGTTAAATTTTATCTTCTTCATTTGACTTCTCCTTTGACTACAATAGTCATGGTCCCTAAACTCCCACTATCTCTCTTGAAACTTGTTTCAATCGTGTTTTACACATCAAACAATTTGGAGAGCTTGTGGTTATTGTTCACCATATAGTTTACAATAAACTTAGTGAACGATTAGGATAGGGACACAAAGGTGAAGTCCTAATCTAGTTTCCGTCTCGTTAAGTGTTTTAACACTTCAACATACAATGATTCAAAATCATCATAAGTCCATGTTGATGGACTATTTTTGTCAACCAACCATTATGTTCTAAACATAATTACAAACATTCAAGAGTTGTTTAAGGCAACTCTCATTTCTTCATACAACGATTTGTAAGTGAAGAATCATGGCACATTAAGTGTCCATGCCCTTGTGCTTACTTCAAAAGTTCCTTGTTTATGTAACAAAGAAACAAGCACTAATGTTTGTGTTGATTTAAGGGTTGTTCAAAGCAACTCTTATTTCTTCATACAACAATTTGTATTTGAAGAATTATGACAATTAAATTGTTGTCCTCTTTATGATAGACTTATCTAACATGTTCTTCCAATGATACATTTATCAATATGAAGATTGTGAGGATGAGACTACTTAGGTATTTGTACAATCCATTCAAGACAATCTATGGGATTGTGGTACCAAGTTCGGAAACTAAAGCGTTCGGTTTTTCTTTGTCAAGTATTGGATAGCGTTTGCAAATATATTGGTAAACAAATACATAACGAATATAAATAGATTGATTTTAAGCTATTTGATTCGGGTCTTTAAATCAAAATAGCACCACCCACTATTTTTGGCAAATTCCATATCCCTCATCGGAATTCGAGAGTTTTGGAGGAAACTCTTAGTAGGTTATGGGAGACTCACTATTACCAAGCCCACCTCACGATGATACGATGTTGGCTAGCATTAATAATAATGAGAGAGTACACTTACTCATTTACATCTAAATGTAAGTACCCATCTTATTTGGCCTCTAGAGAATGTCACCTCACAATGATATGATGTTGGCTCCATTGCACTTAGTTAAGTCATTCCCACCATGCGAGTTCAAGTTAGGGGTTCAAGAACAACCTCACGATGATACGACGTTGGCTATTCTTGTTGCCTACCTTTCACAACATCAAGTATGCATATAGAATCCTCCCCGAGTGTAAGCATGCACTTTGTACTCCCCCATGATAGGGTGAAGCCGGTGTACACGTCACAAACGTTTGGACCTACCACGGTGGAAGGCCACGAAAGAGTGTTCAAAAGCACTCTCACGCTTATCAACTTAATATTGGTTTGGTTGAGGGTTTTTAGGTCTCATCACATATAAACATACATTTTAATCCAATTAAAACATTTTTGGTCCTATCACAACTATTGGTCCATATGATTTATTTAGTTGTATATAATACTCCCACTAAGCTTTTAAAACGGTTTTTAAAGCAAGAGTACATGATACTACTAACATAAGGTTTGCATTCATTGATGGACTATATAGTTGCCTTAGGGCCTTAGGATGACTATGAACCTTTTGTTTAGATCCAACACGAGCCTTGTGTTGAATCTCGGACTAGGGATGGTGATTGATTTTAGTTACGCGTTTAATCACATTAAGGCGTGTTGTCTTAGGGGCGTTGGACCCAACTACTTCATTTTCATGCATATCATATAAAGCAAGAAAGAAGTACTTCAAAGTAAAGAAGAGCTTATGCTCTTTTACAACAATTGATCAAATCAAATTACTTTAAATTAAAGAAGAGCTTATGCTCTTTTACAACATTTGATCTAATCAAATTACAACCAAAATCTAATCTACACATTCCCATGGTTCAAACAAATTTGAAACGGCCTTTCACATAGCTCAATTATCGTAGGCTTAGGTTCATAATCACCCTTTAATTAATTAACACTTTAACTAATTAAATTGAATGCAACATTTTTCATTTGGTTTTTGTATCCATAAAATTTGATTTTAAATGGAGCTAACTAAATGAAAATCCAATTCTCATTTAAAGAGACAAAACAATTTTTGTTCTCTATTTAATTTGGGCCTAAATGCAATGACCTCAACTTATTTGGGCCATTGTGCAATTAACCTCAACTTTTGGGCTATTTTGCAATTAGCCACAACTTTTGGGCCATAGTGCAATTAACCACAACTTTTGGGCTATTTTGCAAAAACTTAAACTTTTGGGGTCACTTTGTAAAAACACAAAAGTTCACTACTTTATGTAATTACAACTAGAACCCAAAAATTTCAACAAAAGTTAAAACTTCATTAAAGGATCAAAACAATTTGTCCTTTTAGTGATTTTGGACCTTTACGTAAAAACGTAAACTTTTGGGCCAAAATGCAAATACACAAAAGTATCAAAACTTTATGTAATTGCACAAAAGGCCCTAAAATACCCCTACTAATAGGGTGGCCGGTTTTGACAAGTTTTTAGAAAAAAATTTCAAAGTTTTTGTGAAGTGGTTTTGGTGACATAAATGCATGCATGTGGTGTGTGTGTGAACACATATAAACTTTCAAGAAAATTGAGGGTACCTTTGCACAATTTTCTTAGCATGCTATCTGTCATATTTCTTATTCATCAACGGATATTCCACTGTGGAGTATTAAAGATCTTGTGGCCAGTCGGTCCCTTAACTCGAGCGAATAACAATGATTACATGAATAAGAAAAGAAACAAATAGCTAATACTTCCCGGTCTTTATATTACATGTACCAATATTTCCTTCTCATAGCAAACTCTAGTTTCCATTTGGTTTCTTCAATTCCATGGTATAGCCATCTAACCTTCACAAGAGGTACTTACCAATTCCTAAGCATTTTCCGTTCAACTATACAAATCGATCCTTCTTCACAGGACACATTATGTATATAGGATCATTCTGACTACACCTCCAATCTTAAAGCTTAATTTCCACAACTCCAGTTGCCTCTAATTAAAATCTCACAAAAGTACTGGCAACTAACAAGGCCATTTAACCAAACCCTAAATATATTCATAGCTACAAGTGGTATTTCTGATGCCTCAATGGCTTACATCATTCGGAACCCATCACTTGGTCCACTACATTGATTCTCTTATTCTTATCACACGTTATTCGTGATTTCATCTGATTCATCACACAATTCAATGTTGTGTAGTAATGAAGTTCAAATATCCATCGCACAACCAATCTCCAGTCTTATTTTCACAGTCAAAATATGTGTACCTAACAAACTAAAACTTCAACAATACACTTGTGCGCTTTGTCTCCACACTTAGGTCATGGATTGAAACTCCAAAACATATGTTTACATCCAAGTACTTCTCTTGACTGTAAAATATCATCGAGCTCATACTACTACAAAATAGATCTTATAACCTTCAACTCTAACCTCATAATATTTCTCTCCAAAAGTCAAATTTGACAATTCGGCTTATTAATCCTCAATTGATAACTCTTCTTCCATTGAAACTTAGAAACATTCCATTATCATTCCTTTAAGAAATTTCATCATTTGCAATCCTCAAATATGCAATATTCACTCTGTATTAAAACACCATTTAAAAATCCTTGTCCCACAAGTCTGTCATAAAATTATTGTCCACTAATGTCTTCCAAATATTATGTCATCAATATCAATTTTTTCATATCTCATCTCAAATATCCTCAAGGGAGTTCAACTTAAATTTAATACTCTTCCAAGTATTTCTATAAATTCGTACATCCATTACTTATATCTCCAAATCCGAAATAATTAAATCCTTTTGAAGTCTGAGAAACTAAAATTCTACAGCAATCTATGACGGCAATCTGAAACTAATTTCATGATTCCACTGAACAACCGATATTCCAAGTTATCTCACTATTCTAATCCTCTACTAACCAACAACTTCAATTGCGTATTAATTTATCCAGGACTAAAATATTACATTCTTCAATAACTTCACCTTATGTACTTCTATTACGAGGCTAAATTCCACGTCACATCGATAAATTTATTTCTTGAACCTACAAACCCAACACTCCATAGAGATAAGTCAAGGTACTGGAGTTTTTCAATTTGAGTCGGTAATACACAAACATCATATATATTCATGCCTAAGGAACTAGATTATCTGGTTCATGACTCACCAGTAATATTCATTAAGCCTCAAAGATATTTGTGTACAAGACACTCTTAGCTCCAATGATTACTTCCCTTAGTCCTATAAACTTGTACATATCAATCACTACTTAGCTTCCAAAACAAAGAGAGTATAAGTACTATGCATCATAAGCCCTTTGTTTTGTATTCCAATTATCGATAACCTTATGCATACTAATAAAACTACTGAAAAAGATCATTTAACTTCAAAAATTCAATGACTTCAATATATGTCAAGCCAATAAGAATTCTCTAATAGTCTTATTTTCACCACACTAAATTTAAATACTTAACTAATATTAAAAATATCATCAATTTGTTCCCCTTATTTCTTCTGGTTCAGTAGTAAGTCTTAACTCCACTTTTCCTTCAACTCATATCTTTTTATTCCATTTGAATTCTAATCACAATTCAACTTCAACACAATTCTCATTCCAGTAACTGCATCCCAGTCAAGTAGTAGTTCACGTCCAAATTTAAATAGGACAATCTCTTATTCAATCCTATGAAATTCCAAGTCACTAAATTATGACACTCCCACCTTCCCTTTCTCTATTGTCTTTCACTCTTTCTTT
This sequence comes from Crataegus laevigata, assembly GCA_963580275.1. Taxonomy (NCBI): domain Eukaryota; kingdom Viridiplantae; phylum Streptophyta; class Magnoliopsida; order Rosales; family Rosaceae; genus Crataegus; species Crataegus laevigata. Next base: position 35,668,756 of record OY756948.1, on the reverse strand, counting down.
ATTCTTATCACCAAGAGTGTATACTTGTGGTTTTCATTCCCGCTAGGTCCTTCGCTCTTATTTTCACCACCATGCATCTTCAAAAAGAAGTTTTTTATTTCTTCCAGTGATATGCCACCTTTCATAATACCATCAACCTCTTGCAATAATTATTTAGAAGCTTAACACCAATTGTATTCATAATCCATTCTTGATCAACTTCATTTCTTTTAAAATCCTCAACTCCTTAATTCTTTTTCTTCTTAAAATTAACAGAGGCTTACTCATTGAAAATTACTCTCATTCCGTACAGACGATATTATCAATACAGTTGCTCTTTTCTCCATCTTAATTTGATTTCCAAAACTTGTCATGTCTTCATCAAACTAGCTGACAGGCAATCAAGTTCATCCCTCCTCTTAGAGCATTTTCATCATCTCTACTATTTATTCAAGCCTAATTATCATTATACAGAGTCTCAACAACATATTTATACTTTTCTTTTGAATTCTTCAACACTGAAACATGTAGAATACTCTTCTGCATCAATATAGATACTCTCAAATTCTTTTGACCAATATACTAAATCTCCAAATCCTCATATTGAAACATTAATTCTCTTTCATAATTATGATTTTGTATATAACCATAATTTTGCAAGTGATTCTCTAAAATCGTGAACCAACACTGAGTTCAAGCCTAACTCCTAGCTATATAATTATTCATATCTCAATTGAAAAATTACAAATCCAAAGTGATCATAATTCTTTGTATCATCTTAGGAATAAATCTGGCAATTTGTTCAATGGTTACACACTGCATATACAATCATTCCAAGATTGTATGTAACTAAGTTATTATAAAATCCTTTGCATAAAGTCCTTCCTACCTGTCCACTTCTCGAGATCAAGATAACACTAGAAATTACAAAACTCTATGTCGTGTCAATTCTCGTCTCATTCAATTCTTAACTCTAAGATCGCTACTAATCCCTCAACCAACTGACCAATTTTCTCGAGAAGTTCCTTTGGTAAAATTTACTTATATACTCATGTATGCTTCACTGTTCAGAGTCAAGTGAGTTGAGTACACATTGACTTCTCCAATAAAAACACTCGAGTTTCTTCCAACTCCCGCCAAATCATGACTATTAACTCCACATTTCAAGTTCTTTAATCCTTTAATCACTCCTGAACTCATTTCACCTGAAAAATTCATCTTAAATTTATATGCATGCATTGCTTAACTTCCATCCTTTTCATTTTTTGGATCAAACTTAATTTCCTTTCTCAAAAGATCCACATATAAATTCATTTGCCAAGATCACATGCAAAAACTGACTTCATATTCAAGCCTATTTCATACACAATCACCAAAGGCCAACAAAACCTTTACTTCCGAAAATCTATTTCACAAACACTTCTAAAGTCGAACTTATCTGGCTCATGCTAATTTTCTCCCACAGTTCTTACCTAAGGGTGTCTAATAACTATGCTCTGATACCATTTTGTCACGCCCCGAACCCAAGTCGGTAATAAAAACTCAAACCCGAATCCGGAACGTGAGTTAAAAGCTTAATAATTAAAAGGAAATTGACACGGGTTGAAAAATAAACTTCTCTTATTAAAAATAATTCAAGATTCTTAAACAAATCAAGAATCCTTTACAACCTACAGTAAATAGATGAATAAACTTTCTATTCTTCAAACCAATCCAATCTCATCTTGCCTACTCTCTTGAATGTCTAGTTCGTAAATCTGCATAATAATAAAGGGATGAGCTTCACAGCTCAGTAGGGACATAACCTTACCACAGTAAATTGACAATATTAAATTAAGTGTCATGAAATCATATAGCAAAATATTAAATCATTATGGATAATAATGAATGAATGCATTGCAACCTCTTCAGTTACCCCCGTTAATTTATATAATAAAACACGCGGACCTGCACGTCCCATACCATGCATTTTACCTCTGCAGAGGTGGTTCGAATGTTCTATTATAGAAACTAACCCCCATATGATATCCCAAGTTCATAAACCCCTTTTGCTAGTCATCTTATCTAATTCATTGATCTCCAGCCCAAATCACCCACATCGACAATTCCCGTCGATATCCTATTCTACTGTGCACATCGGGCTCGCCTGGAACTGGTTTCACAATGAACAGATTCAACTACACAAAAGATCATTTCCAACTACCCTCATTTCCTTACTTCCAATCTCCACACTGAAATTCCAACCACATCAATTTGAATGATGCACAAATGATGTCATTTTATCTTTCACATGAATCACAGCATATTCTCAACATATTTCGTTTCAGCCATAACTTCATAACCAATAACAAGTAAACACTTAACTAAAGCAATTAGCCAAGTAAAATCCAACCATATAAATCAACCAAAAGGATCAATAATATTATAGCATTTCACAAAATTTAATAAAATCAATTTCCGTAAAGGTCTGCCTTATTTTCCCTACCTGGATTCCAAAACAAGCAAGCAAATGTCCCTTACCAACACCTCGATTAAACACATCTGTCGCGGTAACTGGTGTCCCTTGGTTTGTGGTACTCTTCTCCAGAAATTCATAGACGGAAACGGAATCGAATTCGAACTTCCAAATCAAAAGTTAAAGAGAAAAATAGTGTTCGGTTGAGACAAGGAGATGAAACTCCTTGCTTCCCCTTTGCATCTTTCCGTGAAGAGAAGAAGAAAAAGACCAGCAGGTCTTTCGAACCAATATATATATATATATATATATATAGGTGCACCTGCACCGCTTTCTTCATTTGTGGTCTAATGGCCACTCGCCACCTTTCAACTTGATGAGAACTAAACTTCTAATCTTCTTATTAAGGTCCAACTAAACCTGCCAAGTGATAGACTTGGCACTTATTTAAATCAACATTTCCTTTTGCTGTCACCTCCAGAGCTATCACGTGGTTTGCCAGCCACACCTTTTTCTGCCACGCAGCGATTCGTCATTGATTCAGTTTATAAATTCAATTAAAAATTCACTTAAGCTCCCAAAAATCATCTGAAAGATTATACAAACTCGCAATGACGTTCACTACCTTCATATGAAAACCTTTTGAATAAATAAGCACAACATATTTTTCCAAATATTTCTCTTTTTTGATAATAAATTCTTGGGATATTACAGATTCTGCAAGGCCATTGGCTGGGTATGATACTTGGACGACTTATGCTGTTTAAACTTGTATTTCTCGTAGAGCTCGTGTAACAGCCCGTCCCGAATTATTTTTATTGATGACGTGAAATAACGAAAATGCCTTTGATCTTTGTATGTGTGCTGTGCTTTGGGTTAAGAATTGGGCCAATTATCCTATGTCCTAAATAATTGGGACCACTTAGAACTAAGTTTTTCTTAGTTTTTGATTGGTTGCAATTGGACCACACATACATCACTTTTTCCCTTTCTCTCTCTTCTCTTCCATGTTCTCCTTTCAAACCTTGTAGATCAAGGGATTTACGGTCACCATTTTGTTCTTTGTGACCTCACGAGTCGATTGGTACCTTTTTCAGGTAAGAAACCCTTCAAAAACCTCGAGAACCAAAACCGCCAATTTCATGCACTGTTTATGCAATCGTAATTATGGATGTGTCAGGAAATTTTAAAGACATAAGAAGCTTTAGGAGGTCCTCACGAGGCTCAGAGAGGTTCGTTGGAAGAATTTGGACATTGGGATTGTGCGTTCGAAGCTTGGCCGAGTTCCATGGTTTTCTCCAGTGAGATCCCGTAGATTTTGGACCTTAAAATAGGTATGGTTATATTCTACTCGTTCCAAGCTTTAATTTGGTGAAACCGACGAACAGTCGCCGGTGTTTGGCAACTCGTCAGGGAAGAAGAAGTATATTCCGTTAGTTTTGACGGAATATGCTAACGGCGTTAGGTGACGCCGTTAGATAATTAATGGAATATGCTTCGATTTAAACGGAATATGCCCTAACGTCGTTAGGGTTACCGTTAGTGTGCCAGGCATGTGCCTGCGCATCTGGCCATGCCTTGGCCGGCGCGTGAGGGTGTGTGGGTGGTCGGAAATTTTTTTCTAAAAATATGAGTATGTTCCTGAGGTTGTGTAGGTCTCGATGGTATATTCATATACCCAAATTGAGCATTGTATAAGAAGTTATTTCCAAGATTCGTTTATGTGCTCTAAACTCGGGGGTTACGACCCGGCTACATATCAATGAGTGGTCTTTTGGTTTTCCGTATATACCTATATACTTGCTATTTTCCCAGAAAATGAAATTGAATTATTATACATTTTGAAATGCCATGCAAAGTATCTGCCTATTTTATTTACGCGTTAATAGTTGCATATATTTATGATTGGTGTTGCAGACGCACAGGTAAGTGCCAGGTCAGTTTATAAATTAAAGTTATGAGATTTCTTTAGTTATGCGAGAAATGATGGGATGAATTGAGAGCTCATAAACCTGCAGCCCGATGTTAGTGCTCCCACCTAAAGTTAGGGCACAGTCCTTCACGTGATGTTCACCTCCCATACCATATGCTCACCTTGGATCCAAGTTAGGTGCACAGTCCTGTCGTATAAACCACTATAAGTGGGTTCGACTCGTAGGTGACCCGCGATTATTCGCACAATCTTCACGTGATCGTAGCACTAGAGCATATTTATTTTACACTCAGTTATGTTGTGCACACCACTTGAGGTGGTACTAATTTGTGTGCAGGATATTTGATATGGTTGAGATTGATTATGAGCTATAGATTCAACCGAGGGCTGATTTGATACCTGTCATTCATATTTATTCACTGAGTTACTTATGGCATTTCGTTGAGATACTTTGGCATGGCATACTTCTGGCATACAACTGATTTTCACTATTGCTGAGCATGATTTTGAGATATATATATGAGTATACTTTATTTCTGAGAAATTATACAGGTTTTATGGCGAGGGGTTAGAACTTTTGAGAAATGAAATGATTTTGAAAAGTTTTGTTTTTACCCACTCACGCTTTCTGTTTTTCGCCCCTCCAGGTTCTAGGTAGCATTTGTCGTTAGTGGCTTACGAGGATTTCCAGAGGTTCTGACAGAATTCACTCATGTAGGACCACCCTTGGGTGTTATTTGGATTTAGTACTTTTTCTGCTTGACTGCACTTAGACTACTATGCTCTGGTTGTGTAATCACACTAAATCCCGTCACTAGTACCTTCCTCAACTAGTGCTTTTATTTAGCTTGGTTTTAATTGGTTCGTATTTCTTCTTTTAATTTTGGCTTCCGCACTGTGCACATGGCTACGTCACCCTCACGTGATGGCTAGCATGCCTCAATTTAGGTCAGGGTGTGTCAGCTCGTCTATGAGTTGGTTGGATAACTGTTTTCCATTGTTAGTGATGATGTAGCGAAACACACCATATCGGTGGATGATATGCTCCTTAATGAAACAGACGACAGTTTCCTTCTTGACTTCCCTTAGGGGTATGGCTTCAGACCACTTGGAAAAGTAATTTGTTGCAGCTAGAATGTAAGCTTCTCCTGCAGATGACTTTGGTGCGATTGGTCATATGACATCCAATCCCCATGCATTGAACGACCATGAAGCAACTATAGGGTGTAATGGTTCTGGCGGTTGATGTATGAAGTTGGCATGGAATTGGTAGGCTTAACACCTTTTGGCATATTCCAGACAATCTTTCACCATGCTTGCCCAGTAGTAACCCATTCTCTTGAGTTGGAAATGTAACTTTGGCCCAGACTGATGCGCCTCGCATACACTTGAGTGTGCTTCTTCCATGGCTTGATTAGCTTTTTCTTCACTTAGACATCTCAAAAGTACTCATTCGAAAGAGCATCGGTAAAGTGTTCCTTTGTAGTAGAGGAAGCGAGGTGCTCGTCGATGTATTTCAGAGCGGTGTCTAGGATCATCTGGAAGCCTTCCATGCTTCAAGTAGTCGATCAGTGGTCGTCTCCATTCTTCAGTGTTGACTAGAAGTATTGAGATGACATTTGTATCATCTAGTATCATTTTAGTGACAAGCGGGATCACCCATCTTTAGCAAACTGGCACGCCTGCAGCTTTGCCTTCTCCTAGTGTCATACTCGAGGCTAGGTTGGCCAGAGCGTCTACCATTTGATTTTCTTTTCTTGGCACATGTTCCAGCATCACGACCTAGAACTTTTGTAGCAATTAAGTTGCCAGCCAGAAGTATGGAGCAATATTGACGTTAAAATTCATTGGGACTAGCATTCATGCACGCGCTCATATATGTGCAGAAAGTTTTTTTTTTTAAACAGGCATGCTACGCACGACTTACACGTTTTAAATGAATAATATTATACCATGCTAGAAGAAACCCCTTATAAATAAATCAAAGCAGCTAAATCCATATAATAAAATTAGTCTTTCAATTTCGATCTATATTTTATTGAACTTTTATTAAGAATAGAGAAAATAATATTTAATAAACGACTGATTGAATTATATTATTACTAGCCCCTTGTGAGGTACTAATTATAAAAAAAAATTAAAAAAAACACTGTACAAGAAAAAGTTAAATATTTAAAACACTGTTTATCACTGTAAAGTAATAGTTAAATATTAAAAACACTGTTTATCACTATTTATATGATGAAAATACCCCTTCCACATTTGATGCATTATTTTGGGCTGCTTTTGAAGTTTTTTGTTTGATGGGCATTTCTGTCTTTTTATTTATTTCTTTTTTTTTTGTGAAGCTTGTGACCTAAAAAACCATTGTTCAAAAGCCCTGCTGGCTTTAAATATACATTATAGTCCCAAGTCTGGTTCTCTCTCTAACTTCATTGGGGATCAGTTCCTACCCTTGGCCCTATACTTGGTTTTGTTGTTCAACTGCTTTTTGTCCTCCTTCTTTACTGGTACTTCTTTTTTAGGCTACTCGGGTGCCTTGTCTACTCGCCGAGCTTCGTCCCAAAGTGAATATTTCTCTACTAGAACGAATGAATCTGCTAAGGTTAGATCTTCTTTCATGATCAATTCTCCGAACAACGGGTGCTCTGTTGGAAGTCAGTTTTGGAAGGCTGCTTTAGCTATCAAGTCGTTGCATCCGACTATCCTTGCCTTCTCTGCTTTGAACCTCTTCACATCATCATGAAGCGACTCCTTTAGGTTCTTTTTGACGTTGAACAAATGGTCAGATTTCTTCTTGATCGAGCGATAAGATGAATATTCTTTGGTGAAAACTAAAGAAAGTTCATCAAAATTCCGAATGGATTATGGCGGCAGGGTATAAAACCAATCCTACACCTCGCCTTGTAGAGTGGTGGCGAATATCTTGCACATAAGATCGTCGTTGTTTTGATAGATGATCATTGCACTTCGGTAGTGCTTTAAGTGTCTCTCCGGGTCTTCTTCCCTTTTGAAAGATGTGAAATGTGGCATGCTGAACTCGTGTGAAGGCTCTGCCTGCTCGATCTCATCTGTGAAGGATGACTTGCTTATGTTGGTAATGAAAAGTTGTAGTGCCTCGTCGGTGACCTCGTTGCGTTGAAAATTATGCAATCGCTTGGTCAAAAGTTTCTCTACTTCTTCCTGAATTTGCTTTTGGGGTAGCGAAGCTCTCGGCTGCCCCTCAGTCATGACTTATTAGTCTGGGCTGCTCTCCCATGTATTTGGCTCTTCTATGCTGCAAATACGGTTCTTGTGGTGCGTTCCTAATAGGCGAGCGAGTTCTTCGCAGGCTGCCGGTTGAACTTAAGCTGGATTGGGTGACCACTTATCTCCGTCCATCGTGCTGCTTACTTCAATGTGAGGTGGATGATGCTCCTTGCTGGCTTAGCTGCGAATGAACACTTTGCCTGGAAGGTTGCTCATGTTGACTATTGGAGTGTGATCCCAACCGTGAATGTATGTTTGTCCGTGGGCCTAGTAGAGAGTGTGCGCTCATTCGCCCGCTAAGACGAGAGTATACGCTATCTCGAGGGCCCAGTCGGGAGTGTACACTGCCCGAACGCTTGGTTCGTGGCCAGTTGAGTGGCTGCTTGCCAGAACGCTGCTGGAGATGTTCTTCGTCTGCTCTTGTCCTACTTCGGGACACCTCACCTAGGGCACATTGAATCTCGGTGTGCTGCAGGAGCTGGTTCACCAAGGTCGTCTGTTGTGCGAGGGCGCTTGTCAACTCTATGACTTGTCGAGATAAGTGTTGTTCTCTATTTGGGTTGGAAGAGCTTGGAAGGAATGTATCTCCTTGAGCAGTGGAAGTGTGGTAGACCTCGGGTGCAAGATTTGAGTTGGGAAATATCAAATCTGCAGAGAAATGTGGTGAAAATGCCACCGATTTGATCATGGGTCCCAAAACTTGGGAGTCAGGACAGTTGTGCTAGTTTTGAGCCGACTTGGGCTGCTTGGGAAGTTAGGGGAACAGGCTAGGCCGCGGGAGTAAGTTGGGCCGCAGGAGCAGGTTGGGCCGCAGGAGCAGGTTGGGCCTCAAGAACAGGCTAGGCTACGGGAGTAGGTTGGGCCGCAGGAGCAGGCTGGGTCGCAAGAGCAAGCTGGGTCACGTGAGCAGGCTGGGCCTTAGGAGCAGGCTGGGTCGCAAGAGCAGATTGGGCCACGTGAGCAGGCTGGGCCTCAGGAGCAGGCTGGGCTGCTTGAGCAGACTGGGCCACGTGAGCAGACTGGGCCTCAGGAGCAGGCTGGGCCACTTGGGCAGACTGGGCCTCAGGAGCAGGCAAGGCCGCGAGAGTAGGTTGGGCCTCGAGAGTGGGCTGCTCAGCAGGAACAGGCTGCTTAGTGCGTGATGCATGTGAGTGCATGGTTTGGGCTCGGGCCCGTGCAAGCTTGGATGGCATGGCTTGGGCCATGATGGTGGTGCCATTAATCTCGCCGCGGGTGGTTGCCATGGTGGAACTTCGTGGTGGTGCCACTCCACCCATGACCACGTTTAGCCTCTTGGATCGCTGCGGTCCCGTTTCTTGAGTATTAGAAATTTCACTTGTGGAATTTTCTAAATTTCTAGCCATTATATTTTTATTTCACATTTTATCAAAGAATCTTTGCAAATTAAAAAATTCTAATAATAAGAACATATGAAAAATATTCAAATGGACTAGAAAATAGAGAAAAACCTTTTTATGCGAGAGTCTTCTACGAGTATGGATCTTCAGCTCTCAATGAAAGCACCAATTTGTGAATGCAAATTTCCGCCGCTTTTTATTTGGACAAAATTGCACCGACAAAACAATTAACACCTTTGGTCAAGGCCAAAAGCCTCACGCGCCCATGATGAATTGGGGAGGGGGGCTTTGGCCGAAGAACCTCCGATGCCAAAGTTAGAATTTAGAGAGAAAAAGTGTTTTGGAGAATTTCTGGGAGTTTTGCAAGAGTATCAACTTAGCTTTTGGTGAGAATGGGAGCCTATTTATAGGGATAGGCCCGTCCTCTTTGGAGAAATAGTGGCCGGGCATTAGGTGAGATTTTGGGTTTAATTTTGGTTTAATTAGCCAATTTTAATAGGTATTAATTGGCTAATTAAACATAAGGGGAATGTTTTGGTGGTTATAGAATATTTGGAGTAAATAGATAATTAGGTTATGTAATAACTAGCTAATTGATTTAGCTAAAAAGGAAAATTAGGTAAAAGATATATGGGGTGAAATAAGTTTTGAGAGTTACCTTGCAGAAGGGATTTGATGAGATAGGTTTTGAATTGTTACCTATTTTGGGCACTTTTGACTTGGTTGAGGGATGATTGCCCGCTGCTTGCGCGTAGGAATCCCGTTACGTCTCAAGGGTATTTTTGTCATCTGTTGTCCAAAAAGTCACGCGTCGCATTGTGATTATTTTTGGCTCCACATATTAACAGATTTATTTTGGGTCGGGTCATAATACCTGTTTACTTTAATAGGTGTTATACGACACAACCCGTTAAGATATCGAGTATGTCACAAAAACGACACAGACATGAAAAATACGTCGCGAATGCCAAGTCTACGTGTATTCTAGGAAAAAAGAAATGAAGATGCAATGGTGGTGTTTTACAATGTTTAAGCTACTTTCTAATATTTTTTTTAATTTATAAAGATTTTCTTTATTGTTTAAGTATTTAGTTATAAGGGTAAAGTTGTCAATTTGTTAGCAGAATATTAGTTGAAAGATTATGTGAAAATGAATTAAAACTTGAAATGCTAGTGTATTTTCTCAAATGCAAGAGAACTTTGTAGAAGGGGTGTGCTATTCACACACTCCAAATTACTTCTCACACACTCTTTGTTAATTTCTGTCTGTTGATCTTCTGTAATTCATTTGATCCGACGGTCAAAAATGAAAGGCGTGTGTGAGAAGTAAAATAGGGTATGTGGATATCACACATCTTGTAGAAACTCGATAAAATGAGTGTTAGTATTTAATCCATGCAATATGAATTGAGTGTCGAGTGTCCAGTGTTCACCGCGAACCTTTCCTTGTGCACTCTTTACTCTCTCCATACAACATTCAAAACAATGGCGGCATTTGAAGCCGCACTCTCTGTCTACTCCCTCTACTCTTATTTTCCTTGTTATTCCTCCAAATTCTTCTCATCCCCAAACCGTCCGCTCCCCTCAAACTTCATATTTCCAATTCTACCTCTCCCATTTCCCTCAATGAGTCATTTTCCTCTTTCCGGTCCCCGACGCATCCCCACAAGAAAGCTCCGTTTTGAGCTGCTCTGCTCTGCGGTGGAGGAGATTACAGTAGAAAAAGCAGTAAAAGAAAAAGAAGAAGAAACGGCGGAGAAAAGCCAGCAGCAAAACCAGAAGAGGAAGCTGTACGTGGTGAATTTGCCATGGTCTCTGACTGTGGTGGATATCAAGAACCTCTTTGGCGAATGTGGGACTGTCAAAGGCGTCGAGGTGCTTAATTTTTCAATTGATCATCTTCTCTCCTTGTTTTGTTCTTTAATTATGTGGATTTTGTTATTGAAAATTGAAATTTTGGGTATTTAATGTTAATAAACGTTGGATTTTTCAGATTATAAAGCAACAAAATGGGATGAGCAGAGGCTTTGCGTTTGTGACATTGGATTCCGGGGAAGAAGCTCAGGCCGCCATTGATAAATTTCACTCTCATGTGAGTTATCCTGGTATTATACGATTGCCTTGGTACTGTAAGTCTACTCTTAATCTCAAATGGGGTTTGATTAATTTGAATGTTAAACTTGTACTCAGTTGTTTTTGTGAGTAACAGCGATATCAATTGAATTATGGTTACAAAGTTTGAGCTTTTGGGGTTGATAGGAAGGTGATGGTAATTTACTAGATTGAAGTGGCGTGTGATAGATACAAGTTTATTTCCTTCTGTTCAATGGCCAACACAACGAAATTAATTGTTTCTTAGGAACTCAAATGTTTTGTTCTTTTCTGGTTTTCTTTTGATTCATTGAAGTGGTCTGACTAAATGAGTTTGGTAATGGTTTGAATTGTATCAAAGTATCCTTGGATGAAATTTTCATCGCAGTTTTTTTGTTTTATAGAGATGGAAATGATCACTAAGATTGAAAAAAATATAATTACCGGTGTGGCACTAAGTTTTTTTGTTTTACAGGCTGTTCTATTTACGGAGGTGGCACTATGTTGCGTAATTTAGCAGCTATTTTTTGTTGCACGCCTCTTTTCTGTGACATGCACGAGGCTTTCGTAGGAGGATAGATGGAAAAGGTGCTATGGGGTTTTGGGTTCATGACTGTATTTTGGTATGTTTAGTTGGAGAAGATTAAAAGATTTCATAGGGAAGGGGTTGGATGTTTAATGGGACAAAGTAATGCTTCTGACATGACTTTGGCCTTTCGTTTCTTTGGAATTCTATGAAATTCCCTTTTGTTTGTAATTGTTACGGATTGGAAAGCTGTTCTTATTTAGATAGAGTTTATCGTTTATGTTGTATGTTATTGTTAGCTAGAGAGATTCTGCATTTGCTGTTAATATTTAGTGGATAACTTGTCCACAAAAGGATTATAATTGTTTTGACTTGATGAAATTCTATGACCAGGTACATATCTGGAAACTTATTTTTCACTTCCGAATGATTTGATACAGGAGGTGTTGGGTAGGACTATCAGAATTGAGTTTGCAAAGCAATTTAAGAAACCTTCTCCACTTCCCCCCAATCCCCAAGTTGGAGAGACACGCTATAAGCTTTATGTGTCTAATTTGGGATGGAAAGTAAGATAAAGCCATGTCAGAGATTTTGTCTGTGAAAATTTCAGAGTTCCAGTTTCAGCCAGGGTTGTCTTTAGTGGCCCTTCTAGGAAATCTGGTTGATATGGATCTCTTTGTTTTACTACAAAGGAGGAAGCAGAGGCTGCAATTTCTTCTTTGCAAGGGAAGGTAAGAAATGTTTATCAACGTTGTCAGCCATTGTCATTCAATTTTTTCTATTTCTCTGCTCAAGCTTTTGTGATATCAGCTCAAATGGATGTGTTATTTTGCTACTCTAAGTGATATAATTACTAACCCGAACATTTTATGTGTCATTAACATTACACTTAACTATAAAAATATTAAGGGGAAATTCCTACATTTGATATCTTACATTCAAAATGGCACATAATACTTTGTTTGACAGGAGTTAATGGATAGATCAATTAATCTAAAATTTAGCGATAAGAATATTGGTGACTCTGGAAGCCAAAAGGAAGAGGAAGACAGGTTTGAGGGTCAACCTGAAGAATTGCAAGTCCACAAACAGTCTTTAACCAAATTGATCCGTTTTTATTCCAGATTATAATTGGAATCTTGGGAAAGCAGAAATTTTGACCTCAACCACCCATGTAGAGATGGAAGGTGTCCTCCTGTTGTCTGTACATTTATGATTGTCATCTCCTTTCATTTTAGCTTTTCAGTTCTTAAAACAATGGTTGTTTTCTCCGTCCTAAAATGTTGACATACATGTTAATAGATTGTACCACATAGAGAGAGTAATTATTTAAACTTTGTGATTACTCAAAAGAATACAATTTAATATTACGTTTTAGGGTTTAGGGATAAGTGTCCAACATATTTCTCTTTTCTTTCAACATGTATCTTCAGACATTTTTCTGGACGGATGCTAATTGTATGTATAACAAAGTCGATCCTTTCTTGGGACATCTTCTTTAGAGTCTAAGCCAAGGTTTTGATTAGTACTGAAGTGTTGTGGATCACCTAAAAAATAGTTATGCTTGATGCCTTTGCATACTGGAATGTTTGAGTACAGACACATATGTGTCCGTGTGCTGTGTTTTTTATCTTGTTTGGGCAGGAGGCAGGCCTTCAGATTTTACAAACAGAAAGTTTTTTGTTCGTTGTGTTTCCTTGAGGGTTTAATTGATGAAAAAAGTAGTCGGAGGCTGCACAGTTGATGAGCACTGAAATGAGCCATAGCATAATCCAATCGTAGCTGTATGAAGGCAGGAGCATAGCTTAGTATAGAATAGTTGATGCTTTCTTTTCAAGTCACAGTTGATCATATATTGATCTTGATTGTTATGCAGTATCTGCTTGGAAATGAAGAAACGTAGATTGCTTTTGTTTAAAAATAGCTCATATCCAATACGAGGTGAATACAGTAAACTAATTGATTGAATTGTGGGACTTTTCTATGGCAAGCACTTCTAAAGAGTGGAGTTCTGGAATTACTTTTGCATTAGACATTGTCGATAACAATATGAAGTACCTGTCTTTGCCTCAATTTCTTTCTTGCTCTTTTTCTCCCATAGGGTCGTTAATGCATAATAAGTTATTTCTTCGTTTGAGGTATTGAGTAAAACTGATCAAGCATATGGTAATGGAGGAAAAGGTGGAAGGTGCAGATGTATCATGGACTGTGAGGTACTTGGTTTACATCCGGGTTTATTAAGTTACGCATTGTGGGCTCACCATGGTTCTTTGGAAAAGGAAGGAGTTTGGGTTGCAAATAAGAAGAAAGATCCCTAATTGATTAAACTCATAAATGTACAAGTACATATTACTTTGTTCTATTTTCTTGGAGATGTGATATCAGGGGCTCTATCTACCGCGATGAACAATGAATTCAGAGTCATCGCAAGCCACTGGTTTACTAAGCGTAAAATGTTATCTACTGTATAGACCCAGGCTCCAAAGAAGCTTGTAGGTAAGACTGTTGCTCTATTGTGTTTTACATGGATTACGTGTGTGTACACGTGAATATGCACATCCAAGTGTGTAGTTTCTTGTTTGTTGAATAAAGGAGCTAAGTATATGGTAATTGTTAACGTTATTGTGTTGAAGATCGGTATCTTGTTACATATCTCAAATCTTGGCTTTATACATTTTAGTTTTTCTTTACATTTTAGAATCATCAAAATTCTTGTTGAGAGTTGTCCCACATTGGTGAGGGACAAGATTTGCTATGTGCTTATATGGTCTTGGGCTACTCCCCATATTGCCAATTGGTTTTATGGTGGAACCTCAATTTCATCATGGTATCAGAGCAAGGTTGTCCACGTGTGAAGCCCAACGGCCACACGCGCTCCACGTCACCCAGTTGTTGTCCACGTGTAGGCTTGAAAATCCGCCACACGTGCGGGGGCGTGTTGAGAGTTGTCCCACATTGGTGAGATTTGCTATGTGCTTATATGGTCTTGGGCTACTCCCCATATTGCCAATTGGTTTTATGGTGGAACCTCAATTTCATCAATTCTATCAAAAGCATGTCAAATTTATTCTGTGTGCTTTCTTTCCTTTTCTTTTGTACCACTATTTTTCTAGCAGCATTTCTTTCTATTAGTTGATTGGAACCAAATTCACTTTAACAGATTTATGTTGGTTTGGGAAACTGGACCACATGAAAGGGATTAAGCTCTTGGGGTAAGCTCAAGTGGTTAGAGAGGGTTATATGATAGGTCGAGGGTTCTTTGATTCCCTCCAACACAATCACTTTTTTTTTTCTCTTCTGATACTGGAATCATTGCTAAGTTCTCTAAATTTAGATTTATATCCGTAAAAAAGGGTACAAATTGTTTATAGGCTATGATGAATCTAGGGTTGGCGTGATTTTGGAAAAGAGGCGGTCCAAAGTTTAAAAGGAAGGTGTTTAGCAGAGGGAAAATCCAGTCGTTCTTCGTGACGAAAGATAGGTTTGAAGTTGTCTCATGGTACCGTAACTTAATGTCAAACCTCTTATTAAGGTTTTTACTCTACTTCTACCAAAAAAAAAAAAGGTTTTTACTCTACCTTCACATGGAAAATATTCAGTTTAGAGAAAGCAAAAGTTTGCCAATGTTGGTAGAAGTTTGGTAGAGAGACAAGTCTTCCTTCGGTCTTACGGCTCCTGACACGAGACAGCTTCTTTTTGGATGAGGATCCTCAGAATTATGAGAATTACTTTATTATGTCCATTCATCGTATATTATGTGATCAATTTTTATTAGATACTGTTTGTGTTCAATTTTAAATAAAAAAATTTAAAATGATTTTTGACCGCAAGATAACAGATGAATGGACACGATGAAGTGAAGATCCCGATAGGATCCTATTCCCTTCTTTTTAATACAATATCACATTTCCTCTAGTTTTTGACTGACTTTACTAATTTTCTTGACCAAAAATATTTTGGGTTTTAGGAATATTAGAATCATGATTTCTTCTCTTTTTTTAGGGGACTGTGATTTGTTCAACAGTTAATTCGTTGGGAACAAATGTTGGTCCCTACAACACTCTTTAAGCGAATATATGCTCATCTCAAGAGGAATCTGAGGCCCCCTTTTCTTGAGTCCCGCATTTTCACTTTTGTGGATTTTGAAGAGAACATGGAGCTATAGGGGATGCTCGCCATCTTTTCAGTCGGACTTTCTTGTTCTATATTATTGGCTCTCCTTATTTCGTAATGTTCAACCATGACGAGAACCGTGTACTTTCTTTCTAGTCCACCCTTTTAAGATAAACTTTGCAAAAAATTAATCAAATAAGAAATTATGCTTCTCAGTCAAACATTCTCGTTCAACCTGATAGGAGCATATTTATGCGACTTAGTTAGCTTGTTTCCTTGCATTTACTTAGTTAGTTTTTGTTTATTAGAGTGTTTTAAGCCATTTTCATGTGTTTGTAGGTCCAAATGACAAAGTTGGCAAGAAAGTGCAATTTGGAGCATTTTAGAGTAGCTTTGGGCTTGGAATGGATATCATATGCATGGAGCAAGATGGATGGACATTTTTGAAGTTCAAGAGAGGCTAGGAATGTGCTAAACATCTGGAGAAATTAATTCAAGACTTGGAAGATATGGAATCAGCTCAAAACAAGGAGACATTAACCAAACAACCTTATCTTATCCTTATCTTATCCAAACTAACCTTATCCTATCCTAATCCTATTTCACCTTAATTCCAGCTGCAAGGAGGGAATTATTTTTAGACTTGGACACATAAAAACCCCTTTCTAGAAGGCCTATCCCCTCTTGTAGAAACCTTCCGCACTTATCCTTTCTAGAAGCCTAAAAATCTGGCGCCTGGTCCTTTTAGTTTTTCTTTCTAGAAGCTGCATTCCCTACCCCTATTCTCTTTGGTTTCTGATTTCTAGATGGCCTTTTCCTTGTGGGATTGGATTGTTTAGTTCTTCTCCAAAACAAAGTTTTTATGCCGTGTGTCTCAGCCCTATAAATACAACTACGTTCTGCCGCATACCACCACCACCACCACCACACACGAGCCTTAAATTTAGAAAATCCCTTTGTGCCGTAGTTTTTCAAGGAAGGAGAAGAAGAAGCCATCTGGAGCCATGCTTGCCATTCAAGACGTTGGATTGTTTGATCGTTTCTAGGTGTATTCGATCTTTGTTTTCAATGTTTAAATTTAACTGTCTTTGTTTAATTGCGAACATGAGGAACTAAACTCGTTTTAGCTAAAGGAGAATTCAAAGCCATGAACATATACGTGACATGAATTGATTACATCCAGTTATTGTTTCATAAATCGTGAATGCAATTTGCTTAACTGTTTGATTGAAAACTTATTCTTGTATGTTGATTAAGGATGCATACTTAGTTTGCATGCATGAATTTGATGCTAGAATATAGGGGAGTTTCACCTAATAGTTACAAACTTATATTCACAAGTAGTTGAGGTTGCTAGTCACGATCGCGTTAAGTAAATTCCTGGCAAGAGTGTCATTCTGTTCATAGTCACGAATGTCATGTCAATGCTTATGATTTTCATAGAACTTAATGATCTTTCATATGTATCTCTATTATGCTGTTCATATACGGAACTTGATAAGAATAATTTGGTTGCGTCGCTGAGTCCAATTCAATGAATTTAGGAAAATTTGATGGTTAATTAGTGCTGTTCACGGTTAACTTGAGGCATTGTCATTCATGGTTTACAGGAATAAAAACTAGAAATCGATTTGTGTTGCATATGTGTCATGTGTGGAGAAGGACCCTCTAGCCAGCCTTTTACCCATTTAATTCACCCCAATTTCGTATTCTTTAAGTTTATTTTGCAAGTTCGTTTGTTGAAGTTTTAAATTCATCAAAACAAATCCCATTTAGTATGTTGAGTCTTTTTAGTTTAATTTTCGTCCAAATCACCCTTTAGTACTAGTTTTGAGTCATAGTAACTTAGTTTTTGTGTTTTAAGTTAGTTTAGCTCGCTTTAAGTAGTCTAAGTCTAGTTTTTCTGTTTTTGAGTCTAGTTTAGTGATTTAGAGTCCAATTTGTGTAGGTTAGCATCCTTTTTAATTCCTGGCCTAGAATGATCCCTACTTACACATGCTACATCTATAGGGTTTAAGTTTGTGTGCTATTTTATATCACATCAAATTTTTGGTGCCGTTGCCGGGGATTAGCAAAATTGCTAATCTTCATTTTGTTTCTGTTCGTGTCTTTTACTTTGATTTCTGATTTTGTTTTCTTTGTTTTAGGTACTAGTTTATGACTCGAAGTTCTCAACCGGTTTGTGAGCATAACTTGGAGTTTGACAATGATTTTGAACGAAAGTTGGGAAGGAAGAGGAAGCAGCCAGAAGCTAATCCACCTAGTTCTAGCTTTGAATCCGAATTTGAAGAAGAAGAAGAGGAAGAGGAAGAACAAGCCATGGCTGTGGATAATCGTACAATCAAAGAACTTTCAGCCTCAGGATTAGACAATGTCATGCCCTTATGCATTCAATATCCTTGGGCGGCTCAAGGCAAGACCGATGAGTTTGAATTGAAGTCTAGCTTACTGCATCACATTCCTAAATACCATGGGCTGTCCATGGAAGATCCAAACAAGCATTTGAAGGAATTTGAAGTTGTATGTTCGAGCATGACACCAATCAACATGGATGTCAATATTCTGAAGATGAAAGCCTTTCCATTCTCTCTTTTGGAAAAGGCTAAAGATTGGTTATTTGAATTGGCACCTGAGACCGTTACTTCTTGGGAAAGCATGAAGAGAGAATTTTTAGAGAAATTCTTCCCAACTTCAAGAGTTATTCTTTTGAGGAAGAGGATTAATGGAATTCAGCAAGGTCAAGGAGAATCCTTTCCAACGTATTATGAGCGTTTCAAGACTCTTGTTGCATCGTGCCCTCAACATCAAATGAAAGAAGACCTTCTAATTCAATATTTCTACGAAGGACTTCTTCCAATTGAGAGACAAATGCTAGATGCCTCGACAGGTGGTGCTTTGGTTGATAAAACACCAATTGATGCAAAGATCTTAATTGAAAATCGAGCCTTGAATGCACAACAATACGAATGAGTTGGACAAAGAGACCCCCCACAGCAACAGGTTAATGAAGTAAGTTCAATGTCTGAAATTCAATTTCAATTGGCTAACCTCACTGTTATGGTGTCACAGATTGCCGAAGTAACTAAAGTGCAAGGAACAAGTATATGTGGTGTGTGCTCTATACAAGAACACTTTTTTGATGAATGCCCTTAATTGATAGAGAATGAGGGATGGGAAATTGCCAACGCCATTGGGTATCAAGGCCAAAATCAGCCCAAGTTTGATCCATACTCCAACACTTACAATCCGGGTTGGAGAGAGCACCTAAACATGAAGTGGAGGGAGCATCAACAACCTCAACAACAAGGCAGATTTAGACAGCCACCTCTCGGGATATTTCAAAGGCCATTCGCACCAACACAACCCCAAGTCAAAGAGATGGGCGAGGTGAAGAATCAACTTAGGTAGATGGCGAAATTTATGGGACAGATTCAAGAACAAGGCAAACTACCTAGTTCAACCATTGTGAATCCAAAGGGAGGATTTGAAACCGCCAAGGCAATCATGTTAAGAAGTGGCAAGCAAGTTGGAACTAACCCACAACCATCCAAATCAAGTAAAAAAGAGGAGAGAAGTTGCTGATCGAGGAGGAGGAAGAAGTGAAGCCCACGACAAGGGTAGAACAACCCTTGCCGTAACCCTCTAAAGTCTCTAAACCGTCCAATACAGGTAAGGTTGTTTCAAATTTAATTCCTTCTAACGTTATTCCTCCGAATGTGCCTTTCCCTCACAGGTTCATGCAATCTAAGAAAGAAGAGACTGAAAAGGACATTCTAGAGATGTTTAGAAAAGTGCAATTCAATATCTCGCTCCTTGATACAATCAAGAAAGTTCCAAGGTATGCCAATTTTTTGAAAGAGCTTTGCACAATGAGGAAATGAATTTCAAACAAAGAAGTGGTAAGGATAAGTGATAATGTTTCAGCAGTTTTGCAATGCAAGGATCCAGGTAGTTTTACAATCCCTTGTGTTATTGGCAATACTAAATTTGAACATGCCATGTTGGATTTAGGTGCTTCAATTAATGTCATGCCATACTCTATTTATGCATCTATGAACTTAGGAGAGCTTAAAAACAATGGTGTTATAATTCAATTAGCCGATCGTTCTAATGCATATCCGAAAGGAGTTTTGGAAGATGTTTTGGTGGAGGTTGATCACTTGATATTCCCAGCGGATTTCTATGTGCTTGAAATGGAGGATTCGGCCTATGCTACACCATTGCCAATCTTACTTGGGAGACCTTTCATGAAAATAGCCCGAACCAAGATCGATGAGTTCAAGGGGATGTTGACAATGAAGTTTGATGGAGATGTCATTGAATGCAATATTTATGAAGTTATAAGGTATCCTATTAATGATCATTCTGGTTTCTCTACATCAATATTGGATTATTTGGCGTAGGAATTTCTTGACTCCCTAGATAGGGATGCTCTTGAAACAACCCTTGCTCAAGGAAGTGGACTCAAAGACCAAGGGGCTGAACTTTTGCACACTCACGGCAAGAATGAGGATGACCTTGCCGTGCCTTTTGATGAAGAAAGTGGATGGTGGCTACACTTGAGTCATTGCCACAATGTGTGGGTAAGCTTCCAATCCCAATTTCAATTCGCATTTCTTCTAACAAGTTGTTACCTTCAGTGATTCAGGCACCAACTCTCGAGCTTAAACCATTACCAAATCACTTGAAGTATGTCATTTTGGGAGATAAAGAAACTTTGCCCGTCATAGTTTCTTCATCACTCACGGCATTGGAGGGAGAAAAACTAGTTCGGGTGTTGCAAGAGTACAAAACAGCCATTAGATGGACTTTAGCCGACGTCAAGGGGATTAGTCCTACAACATGCATGCATCGCATACTTCTAGAAGAGGGGGCTAAACCAACTTGAGGGGCTCAACGTCGACTCAACCCTCTAATGATAGAAGTTGTGAAGAAGAAGATTATCAAACTTCTTGATTGTGAGGTCATTTATCCAATTTTGGATAGTCACTGGGTTTCACCAATTCAAGTTGTTCCAAAGAAATCAGGAGTCACTGTGGTGAAGAATGAAAAGAACAAACTTGTGCCCACCCGTATCCAAACAGGTTGGAGAGTTTGCATTGACTATAGGAAGCTCAACGCCACCACAAGGAATGATCACTTCCCTTTGCCATTCATTGATCAAATGCTTGAAAGGTTAGCCGGTCATTCTTTTTATTGCTTGCTTGATGGTCATTCGGGATATAAGCAGATTGTGATAGCTCTAGATGACTAAGAAAAGACCACTTTTACTTGTCCGTTCGGTACCTTTGCTTATCGTCGAATGCCATTTGGTTTATGTAATGCTCTAGCCACCTTTGAAAGATGCATGGTAAGTATCTTTTCAGATTTCATTGAGAAGATTATTGAGGTTTTCATGGACGATTTTAGTGTTTTTGGTGATTCGTTTGATGATTGTTTAGCTAATCTCAATTTGATCTTGAAACAATGCATTGAAACTAACCTTGTTTTAAATTGGGAAAAATGTCACTTTATGGTAAAACAAGGCATAGTTTTAGGTCACATAGTTTCAGCAAAGGGAATTGAGGTTGATAAATCGAAAATAGATCTTGTACGTTGCTTACCCTCTCCCACTTTGGTGAGAGAGGTTCGTTCTTTTCTTGGACATGCAGGATTCAATAGACGATTCATCAAAGATTTCTTGAAGATCTCCACACCCATATGCTGACTCCTACAGAAGGTGTGCCCTTTAAGTTCAACGATGAATGTGAGAAAGCCTTTAATCACCTCAAGGAGATGCTAACTTCGGCCCCCATCATAGTTCCACCAGATTGGAGTCTTGCTTTTGAGCTTATGTGCGATGCCTCAGATTATGCAATAGGGGCTGTTTTGGGATAAAGGAAGGACACGAAGCCACACGTCATCTACTGCGCATCCCGGACCTTGAATGACGCTCAATTGAACTACTCAACCACTGAAAAAAGCTTCTTTCTATTTTCTTTGCTTTAGATAAGTTTCGTTCTTATTTACTTGGAACTAAAGTTATAATTTACTCTGACCATGCAGCTTTGAAGTACTTACTCACGAAGAAAGAAATGAAGCCAAGGTTTATTTCATGGATACTCTTTCTCCAGGAGTTCGACATCGAAATTCGAGACAAGAAAGAAAGTGAGAACATGGTGGCTGATTAGTTGAGTCGTTTGGTACATGATGAGGAGCCATTACCCATCCCTGAAGCATTCCCAAACGAGCAGTTGCTGTCCATTAAGGTAAGTGACCCATGGTATGCTAATTTAGTGAATTATTTGGTGTCTAAACAAGTTCTAAGCACCCTAAACAAGCACTAACGTGATAAACTTAAAAAGGATGCACGGTTTTATGTTTGGGATGACCCGTACTTGTGGAAATATTGCCATGATCACATTCTTCGTAGGTGTGTGCATGATTCGGAGTTTAATTCAATTTTAGCTTTCTGTCACACTTATGCATGTGGAGAACACTTTGGTACACAATGCGCATCACTTAAGGTTTTAGAATGTAGATTTTATTGGCCTACTATCTTTAAGGATGCTAGAACTTTTTGCATAACCTATGATCGTTGTCAAAGAACAGGCAATATAGGTCCAATGGACCAAATGCTGCAGGCCCCAATTCTTTCTGTTGAAATTTTTGATGTTTGGGGTATTGATTTTATGGGTCCTTTTCCTTCATCTCATGGTTTCAATTATATTTTACTTACGGTTGATTATGTATCGAAATGGGAGGAAGCAAAAGCTGCCCGTACTAATGATTCTAAAGTGGTTGCAGATTTCATTAAAACTAACATATTTGCAAGGTTTGGAATGCCACGAGTACTTATAAGTGATGGAGGTTCCCATTTTTGCAATCGAACCATTGAGGCGCTGCTCAAGAAGTACAATGTCACGCATAAGGTTTCAACACCTTATCATCCTCAAACAAGTGGGCAAGCCGAGGTTTCTAATCAGGAAATCAAGCAGATTTTGGAGAAGACAGTTGGGCTAACTTGGAAAGATTGGAGCTTGAGTTTGAATGATGCACTGTGGGCGTATTGTACAGCCTATAAAACACCAATTAGGATGTCTCCATTTCGTCTCATATATGGGAAACCATGCCATCTTCCAGTTGAATTAGAGCACAAAGCACATTGGGTAGTCAAAACGTTTAATATAGACATAGATATGGCTGGTCTTCATAGGAAGCTTCAATTGAATGAGCTTGAGGAGATTAGGAACAAGGCTTATGAGAACGCTCGTATTTACAAGGAGAGGACGAAGGCATTCCATGACAAGATGATTCGTAGCAAAACGTTCTCAAACGGGCATAAAGTGTTACTTTTCAACTCCCACCTTCGATTGTTTCCAGGTACGTTGCGTTCTAAATGGATTGGCCTTTTTGTTGTTACTAATGTTTTTTCTTATGGCGCAATCCAAATTCAAAGTTTGAAGACGGGCCAAGAATTGAAAGTGAATGGTCGCCATTTGAAGCCTTACTACGAATATTTCGAGGACCATGTTGTGGAGGAAATACCCCTCCATTCCGTGGGCTCTAGTGAAGCATAATTGAAGGTATCGTCTAGCTGGAAGACGTTAAAGCAAGCGCTTCTTGGGAGGCAACCCATGCGTTTGAATAAAGAAGACCTAGGAATCTCTAGCTCCACAACCAGATTTGCATTTCTTAACCCTACTCTTTATTGCTTTTACTTTTCCATAATTGTCATGTTTGTTAGTTGTGTTGCTTGTTTGTGTGTAAGTCTATGTTTGAAACATTGAGGACAATGTTTGGTTTAAGTGTGGGTGGGGGGGGGGCGGGAGGGGGTAAAAAGGTGCTTTTCATTGAATTTTTTGTTGGATTTCACCACCTAGCACTTCTAAAAGTTGCTGCTCACTGCTTTTAAGTGTTTTTATTGTGTTTTGGAATGTTTTGAAAGAAAAATACGAAAAAAAATTGAAAAAAAAATCGAAAAAGTTTTGAAGAAGAAACCAAAATGAGTCGTTTTTGGAGTTGTTTTTCTGTGTTTGTGTCTTAGGGTACCTTCCAAGTCAATGATGAAGATTTGGTTTTTAATTGCATAACTGTTAAAGAATTACAAACATGGATGGAAGTTTGATATTCTCTTTGGTTTATGCTTAGTTGCAGTTGTTGTTTATGAATTCACATGTAATCACAAAAGGAATTTTTTTTTTTGTAACATGCTTGAAGGAAGAAACTCAAACTAACGCTACAACCCTGAGAAACTTAAGCCTATACGTTATTTGGAGAGTTATTAATCTTGATGTTCTTGTTTTCTAAAGTCATTGCATGATCTCATTATTTCTTTGCTTGGTTGCTACTTAGAATGTGTTTTCATCATTATAGATCCAAATACTAGAACTCATGCCCATTTCATTCAAAGCATAAAATTGAATGTGTATTGTAGGTTTACCCCTTTGAGCCTTATTTAACCAAAGCCAAAATGCCTTACCCTTTGGATATGTATTGTAGGTTTACCCATTTGAGCCTTATTTAACCTATTTTCTTTGTTAGCCACATTATCCTTACCTAGCCTAATATAGGACTATCCATACCCTTATTCTTAAAGGATAGTGAAGCATGACTTAGAAGGAATTCCTTTGATCGACATTATGTAGAAAAACAAGTGTGGGGGAAGGTTTTTCGTTGGAAATTGGTGAAGTAGTATGTTTTGTGTTTCAAAAGAAAAAAAAAAGAAAAAAAAATGTGAAAGGAAAGCAAAAGGAAGAAAGAGTTGAGAAATAAGTGGGAATGAGCTCACAAGTATTGGTTGTTGAAGAAGGGTCCAAAAAACTGAATCTGGTTCTAAAATGTGTGAATATCCCCTTTGTGTTTTAAAGTTGGTTGCTGCATTCAAAAGTGAATTCTAAGTGTTGATTTCATTGCTATGCTTATTATAACTTTAAGAACCTTTGTTTATCCTTAACCTTTCTTTGTTATTCAATACCTTAGCCCCGTTACAACCCTTAGACTTATGTCTTGATTGTTCTGTGTTCAATATGTGGAGTTTGGGATTGGTATGAGCATATGGTGTCCCTGGTTCTTGCATCTAAGTAGTAGCATTACGTTCATGAGATCATATTCATATGTGTATTAATAATTCCAGAAAGTGCCTTCTTTGTTATAACATATGTGAGTGTTTAGTCTACATGTTTACATCAATCTTCTCACATATACCTAGTGTAGGGAGTGTAGTCAGAAAATTCGTGTGGAAATAGAGTGTATATCTGGTAAGGAATTGAGAGAGTCTCTAAGGAATGTTACTACATTCAAAATGTTGTTTTAATTGATTAAATGCGAGCTAGTGAGTGGCTACTGCGATTAAGTGCGATTAAGTATGCGTTAAGTAAATTCCTGGCAGGAGTGTCATGCTGTTCATAGTCACGAATGTCATGTCAATGCTTATGATTTTCATAGAACTTAATGATCTTTGGTATGTATCTCTATTATGCCGTTCATTTAGGGAACTTGATAAGAATAATTTGGTTGCGTCGCTGAGTCCAATTCAATGATTTTAGGAAAATCTAATGGTTAATTAGTGCTCTTCACGGTTAACTTGGGGCATTGTCATTCATGGTTTATAGGAATAATAACTGGAAATCGATTTGTGTTGCATATGTGTCATGTGTGGAGAAGGACCCTCTACCTAGCCTTTCACCCATTTAATTCACCCCAATTTCATATTCTTTAAGTTTATTTTGCAAGTTCGTTTGTTTATGTTTTTAATTCATCAAAACAAATCCCCATTTAGTATTTTGAGTCTTTTTAGTTTAATTTTCGTCCAAATCACCCTTTAGTGCTAGTTTTGAGTCATAGTAACTTAGTTTGTGTGTTTTAAGTTAGTTTAGCTCGTTTTAAGTAGTCTAAGTCTAGTTTTCTGTTTTTGAGTCTAGTTTAGTGATTTAGAGTCTAATTTGTGTAGATTAGCATCCCTTTTAATCCCTGGCCTAGAACGATCTCTACTTACACATACTAAATCTATAGGGTTTAAGTTTGTGTTCTATTTTATACCACATCACAACCTTCTCGACTATTTTTATTCAGCAATGTTGCACCTCCTAGTGTTAACTGAATAAAAATGGTTTGTCTCTTTATTGGATAATCGTTAAATGACCAAAAGATATTATATTTGGTTAATTTTTTGACAGTGTTGATTTTCAAACGATGACTTAGAAGATAGACGGTTTGAATCATTTTGCAATATTGCATGATGAGAAAGAAAGAGAACCAAGAAGATAGAACATAAATGTTCCTCTTTGCGATATTCTTTCTAACATTATATTCTCCTTTTTTCTTTTCTTTATTTATCGAACATAGAAAGGCTGTGTCATCATTGACTCATATGTTCTCTTTAGTCTAAAGTAGAGACTAATCATTGTTTGTCACAAATCTTGTAGAAAAACTACCCTGCATATCCCCATTGTGTTGCTCTCCCTCTCCCTCTCCCTCTTCCTTTCCCTCTCATCACAAGACAACACTCCATCCTTACGTGGCTTACGCAGAATAAAGAGAGCGGCACAGTGGTGATATGCAACCGTGACACGAAAGTTTGTTCTCCAAATTTAGGCTTTGTTAATGTAGACTTCTATAGAGAAACTTAGTTGTGTGGATTTCTCGCAAAAAATGCACTTCAAAGTTTGGTACACCCATCATGGCGGCTCTAGTTTTAGTTTATAGGTAGAATGCCTCTTTCACCAATTTAGTGGAAGAGAGTAGAGCAGAGGGATTTGGATCCCATTTGGATTCTTTGTGTGAGGATCCTAGTCCAAGGGATTCTTACATTCTATCCGTTCATCGTACATCATGCGATCATAAATTCTTTTGATTTTTTATTTAAAATTCAACACAAATAGTTTTGACGAAAGTTGACCGCACGACGTAGGATCCTCACAAACAGTATACGGAGAGGTTCCTCATCTACAGTGGAGCACCTTGAGATGTGATATGTTCACTTGCAACTGTATTAGTCTTTTTCTTTGGACAACAACAAAAGTCAGGCATTCATAAAATAAAACTCCCAACCAACACCAGCACGTTAGTCAACAACATTATCTCCCAAAAAGCGAAAAAAAGAAAAGAAAAAGAGAATGAACAAAGAAAAAGAAATAAAAAAGGAAAAGCAGAAAACACAACACACCTCATCTGGTAGTCTAATATATCAGCTTTTGCTTTCCAAGTAAGCTGCTTTTTTTCTACCACAAGTCCCAACCCATCTTGTCTCTGCAAACAAATTTAAATTGCACAAACTTTCTGTTCCTGCTTTGACAACTCTTCAGAATCTCTACAAGTGCAGTGTGTGCTCATTGCTAGCAAGAAAAATCCCCAACCCATCCAATCTAGTTAACAATCTTCAGGTAAACCATTTTTGGTCTTCTGTTCTAATGTCCTTCTTCTGACTTGCTTATTAGACCATCTCCAACGCTAAGGTCCACACCCAAACTTTTACGGTGCTCTAAACAACTTTTACTCATTTCAATAGCCAATTCCCTCAACTCTGCAGTACTAAATTTAGCACCTCAGCTATATTAATTTTCGCGCAACTGTTTTAGCCTCAGTTAATTTTTTCGTTAACATCTTTGTCTTTTAATCTTTCTGTTGATCTCTAGGGCATATAGTATTGAATTATTTGCCCCAAGAGTCGAAAAACAGATTTTGCTTGCGAAGCAAGAAAAACATGATATTGAGAATGTGAGTATTGGGTGCGTGGGTTTTAGAATTCAGATTAGTGATGGGGTCTCAAGGCAGCCCTAAAACTTGGATACCATATATGAACACAAAAGATTGTTCTCAAGGCTTTTGTAGTTTGTATTGCCCACAGTGGTGTTACATCGCAATACCACCCCCACCTGCCTTTGAGTTTCCTCGAGACGATTCATCGTCATCGTCTCCAAATTTCTCTCCTCTTGTTATTGCAATTATTGGCATTTTGGTCAGTGCCTTTCTTCTTGTGAGCTACTACGCCGTAATCTCCAAGTACTGTGGCAACGAGGACCGGAGGAGAGCAAGAAGAGAAAGTCATGGCCTGAATGAGGAGCTCGATGACACTTACAACCCGTCGATCCATGAGCCGTGGCATGTAGCAACGGCTGGCTTAGATGAGGCTTTGATTAAGTCATTAACAGTTTGTAAGTACAGGAAAGGAGATGGATTGGTTGAAGGAACAGATTGTTCGGTTTGTTTGAGTGAGTTTGAAGAAGATGAGAGCCTGAGGCTGTTGCCTAAATGCAATCATGCTTTCCATCTCCCTTGCATTGATACATGGCTTAAATCTCACTCCAATTGCCCTTTGTGTCGCGCTAACATAGTTTCTGTTTCTGCAAATGCTTTTCAATTGCCTCCCAATGCAGTGTCTGAAAGTCCTCGATTAACCGATCACGATACATCATCATTTGCTGAAAGCCAAGGAGCAAATGAAAATGCGGTAACGGCACAAGATTCAGAAAGGGATTCTTCTCAAAACGTGGATGTAATTCATGGAGATCAAGTTATTCCGAAGACATCATCGGTACGTGCTTTTAGTGATTTGGGAAATGCAGAAGGGAGAGAGTGTACCATCATTGAGATTGGAGGAGACCATGAGGGATATCATCAAGTAGTTAGAAGGTCGGTTTCCATGGACGATTCACGTGGAAACCGTGTTTTAGTTGCAGATATTATTCGCATGAATGACGAGTACGATGAAGAGGACAATGATATAGATCATGTGGGAGGCTCAGATGATGCTGCTGGTCCTTCAAAACGGTCCGCTGGAGGAGCTGGAAAATCTAGCCATAGAAAAGGAGTACTCCTGCATTGTGTTATGAGTCCAGTTGCAATGAAGAGATCATTTTCAAGCGGAAGATTCTTTCAAATTAGGCCTTCAAGAGCAGGGCATACAGTAATTCCTCCAGTCTAGAAAACTACTATTGTGGGAATTCGGATTAAAGTGGAAAACCAAAGATTTTATTCTGAATTAGGTATTATATTTATCTGTTTACAATCCATTGTACGACTTCATGAGGTTTTAAATCGAAAAATTGTTGTGTTCGACGAGTGTATAGAATGTCCTTTTTAGGTTATAAGACTAACGATGAAGTGTTAATATTTTTAGACGGATATGGTATACGCTAATGGTATGCAAATATTTCTCCGATTAATATATTGTTTCTTTTGGAGTATGTTTTACTGTTTTCTAATATCCATTGGACTACACATGGTGAACTTTGGACACTGCATGTCCAAATTTTCTAAATATACGAAGCATTCAACAAACTCTTATCCAATATTTCGCTAGTTCCAAGTTTTACCTGGTGGGAAATGGTTAACACTTCACTCAGGTCATGGGGATATATTTTGCAAGATTTTTTTCATGTGTAGGAACTGTGGTTCCTATACGTTATCAGTAAGTTTGGCTCGCCATATTTTCCTCACTTCATTTGCTCTCTGTTTGTTTATTCGTTCGTAGTTTGGGCCATGGTCAAACTGCGTCTTTCTGTCTATCAACTCAAAGAGCATAGGATCCTATCTGAATTCTCTTTGTGGGTTAAACACACAAAATATGTAACGAATGAAACGAGAACATGTGCACAAAGTATATATGTATTGATTTAATTTTGTAGGTTACAATCTCTGTTTACAACTTTTCTTTTGATTCAGTCTTCAAATTTGATGTAGATGGTTGATTGTTGATCTAAGGGTCGCGATGATTTGATCTCGGACAAACGATTGAATGATTGCTTCAAGTTTTGGGCTTGAAAACAATGTGTGGATGATCTTTACCTCAAGGGTGCGGCAAAGGTAGTGTTTGATGCGTGATTTTGTTGCTTCAAGGGTCTTGGCGACTTGATCTTGAAATGAACGTTTGCTACAAGTTTATAAGCTTGCAACAAAGTCTTGAAGGAATCGGCACGAGTGCTTCTTGATTCTTCAAGGGAGCGCTTCGGCTTTGGTCAAGAGAAAGCTTCGGCTTTGGTTGAATGTTCTCTGAAGAGAGCTTTGCCAGTGTATTAGTCTTCAAAGGTTTGGCACAGGTTTTTTTGTGTAGAGATTTTTTTCGACCTCAAAGGTTTGGCAGAGGTTCTTCTGTGTAGAGATTTTTTGACCTTAAAGGTTTGGTAGAGGTTCTTATGTGTAGAGATTTTTTCGACCCTTATCAATGTGAGACGACCTTGTCTTTATAGGCTTCTCAAGGCTTGCCCTTGGGTGGATTTGGCTTTGATTTATGTCTTAATTCGTCCATGGGAGAATTTAGGCATGTTTTGTGTCTTAATTTTAGCCACTTTACTCCCTTGGCTGAAATTATGAGGCCTTGTTGCGTATTATGTGAGGAATCTTCAATTCTTGCCTATTTTATGAAGATGCCTTAACTTTCTTTTCGGTTTTAAGATTGATTTGGACCCCTAGCCGGATTTAGGAGAGTTTGTTATCCCTTTGCCAAATTTAAGGAAACTTTTGTACTTCTTTTGCTTGATTTGTGCCACATGTCATTGATGACTTGTCTATTTGTGATGAGTCATATGCCATGTGGTGCTTTGTCATGCATCATTTATATGCAACGAAATTTACATGATGAGCTCAATTTGCCCTTGTTGTGATAGCTTCATGAAAAGCTCTTTGAGGATGAAACACTTGTCAATGGGATGGCTCACGATACGATGGTATTTTTAATACCTAGGATCGTTAAAACAATTTATCTCTTCAGGGCGCTTGCATTCTGGTAGCTCGATCACCTTTTTTTTTTTCCAATAGATCGTCTAGGATTGCGGCCACGTCCAAGTCCGAAAAGAGTATGTCTTTTGCTTCAGCTCCCACAAGGTGTTTTTGTACCTATCTTGGGTGTGAGAAGGCTCACCTCTTTTTATCTCTTTTGCTTTGTTCTTGGAAGAGATCTTGACAGTCGCATGGGAGGTCTTGACATGTGTATTATTGATGGTAAAAGCTTCCTTGGAGGGCTTTTTCCCAGTCTTGTCTACCTTCGGAGCGAACACCTTGTCCTTCTTGAAGTTTGTGATTAGCTCTTTTTTCCCACGGTTGGTGATACTCAGCTCCATGTCATGGGACCGAGTCACCAGTTCCTCAAATGTCCTTCACTTATGCCTTGGAGGATGTAGTGTAGGCCCCAGTGCATGCCTTGAACGCACATCTCAATGGAGGAGGTTTTAGAAAGACGATCCTTGCAATCTAGATTTGATAAACGCCATTTGTTAATGTAGTTAATGACTGGTTCATCCTTCCATTGCTTTGTACTCGTCAGCTCCAGCATGCTTACGATGCAGCAAGTGTTGTAAAAACGGCTGAGGAATTCTTTTTCAAGCTGGTCCCAGCTATTGATGGATTTGGGCTTGAGGTCGGTGTACCAGTCAAATGTGTTACCTTTTAATGAGCACACAAATAACTTGGAAAGGTAGTCTCCCTCCATCCTAGCATTGTTGCAAGTTTCAATAAAATGAGCAATATGTTGTTTAGGATTGCCTTTTCCATCAAATTGCATGAACTTTGGCGGCTGATAACCTCTTGGCATCCTCAAGGAGTCAATCTTCTTGGAGTAGGGCTTTGAGTATAGGATAGAGTCACACGAGCTTCCTTCGTACTGCGCCTTGATGGTGCTAGTGATCAATTGTTGTAGCTGCTAGATGAAAAGAGATCCCGTGAGGGCTGTTGCTTGGTCTAGCTTTTCCTTGGCTTGGTCCACCAGAGGCTCATCTTTTTCGTCGATTTCCTCCTTTGATGGATCACCCTTTGGGTCAGCTTTGTCGCCGTCCTGTGCCTTTAAGCAGTTGACGAGTCTGGCAATTTACAGGTCATTTTCCTCTACGGTCATTGTCAGTCTTGCAATTACTTCATTCATTTGAGCTAGCTGCTCCTCAATGGAAGTTATGCTAGTAATCATGACTTGCATGGTTACGAGACACGAGTTCCTTAAGTCGGCGTCAGAAGTCAAAGACTCAGAGTACCTCCTTAGACTTTCTTCCATTGGCACTTTTAGTGAGGCTAGGGTGATCACA
This sequence comes from Crataegus laevigata, assembly GCA_963580275.1. Classification (NCBI taxonomy): domain Eukaryota; kingdom Viridiplantae; phylum Streptophyta; class Magnoliopsida; order Rosales; family Rosaceae; genus Crataegus; species Crataegus laevigata. The sequence continues at coordinate 35,637,060 of OY756948.1, read as the reverse complement.
GGTTCGTGCCTTAAGTGCTCTTGCACCTTCGGCAATGTTAATGGAGGGGTGGAAGGCACGGTAGCGAGAGTTCTCGCCTTGCTTCGAGTTGTGATGCCCAAAATGCCACCACTTGAGGCAAGGATGCCTTTGTTCTTCACATTGGTAGTGGGAACAACTTGATCATTTCTTGATGCCATTTGTGCTTTTTGCAGTTTTGAATACAAAGATGAGAGGCAAAGATGTCCCACTGGGCGTGCCAAATTTGAAAACACAAAAATTCTGTAACAAATGAAATGAGAACACGTGTACAAAGTAGATTTGTATTGATTTGAATTTTGTAGGTTACAATCTCTGTTTACAACTTTTCCTCTGATTTAGTCTTCAAATTTGATGTAGATGGTTAATTGTTGATCCAAGGGTCGCGATGACTTGATCTTGGGCAAACGATTGAATGATTGCTTCAAGTTTTGAGCTTGGAAACGATGCGTGGATGATCTTCACCTCAAGAGTGCAGCAAAGGTAGTGTTTGATGCGTGATTTCGTTGTTTCAAGGGTCTTGGTGACTCGATCTTGAAACGAACATTTGCTACAAGTTTATAAGCTTGCAATAAAGTCTTGAAGGAATTGGCACGAGTGCTTGTTGATTCTTCAAGGGAGCACTTCAGCTTTGGTAGAGAAAACGTTTCGGGTTTGGTTAAATGTTCTTTGAAGAGAGTTTTGGCAGTGCATTAGTCTTCAAAGGTTTGGCAAAGGTTATTCAATGTGGATTTTTTTCTACCTCAAAGGTTTGGCAAAGATTCTTCTTTGTAAAGATTTTTCGACCTCAAAGGTTTGGCAGAGGTTCTTCTGTGTAGAGATTTTTTCGACCTATATGCTTGTGAGAGGACTTTGTACTTATAGGCTTCTTAAGGCTTGCCTTGGGCGGATTTGGCTTTGATTTATGTCGTAATTCATCCATGGAAGAATTTAGGCATGTTTTGTGTCTTAATTTTAGCCACTTTACTCCCTTGGCCAAAATTATGAGGCCTTGTTGCCTATTTTGTGAGCAATCTTCAATTCTTGCCAGTTTTATGAAGATGCCTTAACTTTCTTTCCGGTTTTAAGATTGATTTGGAACTCTAGCCGAATTTAGGAGAGTTTGTTCTCTTTTTGCTGAATTTAAGGAAGCTTTTGTACTTCATTTGCTTGATTTGTGCCACATGTCATTAATGACTTGTCAATTTGTGATAAGTCATATGCTACGTGGAGCTTTGCGATGCTTCATTTGTATGCAACAAAATTTATATGTCTATAGTGGGATTATTTCATCCCATCCATTTGTTAGTCAGCTTGCAGTCAGAAATCGTTATGAAAATTTTCTTTTAAATTGAACAGAAACAGTACCTAACGAAAGCTGGTCGCAGAATATACGATGGACGACTAAGATGAATTGATCTTATTTGGGTTCATATTTAACATTGGGCTTTTTGTTAGTGAAAGCACAAAGGCGTCAAAACAAATCAGACTTGCCCAAAGCACAAGTTACAAGCCTAAAGCAATGGGAAGCCATTTCAGTCGTAACATGGGCCATATCCCTATGATTGAAGTGATGGGTGATAGTGACCAACTCACCACTAGCCAAAAAGTGCTTTTCAAGGGCATGGCAAGTAAATAAGGGATGACTCACTGCTCTCCAAAAGATATCAATTAAAGGCAAGGCAAGAAGGGTCGGGCAAAATTGTCTATAAAACAAGAAAGGGACACTGGAGACAATGACACTCAACCAACCAATCAAAAGACATCCAAATTCTACTCTCAAGCCAGTCTGTACCCAAAAAAGCTAAAACTTGTCCAGATTTAGTCTTTTTAGCTATAATTCCCTTAGTAAAAGCCATCTTTTGTCTAGCATAAAAGTTCTGCTATCTTCCATTAGTGTTGTAGTATTGATTCCCTTGTGTAAAACCTATTTATTTTTCATCTTCCTTAGTGTACAAATCTCTGTAAATACAAAGAGAAATGGCTGTAAGAAGTTCAACCTTGCCTGACAAGGTTAAATCTTACCTGAGTCTCTTTTGTTTATACTTATGTGTAATAGATCTATGGTTCAATGCATGTTCCCTTATGGATTTAAGTCATTTTCAACTACTTTATAAGTTAAAAGTTTCATTTGCAATTGAATCCAGAGAAGTTAACAAAACCAGTTTTCACTAATGTAAACTTTGATAGAGAAAGTGGTTAAAAGGGACTTGAACTCCCTTCATTTTTGACATACAAGATTATGAACTAAATGTCCTTGTTTACAAGGCAAGAAAAAGAACTTAATGCAGACTTAACCCATATGTAACAATCCTTTGATAAACAAAAGTTTAAGTAACTTGGGGCACGAGCAATCAACTTAACTCACACCTATTAACAATTTGTTATACTAAGATAACAGTGGGATGCTCAGATCCTTGTTAGTTTTGATTGTGAGCCTTAAGGCTTGCACCAAAGGCCCTACAAAGGCACATTTCAAACTAACTATAACTATTTTTGAAATACACTAAGCAGCAAGAACTTGCCTGATAACCAACAAAGTACCATCTCACCAGAGAGATGTGTGAGGGAAATCCTGCCCAAACATAATTTTGGCATGGTCAGTGAGATCTAAGAAGAAGAAGTAAGGAGCAAACTTTCAGGTTGAAAACAGAGTACGGGCAACCCCATTTTCCAAAAAGATCAAACATGACAAATCACTCGGAAGACTTTTCCTCCTTACGAGGTTCTGCTATTCTGGGGAGCCCAACTTCCTTTGAAAAGTAGGGCAAAAGTTACGAATGAAGACTTGCAAGCTATTATGGTGCAAGTGTTGGGAAGTATAGAAAATATCCCTTTGGAAACTAGATGAGAGATCAGCAGACTCTATTTCTTAACGGGAAGTCTGTAAAGAAAGTTGAAGTTAGAGTCCTCCATACCAAGAAATGGTTATGCCAGGGAGGTGATTAGGGAAACAAGCCTTCAAAAGGAACTAGTGATCACTGTATTTCCCTTACTTGAGGAAAATAAGGATAAGAGGAAGAAGAAGGAGGAAATTAGGGCCAGTCGGCCAGAGGAAGAAGAGATCCAGGAAACATGTTTGCCCAACCCTTTATTATTCTTAATAGATGGTAGGGGATAGATCTGGTTAAAAGAAAGGAAGTTTGGGATGACTCAGCAAGTGGGATAGACTAATGGAAAAAGTTTGCCTATAACTTCGGGTAAAACCCTCCCTTATAGTCCACCATCATTGGCTAATAAAGAAGGGGAAACTAAGTGGATATAGCTAGAGCTACAGAATGAGGCTTTCTCAGGCAATGAGCGTAGTCTGAAGTTGGGACCTTCTTATACCCTACACAATAATGTAACTAACTAGCAACTTAGAAATGAGTTGGCCGAACGAAGAAGGATGCTGGTCCAGAATGCTCAATCAGAGACTCACCTAATGTTCATAATAACATACCAGAAGCCCTACCCTGAGTACATTGATGAGCAGAACCTTTTTCCCCTTAACTTCAAGATGCTCGCGTTCCTAACCTTTAGTGGGGATGATTGTAATGTGTCTTCCAGAGACCACATATTCACGTTTTTTCAACTATCGTGTAGCATTTGAAGACAACCCTAACTACAAGTTGAGACTGTTTAGGAATTCATTGGTAGGATTGGTATTTCAGCGATACTTTCTATTACCCCCTAATTCCATTGCCAACTGCGGGCAAATGGAGATGGCCTTCCACGAGCAATTTTATAGGGTGGAGCCCGATATGACCATTAATTATTTGGTAGAGGTAAAATAGTATAAACACGAGTCTATAGAAGACTTCCTGATGAGGTTTAGAAGGACAAGGATGAGGTGCCAGTTTCCAATCAATCATGCTCAACTCATAGCCATTGCCCAGAAGGCTTTAATGCTACCTTTAAGAATTTTATTTTTATGATGTACAGTTTAATGAGCTTCAGGAGTTGGTGATTGCAGCTACTAAGTATGAAAAGTTGTTAATAGAAGAACATCAGGTGAAGCACTCGTCCAAAGTGTTTCCTTTCTACAAGAGCAAAGCCCCAATACACCAGTTAGAGTTTGAAGGTTTAGAACCAGAACAGAATGATAGCAGTGTAGGAGAAGGAATTGAGTTGTGAGTAGCAAAGATGACCACTCCCTTTAAACTGTTAATGGTGAAGAGATTGGTCTAACATGTCAAAGACCAGAAGATTGTGATGAATGATGGAGGTTTTGTACCCATAAAGCTCCCAAAGTACCATACTTATTCCTTCAATTTGACCAAGGCAGCAAACATCTGTGAAGAGTTAGTGAGGGCTAGGGTAATTTTTCCCGACAGCACCAAAAAAATGCCTAAACCAGAAGAGTGAAGAGAGAAGAAGTAATGCAAGCTTCACTACACATTTAACCACGCTATAGCTAACTGTGTGCAGTTCAGAGATTGGGTCTAGGACCTCATAGTGAAAGGGAAGTTGTTGCTAGAAAAACCTCAGCCTAATATGATAATTGACATAAATCCATTCCCAAAAGCCCTAATTAACATAATCAACCTTAACTGGGTTGAAAAAAGGAAAACAAAGGCTACTTGGGAAGAGATGGGCGAAAGAAGGCAAGCTGTTAGGCCATTAGAATGTGTTAGAAAGTTGCCTAATAGACCCTAAGCAGCTGTGATCAAGGGAGTGGTGTTATGCAGCAAATGCCAGTGTGAATGTGAGCTCGAGGTGCCAGCATTGGGTGCCATTATTGATCGAGAGATAGCCAGAAGAAGAGAAATGGAAGAATATGATGCTCGCAAAAGTGCCATTTGGGCAGTTGAGAAAGAAACCTCCAAGAATATGTTCCAGAGGTTAGGTAGAGATTCAGAACCAAAAGGCTTATCAGAGGTGTTCAGAAATTATGAAGCCGCTGAAGAAGCAAAGGATAAAAAAGCAAAGATGCCAAGATGGGTGGATGTGAAACCTCCCTAAACAAGTTATCATGGCAATATAAAGCAAGGATGGCTAGAGAACACTAAAGCTAATTTCCCAAGTCACTAAGAAAGATTCAGCTAGACTTAGCAGAAAATGGTAAATAGTCGAGAAACATGGGAGACCTGTTTAAAGAGATGGGGGCATCCATGATAAGGAGGGTTCAGAGACAACACAAAGCTCACATGAACTCATTGAAAATCTCTACCATGTCAAAAGCCTTTGAGAATGTCAAGTTCGAGAAGGTTCCTCAAGGGGGAAGGAAACAACTTCAGTGAAAAAGTAAGAAAGAAATAGAAAAAGCCAATAGTAAAACTGAGGGTGAAAGAGATCATTTGCCTCAGAACCCCTATCCAGAGAAATATAGAATCCTAAGAAGAGCTCAAGATAGTGTAGTGATGATGCCTACCACAGGTTGGAGTCCAGAGCCTATTTATTTTGGGACTATCTCCCTTAAGAGAGGGTTACCTTCACCTTTATTACTCTTTGTGAAATCCCAAGGGAGTTACATGACTTTGGTGTAGCAATAGAAAAAGAGGTGCCCGAATTGATGTTGATAATAATACACTGGCACGGATGGATCAATTTGCGTATCAGATTGAACGAAAGAAAGAAGAAGAAGTACTTGGACCTAGCAACTTCCACGTAAACATGGCTTATGTTTTATCAGCCATGTTCTGTGTCGAACCATATCAGCCAGCTACAATGGAGGGTGATTATTTGGTACCAGAACTAATGATGGCACTTGTTAACATTTAGGAAGTTGGGAAAAGAGGATTAAGCATGGTAGACTTGCTCGAACCTGCACGAAAAGAGCCCGAGATGATATATTCTTACCAAATGGTGTTTAGTAGACCAAGCTTAGCCTTGGCAAACCATCTCAAGCCTATATATATTACTACTCATCTTGAGGCAATACATTTCAAGAGGGTGTTGATAGATAGGGGAGCAGCAGTTAACGTGCTCCCACTCAAACAAATGAAGAGGTTGTGCAAAAATGAGAAATGTCTTATTCCTACCGATCTAATAGTTTTAAGTTTCTCTGGGGCCATCACTGGAACATATGGGATATTGCCCTTGGAGGTAGACTTGGGGTCCGACAAATCATGGTGGCTTTCTTTGTGGTGGACAATAGTTCTACCTATGGAGCCTTGCTTGGGAGAGATTTGATTCACCAAAGTCTGTCAATACCATATACTTTACATCAACACGTTTCTATATACCACAAGGCTAGAGCTAAAATGCTAGGATTTTGGGAGATTGTGGAGGCCGAGTCACGACCATTTCTTTCCGCAACCAGTCTTGTAGAAGTAAACTTTTACAATCCTAGCGTGGGGATCTTACAGTGCCTAGGAGCTGATAAGAATGGCCACCCTATTAAGGTGACAGCCCAGAAGCTGCTCTAAGAAAGATTGTCTCTCACCAAGGAGGAATGGGACAGACCTCACATTGTCTTATCCCACCAACTCCAATGATACCAGAAGAGACGAGGAAGGACTAAGTGATTGCAATTAGGTCCTTAATTAAGAGATTGTTGGTGTATGGGAGAGAGAAGAAAAGATATAGAGTGCTCATCCAAGGAGATGAAAGAGTAAGAAGGAATAACTTCAAGCACCAAGGACAGAGAAGAAGAAAAGTTTTTGGAGAAAGAAGTAGAAGCATCCATTCACATGGCTGAATGTTTATATGACTTGGACTGACCAGATGATATGCCCAAGGGTCCAAAGTCAGTTGAGTTTTTATGTATAGAGCCTGATAAACCAGCACAAAAAGTACAAGACCCCTTGGAAACCATTAATTTAGGAACTAAGGAAGATCCAAGGCCAATACAACTCGGTGGCTTGTTGGAAGCTGAGGATCGGGCAAAGATAGTAGACCATTTGCATGAATTCAAAGATTGCTTTGCATGGCATTACATAGAAATGACTGGATTGGACCCCAGTTTAGAGCACAGAATGTGTATCAAGGAAGTGTACAAACCTGTGAAGCAAGCACCAAGGAGAATGTCAAATGAAATAGAAGAGAAAACGAAAGGCTGGTGAAGGAAAGATTTATTAGGCCTTTAAAGTATGTTAAGTGGTTGGCAACCATTATACCTATATTAAACGCTGTAACTAATGCCATCCAATGTTGTGTTGACTATAAAAACATTAATGAAGCCACACCTAAAGATGAGTACCCCATGCTCATAGCTGACCTATCCATAGATGCAGTTGCAAAACATAAAGTTATATCCTTCATGGATGAAAATGCTAGATATAATTAGATAAAAATGGCTAAAGAAGATATACACAAGACAACCTTTAGGTGCCCAGGACATGTAAGAGCATATGAATATGTAGTCATGCCATTCGAGTTGAAAAATGTTGGTGTTACATATCAGAGAGCAATAAGTGCCATTTTTCATGATTTAATCGGGCATAGCATGGAGGTATACATTGATGACATTGTCGTAAAGTCTAAAACTGAGGAGCAACACTTAGAAGACCTCAGACAAGCCTTAGTGAGAATGAGGACCCACAAGTTAAAGATGAACCCTAAGAAATGTGCCTTTGGGGTTAGATCGGGCAACTTTCTAAGATTCCTAGTGCATCAAAAGGGAGTGGAGATAGACAAGAATAAAGTATGGGCCATAATGTAGTCACCTTCTCCCACTAACAAAGTGCAACTACAAAGGCTGTTAGGCAATATCAACTTTTTAAGAAAATTTATTGCTAATCTGGAGGGTAAAATCCAACTCTTGACTCCTTTATTAAGGTTGAAGAATCAAGAAGAGTTTGAGTGGGGTCCACAACACCAAAAGGCTTAGGATAGAGTAAAAGATTGTCTAGCCTATCTTTAAACATGAAAACTTCCTGAAACAAGAACACGTGTACAAAATATATTTTGTATAAATTTTGGGGTTACAATCTCTTTTACAATTTAATCCTCTGATTCTGTCTTCATAAGGTATAGATTTGTTGATGGGTTGTTGATCTAAATGTTGGAAATGTGCCCTAAAACCAATCATATGATGATACTTTACGGACATTTCACATGTTAAACTAATCTGGTTTAATATAAAGGGCAAAGATTATTGTTTTAAGTTGTCTCATATAAATGTTATATGCTTGAACAATAAGTCCAAAGAATATGCAATTGGGAGAATGTGATCTAAATAAGTTAGATTCATGAGACCATTCTCTTTCGTAAACATATCCTAAACGTTCCTGATCATAGGATTGCCAATTGGGCATTGACAGTCCGTTAAGATCAGTATGTACTATGTCTTCTCTTAGGAAGAGTGATTGGTCTCGAGTCATTGGTGTGACTGACACCAAGACAAGCATGTAGGTGCTCAATAGAGAATGAGTCCACTGAACACGATCAACGAGGAGTTCTCATACTCATGTCACATGAGAACTCATGGTTGGGATAATGCAAAGTATTCCTTTGACCTGAGGCATCATAGTTGTCTTGTGGTTAGGTCCTTGATCTTTGACTATGTCAATGTCACTCCATCAGAGGGTGTCCACGGCGTAGTTGGGGTTAAGCCACTTAGCCATGGAGGCAAGTGAATGTGCAACAAGGGATCTCTAACCTTGAAACTGTTTGAGGGAGAATACTCTATGATATGATTAAGAATCTCTGGCCAGAGTATGAATGAGATTTGGAAAGTCGTTCCGAATCACATTCAAGGTAATCATATAAGTAAATGAATCACAATGGATAGTAGACATGAATAAACTATCAAACCAAACAATGTGGTCAAGAGTGTTGTATTAGAGAAAGACCGTATTGCATTGTAATCCTAAACTAAATAGGTTCTCCACCTCTTCTAATTAGCTTGGGTAGCCATGATATACTGCTAGGTGTCACTCATGGTTTGTGGAAGCTCTAATAGTGAGTAATCACTAAAGGGAGAATTGAAAGTAAGTTTCAATTCACAATCGATTTGAAAGAGTTCTAATCGCCCACTGCCTCGCTAAAAGGAACCTAATGGATTGTACACCGAGTAAGGTAGAGATTGAAGAAACAACGGAGATGAGTAAGGATAATTAAATGGTTTAATTATTTATGGCTAGGATTAATTAATATGTTAATTAATCAAACGAATAAGTTTGTTATAGACCTCGGGTTAGTTTTGGGCCTTAAGGCCCAATGGGCTTTGAACGTCAAGCCCGTTGACTTAAGTTGTATGACAACTTAATGAATAAAGATTCAAGAGGGCCCAAACATCCCAAAGACTCTAAGAGGCCGACCACATAGAGAATGGAGTGGGTTTTTGGACTTATTACAAGTTTGCCACTCGAATGAAGATAGGTATAAATATGACTTTATAGCCTTTTCTTCATAAAGGTTTCTTTTGGAGAAAATTGGAGAGAACATGTCTCTCCATTTCTCTCTAGGAGGCCGGCCCCCTTGGAGGGGATTAACTAGCAATCCTTCCTCCTCCAAGGTCACTCATCTTTTCTAAATACTCTCCTTGGTGTGGAGACTTAGAGGTTCCCTTTCTTGGGAACTTAGAGAATCCATTCTACCATCCTCCTCCAAGAAATCCATGGAGCTAAGAAGCAAGGAATGAAGGCCCTCTCCTTGGGTGATTGGCCTTTGCTTATGCAAAGAGGAATCAACAAAGGTATAAGATTTCTCAACTCACTTTGTTTTTTAGTTGAGTCTTGGTTCACCTATCTACTAGGCTTTGAATTTCATGGGTTAAGTTTTGTTTTTGAGTGCATATATACATGATTCCGCCTTTAATTGTTAATTGCATGTTGTTGATGTTGCTCAAATGAACTTGTTTTTCACAAATTTTCCTTCACTAAAGGGCCCTTAAGGCTTGATGGGATCATGAGCAGCTTCACATGGCAAGTGATCTTCGACTTAGTTGGGGATGAATCAGCATGTGTAGTTGTACGACGAGGCTTTGCTCTTTAACAATGGTGGGTTCATCATTGATCTTTCTGCTTCAATCTTTTGCATGACAGAAGTGGTGCACAACCTTTGTCTTTGAATGGTCATTCAGAGCATCACTTCTCAGTGACTCATCTATATTTGGCAACTTCAGTGTAAAGTGCCAACATCATATCAACTGTTCTAAAGTATTCGCTGAGGAAACTGGAGATTTATTAACAGTGAAGACGAGCACTCGAGAGAAAGGGTAGGTAAGCAACCAAGCAAAGGTTTCAGGCAATTAGTTCCGGATTGGAAGTTTGATTTTAGATTCCGATTGATTTCTTTCTTTCTCCTTGTCTTGTAGGCAAGAGTAAGGGTAAAGGATAAGATAGGGAAAAGGCATGCCATGAGATATCTCTGCCTTCGACCTTGATGATATGAGATACTTTTACTTTTGAAGAAGTAGTTTTCCATATGTTTAATCTTGAACTGGGCTAGAAGGTTTTTTTTTTTTTTTTTTTTTTTTTTTTTGCCAAACTTCCTTTAAATGTATGAATTTACTCATTTTATCTGGAGCTGAATTTGATTAAAGGGTGGTGGACACTTGATCTTGAATCGAACTTGTGATTTCTTCAAGGAATTGGGACCACAAGCAGCTCCACGTGGCAAGTGATCTTTGACTCTGTTGGGGATGAATTGGCACGTGCAGTTCACCATACCTTAGCGAGCTATCTTAAGAATTTGAGGGTCAAAACAAGTCCGTCAAATTTAGAGTATTTTCGATCCTTGATATGAGATACTTTTTTCTTTTGAAGAAGTAGACATGCTTCAATGTATCATTTTGACTTGCCTTATATGTTCTTCGGGCAGAAACAGCATCTTCTGTGAATGTACATCAGCAGTTGAAGATGAGTACTCGAGAGCAATGCTAGGTAAGCAATCAGGGAAGGGGTTCTAGGTAAATGATTCCAGATCGAAAAGTTGATTCCAAGTGCTGGCTGATTGCTCTACTTCTCCTAGTCCTGTAGGTGAGAACAAGGATAAGGAAAAGGACATGGAGAAAACATGATATGAGATACTCTTGCTTTCAACCCTGATGATATGAAATACTCTTGCTTTAGTGTGATTTATTTGCAGAGGTATTTTGGGGGATGAGGAACACTGAGTATTTCGAAAGGCTTTGTTAGGAAAGCATTTTCGGAGGTAAGGAAGAGCTTGTCATTTTTGCAAGTTTTCCTTGCCTTGGAAGACGAAGGTCGACATATATTGGGATTTCCTAATAGTAGGTAGTGGCGCTGTTCATTTACTCTTCTTAGCGACATGTTGGAAATGTGCCCTAAAACCAATCATATGATGATACTTTACGGACATTTCACATGTTAAACTAATCTAGTTTAATATCAAGGGCAAAGATTATTGTTTGAGCGGTCTCATATAAATGTTATAAATGTTATAAGCGTACTCTCTCATTATTATTAATGCTAGCCAACATCGTATCATCGTGAGGTGGGCTTGGTAATAGTGAGCCTCCCATACCCTGCTAAGAGTTTCCTCCAAAACTCTCGAATTCCGATGAGGGATATGGAATTTGCCAAAAATAGTGGGTGGTGCTATTTTGATTTAAAGACCCGAATCAAATAGCTTAAAATCAATCAATCAATTTATATTCGTTATGTATTTGTTTACCAATATATTTGCAAACACTATCCAATACTTGACAAAGAAAAGCCGAACGCTTTAGTTTCCGAACTTAGTACCACAATCCCATAGATTGTCTTGAATGGATTGTAAAAGTGCCTAAGTAGTCTCATCCTCACAATCTTCCTATTGATAATGTATCAATGGAAGAAGATGTTAGATAAGTCTATCATAAAGAGGACAACAGTTTTAATGTCATAATTCTTCAAATACAAGTTGTTGTATGAAGAAATAAGAGTTGCTTTGAACAACCCTTAATCAACGCAAACATTAATGCTTGTTTCTTTATTACATGAACAAGGAACTTGAGAAGTAAGCACAAGGACATGGACACTTTATGTGCCATGATTCTTCACTTACAAATCGTTGTATGAAGAAATGAGAGTTGCCTTGAACAACTCTTGAATGTTTGTAAATTATGTTTAGAACATAATGGTTGGTTGACAAAAATAGTCCATCAACATGGACTTATGATGATTTTTGAATCATTAAATGTTGAAGTGTTAAAACACTTAACGAGACGGAAACTAGACAAGGACATCACCTTTGTGTCCCTATCCTAATCGTTCACTAAGTTTATTGTAAACTATATGGTGAACAATAACCACACGCTCTCCAAATTGTTTGATGTGTATAAACACAATTGAAACAAGTTTCAAGAGAGATAGTGGGAGTTTAGGGACCATGACTATTGTAGTCAGAGGAGAAGTCAAATGAAGAAAACAAATTTAAACTCCAAAGGAACAAACTTTCTTTATGAAAGGATGGACATTGGAAGGGGTATTTGCAAGAAATGTCTTGCAAAGTGTCAAGAACACACCTTTCGAAGGTGTTGTAAAATGTTCTTGAAAAGTTCAAAACAGTTGGTTCTTCTACTTGAATGCTTGATTCTGTATTAGTAATTATGTTTTACAAATCGTTGTAAAAGTGTGGCTAATAAGAAGTAGAAGATTAATGAGAGAAGAGAAAGTACTTCACATTCGGAAACGTGAATAAAATATAGATCTCTGTGAAAGCGGATAGTACTTACTTCCTCATATGAACTGCCAAATAAGAATGATTAGATTATTGTAATCTAATTAATTGTCTCTATAGTAGAGATGACGTGGTAGTGTTAACTGTTTAGAATATAACGATGCTTAAAACCCAAAAGGTTGCAAGGTAGTGACTAATCCCAACTGGGTTGTGATACCTACAAAACATAAATTACGAGTTGGTCGTAGATGGATGCTTTGGATCGTTAGATCCGGATCCAATAGCCTCTTGTTAAAATTGTATAGAGGCGAAATGTTCGAATCTTTATTCTTTTGGAAAGAAGAAAGAATCACAAAGTTGTTGAGGTTAATTCACATAGATGTTAGTGGCACTTATCCACAACATAATTCTACTCATGTTGTATGACATTCACCGAAGATCACTCTCGGTTGGACTATAGCTTATTTTGAATAAACATAAGTCCGAATACTTTGCAAAAGGTTTCAAAGAATTCAAGAAATGTAAGTTGATGAGTAAGACGTCTAAAATATTTACCTCCTTAGATTTGATCCAAGGAAAGATAACACTTTAGATGCGTTTCCTTGAAAGATGTCTAGGAAAATACCATCATAAGATAATGAATTTCTCAATTAGGAAGAACGAACTAGAATAAGATTTAGTTCGTTGGATATTATCTATTACCAATATGTAGGATATATATATACTTCTAAAACAATGTGATTGTGAATTAGAAGATCTTCCAAAATTTTCATAACTCCATAAGATGTAGTTGGAAAGAAAGACAAATCTTAAGCATGTTAAGATTTGGGGTTGTGTGCTAATAAGCAATATTTGTTTGATAACAATCTTGTGGGATATCCTTAAATTAGCTTTTGGATATCGCTTCTATAAACCAACTAACAAATGTTATTTTGTTGAGTAGTTCATTGTAATCCTACAATATGATTTGCCTAAACGCAAATGAACGAGAGATAGAACTCAAAGAATGGGTTCTTTGAGAGACAAGATAGTGATCAACAAATATAACAACCTAGTTCCTATACCACAAGCTCCAAGGTAGTCGAGAAGGATTTATAAACCGTCTCAGTTGAATGGTTTGAACTTTATGACTATGTCATAGAGTTGCACCTCTTAAATCGAAAGAAATAAGAATGAAAATCCTCAGGACTACATTGAGTGTATATACGATATATACTCAAGGAAATGGTAAATTACCATTTGACCCAAAATAATGAAACCTTAATAGCTAATTGGTAGCTTAAGGTGACTACAATCAAAGAGAATGGTTGACTTTGAAGAAATCATCTTTGACATAGTCTTGGTTTCAATTAATTCGAAGATTGCTACCTACAACTAAATGGTGATTTAATGTTTGGACATAATATGAGTTTCCAAAACCATTATTAAGATAGTTTTGATAATATATGTCTAAAATTATAAATCACAAGACATGTAAGTTGTAGAGTTCCATCCATCATGGATCTTAGCAAACTAGTGGGAGCTATAAGCGTCTTATGAGAGAAAGATCAAATCGTTTGATTTCTCATAAAGATGTAAATAAATCTTTTGTTTACTAGGTTTACAAAAGATTAGTGGGAGTTAATTATATTCCTAAATTTAAATATATATGATATATTAATTTTTGGAAATGAAAAGAATACTTCTTCGTTAAAGTAATGACTTTAAACATTCTATAAACGATAGAATATATATGGGAGATATAGTCTATGTATATGGGATTGAAATCTATAATGATATATTTCAAGATATAATTGGATTATATCAATCCCTAAAATAGACAAGAGATGCTAGGAAGTTTCTCATATGATGATAAACTTCAATTAGAATGACAATTCTAGTGAGACTAGGAAATTGTTCTTCTCAAAGGGAATGTACCCTTTGACTCCCAAAGAAATAATGCGTAAATAGAATCCTTTATGCATAAGCAGAAAGGTGATTTATGTATTTCATATTGTATGATAGACATTGATATGAGTTGTACCTAGAACGGTACAAGACGATATCAGTGCAAGCCCAGGATCAGAACCATGGCAACTGTCAAGTGAGTCCTTAAGTATTTAAGAAATACTAAAGGATAGATTCCTCAAAGAATGAGGAAGAATTAGAGTAACATAATGGAAGCGTAAATGTATTAGATTATGAATCTAATCCATAATTGAATTTCTCTTCATTATGAATGAAGTGATAATTAGATATCTCTTTATTATGACTAAAGAGATATTTGGGTGGAAACATTAAAAGTAATGACTTTAATGTGTTCCATCATGTATGCAAAATATATTACCATATAGAAGCTCACAACATTGTTGTTTGGATGGGAAAATTCACTTATGAACTCTCTATTCGGTTCCAACCAGAAAGTGTATGACACTAATGGGGCGATAGCTCAAGCCAAGGAATCAAGGTCTCATCAAGATCCGAACTCAAATGAGAGACTGAACCACATGATTGAGAATCATGTATAATGGTGACATTGTTAATCTCAAGATTGCTTCTATGGATAACATATAGATATCCATTATCTAGGCCTACTACTCAGCCATTTATGAAATGACTACAGAAGAGGTATCATCACTGATAACCAAGCTGATTGGCTCTAGTGCAAGTGGGAGATTGTTGGAAATGTGCCCTAAAACCAATCATATGATGATACTTTACGGACATTTCACATGTTAAACTAATCTAGTTTAATATCAAGGGCAAAGATTATTGTTTGAGCGGTCTCATATAAATGTTATATACTTAAACGATAAAGTCCAAGGAATATGTGATTGGGAGAATGCGATCTAAAGAAGTTAGATTCATGAGACCATTCTTTCGTTGACACATCCTAAACGTTCCTGATCATAGGATTGCCAATTGGGCATTGACAGTCCGTTAAGATCAGTACGTGCTATGTCTTATCTCAGGGAGAGTGACTAGTCTCGAGTCATTGGTGTGAGTGACACCAAGACAAGTACGTAGGTGCTCAATAGAGAATGAGTTCACTGAACACGATCAACGACGAGTTCTCATATTCATGTCACGTGAGAACTCATGGTTAGGATAATGCAAATTAGTCATTTGACCTGAGGCATCATAGTTGTCTTGTGGTTAGGTCCTTGATCTTTGATCGTGTTAAATGGCATTCCTTTGGAGTGTCCACGGCATGGTTGGGGTCAAGCTATCTAGTCATGGAGACAAGTGAATGCGCAACAAGGGATCTCTAACCTTCAAACCGTTGAGGGAGAATACTCTATGATATGATTAAGAATCTCTGGCCAGAGTATGAATGAGATGTTGGAATGCGTTCTAGATCACATTCAAGATAATCATATAAGTGCAAGATTCACTTTGGATAGTAGACATGAATAAACTATCAAACCAAACAATATGGTCAAGAGTATTGTATTAGAGAAGGACCGTATTGCATTTGTAATCCTAAACTGAATAGGTTCTCCACCTCTTCTGATTAGCTTGGGTAACCATGATATGCTGCTAGGTGTCACTCATGGTTTGTGGAAGCCCTAAACGTGTGTAAACACTAAAGGGAGAATTGAAAGTAAGTTTCAAATTCACAATCGATTTGAAAGAGTTTGAATCGCCCACTGCCTCGCTAAAAGGAACCTAATGGATCGTACACCGTGTAAGGTAGAGATTGAAGATTCAACGGAGATGAGTAAGAATAATTAAATAGTTTAATTATTTATGGCAAGGATTAATTAATATGTTAATTAATCAAACGAATAAGTTCGTTAAAGACCTCGGGATAGTTTTGGACCTTAAGGCCCAATGGGCTTTGAACGTCAAGTCCATTAACTTAAGTTGTATGACAACTTAATGAATAATGATTTACAAAGGCCCAAATACTCCAATAAATATCCTAAGGCCGGCCACTTTGAAGGGGTAGGGAACTTGGACTTATTTACAAGTTTGCCACTCAAATGAATTAAGGTATAAATATGACTTTATAGCCAAAATTAATTGGAGAGAACACAAGCTCTCATTTCTCTCTAAATTGGCCGGCCACCTTGAGGAAAATATCTAGCAATTTTATTTCCTCAAGGTCACTCATTTCTTCTTCATCTAACCTTGGTGTGGAGACTTAGAGGTTCCCAATTTTGGGAACTTGGAGAAACCTCTTCATCCATCCAAATCCATAGATCTAAGATGCAAGGAATGAAGGCCCTCTCTTTGGGTGATTAGCCTTTGCTTATGCAAAGAGGAATCTACAAAGGTATAAATTTCAACTCACTTTGTTTTGAGTTGTTATTGGTTCACCAAACTACTAGGCTTTGAACATTCATGGTTGATGTTTTGTTTTTAAGTACATGCAAGCATGATTCCACCTTTAAGATGTTAATTGCATGCTAATGATGTTGCTTAAATGAACATGTATTCTCAAAATAATCCTTCACGACAGTGGGGTAATTGGAACCGTAAAGTTCACTTGTTTTCGACTTTGTCAGAGATTTTTGACAAAGTTACCCGTGATATCTGAAAAGCTGAGGTTGCGTGTGAAAGGTGCCGACAAACTTTGATCTAGAAAATCTGGCTTTTGAAATTCATAGAGTGGAGGGTGGTGCCTCTTCAATTTTTGAACAAACGCCTCTTCGATTTATGAACAAGCTCCTCTTTGATTTAGGAACAAGCACCCTTGTTGCCACTTCTTTTTTATAGAGGCATTAATTGGTTTCCAAAAGCATGCTCGAGAGCTGCTGCCTGTAAAGGCTCATCTCTTGCACTTTTGAAATCTTGATTTATCCGACCTTTTCTTTTCCTTCAACATCTTTGGAAATAGCTTGCCTATCTGACCGTCGTCTTGATTTGAATGTCAGGGAAAATGCTGAAATGTCTTCTCCAGACAACATATGGCACCATCATTCTTATCCCCTAATGGTCTTCTTATAGTTAGGGATACTATGATGAAGAATGATATAATCGCTACGGTGGAGGCTAGAAATCTTTTCACCCCTAGTGTCACATCCCGACCCAGGCTCGACCACTTCTCGGGTTCAACTCTTCCATAGCACAATATTGTCCGCTTTGGGCCCCTACCACACCCTCACGATTTTGTTTCTCGGAACTCACACGAGAACTTTCCAGTAGGTCACCCATTCTAGGATTGCTTTAGCGTGAACTGACTTAACTTCGGAGTTCTGATGGACTCTGAAGCCAGTGAGCTCCCAAAAGACCTCGTGCTAATTGGAGGTGGGACTATACATATAAGGCTTATAAGATCCTCACCCTTGGGGGATGTGGGATTTTACAATCTACCCCCCTTAGTGGCTTGATGTCCTGGTCGGCACACTTTTGGCCAGGGAGTGGCTCCGATACTAAATTGTCACATCTTGGCCCGGGCTCGACTCTACCATAGCATGATATTGTCCACTTTAGGCCCCTACCACACCTTCACAGTTTTGTTTATGGGAACTTACACGAGAACTTCCAGTGGATCACCCATCTTAGTGTTGGAAGTATGCCCACAAAGCCACTCATTTGATGTAATAGCTTTTTGGAATACTTATTGTATTAAACTTTTATATGTTTAATGGAGGGCAAAGCTTATTGTTAATCACTGTTTATTGTATCTTGTGTTTAAGCAATAAGGGAATCCAAGGAATGTATTTGATCTAAGAGATAAGTGATCTAAGTAAGTTAGATTAACGAGACATTTCTCTTATGTTCATTCCTAAAACGTTCCTAGCCATAGGGTTGCCAATTGGGCATTGACAATCCGCTAAGGTTAGTATGTATTATGTCGACTCAAGTGAGGATATGACGTGTCTCAAGTCATTTAGTGTTGGACACTAAGACAAACACATAGGTGCTCGAAAGAGTAATCGAGTACACTAAACTACGATCAAAAGGAGTTCAAACATACATGTCATGTAAGAACTCGATGGTTACAATATGCAAAGTAGTCATTTGACCTGAGGCATCATAGATGTCTAATGGTTAGGTCCTTGATCTTTGATCGTGTCAAATAGCATTCCTTTGGAGTGTTCACGGCATAGTTAGGGTCAAGCTTTCTAGTCATGTAGGCATATGAATGCACAACAAGGGATCTCTAACCTTCCATGGTGGAAGAAGAATACTCTAAGATATGATTCGAGAGTCTTTGGCCAAAGCATATGAATATGACTAAGGAAGTTTGTTCCAAATCTTATTCAAGCGAATCATATAGAGAAGTATCACATTGGATAGTAGACATGAAACAAACTATCACTTAAACAATGTGATTAAAAGTATTGTATTAGAGAATGACCGTATTGCATTGTAGTTGTAACTGGATAGGTTCTCCAACCACTTCTATTTAGCTTGGGTAACCATGACATGCTGCTAGGTGTCACTCATGGTTTGTGGAAGCTCTAAAGATTAGCAAACACTAATCTTAAGGGAGAATTGAAATGGGGTTTCAATTCACAATCGATAGTTAAGAGTAACATCGCCCACTGCCTCGCTAATTGGAACCTAATGGATCGTACAACGAGTAAAGATGAAAGTGAAGTAACTAAATGAAATGGATAAGCAATTAAATGGTTAATTGAAGAATGGTCAAAGTTAATTAATTAGTTAATTAATTATACGAAACGTTCGTATTGGGCTTCTAAGTTGGTTTTGGGTTTCGGGGCCCAAAAGCGTTTTGGTCCACAAGGCCCATTATGTTTAAGTTGTATGACAACTAAAACAAAATGGGCAATTAGCCCAATAACAAAGGGAGGCCGGCCACATAAGTGAGGGGTAGCAAACTTGTGTTATTTACAAGTTTGCCACTCACTAGAAATGAAGTATAAATTAAACTTTATAGCTTTATTTCATTTAGGGTTTTCTAATAGAAATTTGGGGAAACATCTTCTCTCTATTTTCTAAAAGAAGCCGGCCACCTTAGGGAAGGAAATCTAGCAATTTCTTCTTCCCTAAGTCATCCATTTTATCTTCACATTTTGTCTTTGGTGTATAGACTTGGAGACATCATGCTTTTGGTGTTTTGGAGAACACATCCTCAAAGAAGCAAGGAGGTGACTTGAAGGCCCTCCACTTGGGTGAATCCCTTGTGTAATGAAGGATGAGCTTCAAGGGTAATGATTCTCTAAATCCTTTCTTCTCTTTAATGTTGTTAAAGAGTTATGGTTCAACATATACTAGGCTTTGAAAGTCATGGGTTTTATGAATTGTTTTTGGATGCATGTCTACTTTAATTTGTTAATAGTTGGCATATGTATTCAAATGTTATTTACACGTTCTTAGCTAGGACATAATTTTTCCTTCAAGTGGTATCAGAGCGTAGGCCTAGTTTATGGTGAATCCTTTTGGGTTTTGTGATTTTTCATAATTTGTGATTTATGTGTTGTAAATGTTACAAGCTTTGTTCTTGCTTTGAATATAAAGTTTGCTTGAAAATTTAGCATCTCAAATGTTGTAGATGTAGTTCATATAAGCATGAATATTGGAACTAAAATTTGGTGCCAAATATTTTTGGGATTTTCGGCCAAAATAAAAGGGTGATTTTTTGGGTTCAAATTAGTCTTGTTAAAATGGTTTTAATGTGTTCTTTGGAACCCCTAAGCACCCAAGGGTATTAACCATCTTTTGAGTTGTGAAAAATTGAGTTTTTGGTAAGTGAAAACATTCATGGAGCTATTATGAGTTTTCATGTGTGTTCTTCATTTTTCTTGAAGTTCTTGCCAAGAACAAAAAGTTTTGAAGTTTTGATTCAAAATTTTTATGTTTTTCATAAAGTTTTGGTTTATTAAAATTGGGTGAAGACTTAATGGTGAAGGAAACAAATATCTTTTTAGTTTGTCAAAACAAATTTAATTTTTGACAAATATCTCTTACAAACCATCAAAGTCACCTTTATCTCACCCACCAAAATCAACTTGCAAAAATTTTTAAATTTTTTTTCACTTGTGCACTCAAATGGCCGGCCACCCTTCAAGTAGGGTGTTTTAGGGACTTTTGTGCAATTACATAAAGTTTTGATACTTTTGTGTTTTTGCACTTTGGCCCAAAAGTTTATGTATTTTACATAAAGGTCCAAAATCACTAAAGGACAAATTGTTTTGTTCCTTTAATGAAGTTTTAGCAATTGTTGAAAATTTTGGGTTCTAGTTGTAATTACATGAAGTTGTGGACTTTTGTGTTTTTACAAAGTGACCCCAAAAGTTTTTTGTTTTTGCATTATGACCCAAAAGTTGTGGTCATTGTTTTTGGCCCAAAACAAAATGAGAACAAAAATGGTTTTGTCTCTTTAAATGAGAATTGGATTTTCATTTTATTTAGTTCCATTTAAATCAATTTTATGGATCCAAAAACCAATTGTTTAAAGTTGCTTTCTTAGTTAATTTGATTAATTAAGAAAAGGGTGATTATGAACCAAAGCCACGATAATTGAGATATGTGATTGGCCGCTTAACATTATGAATGTTTGGGTTTAATAGAGTAGATATGAATGTAATTTGATTAATTCAAGTTTGTTGTAAAGGGCATAAGTCCTCCAAAGTGTTGTAAAGGGTATAAGTCCTCCTATGTGTTGTAAAAGGGCATAAGCCCTTCTCTTTATTTCAGGTATTCCTATTTGTTTAATTGTATGCAAATTGGAATAGTTGGGTCCAACGCCCAATAGGAAATAACGGTTTAATTAGATTAAACGCGTAACTAAAATCAACAAACTATCTACCTAAAACCCAAGGTCCAACACAAGGCTCGTGTTGGATCAAATCAATCGGTTCATAATCATCCTAAAACCTAAAACGACTATATAGTCCATATGAGGATGCAATGCGTTCGTTAGTAGTTCCATATAGTCTCGCTTGTTTCAACGAAACAGTGGGAGTATTATATGCTACTAATTCATATAAACTTGGACCAATAGTTGTGATAGGCCCTTGTTCTTTTAATATGATTAAAATGATTTTGATGTATCCCAAAACTACTCCCTCAAAATAAATATTAAGTTGATAAGCGAGAGATGCTTTGAATGTCTCTTCGTAGGCCTTCCACCGTGGTGGGCTCCAATCGTTTGTGACTCCTACACCGGCTTCACCCTATCATGGGGAAGTTCAAAGTATGTGCTGACATTCAGGAGGAGTCCATATATACATACATGATGTGGTGAGGTAGGCAACGAGGATAGCCAACATCGTATCATCGTGAGGTTATTCTTGAACCCCTACACGAACTAAGCATGGTGGGAATAACTTAACTAAGTGCAATGGTGCCGACATCGTATCATCGTGAGGCAACATTCTCTAGAGGCCAAACAAGATGGGTAATTACAAAACGTTGTAAATGAGTAATGCGTTATTCTCTCATCATTATTTTTGCTAACCAACATCGTATCATCGTGAGGTCAGCTTGGTAATGGTGAGTCTCCCATAACCCACTAAGAGTTCAACATAACTCTCGAATTCTATTGAGGGATGCAGAATTTGCCAAAAATTGTGGGTGGTACTATTTGATTCAAAGACCCAATCAAGTAGTTTATCAACAATCTAATGCGATTTATGTTATGTTATGTAGTGAACGACATGCCTAAAATTATACCCACCATTATACTTGACAAAAGGGGCCTTAGGGGCCAACGTTTCCTTGCTTGGTATCGCCACATTGAGAATGTCTCAAAGGTGAGAGACATATTGTATGTGCTTAAGCAATCCCCTCCTTATGTACCTCCTAAGAAACTAGCTTCAAAGGACGAGTGTCATGATTATGCAAGACACTATGAAGATGACTTACAAGCCAAATGCTTAATCCTCACTTCACTTAGTGAGGAACTTATGAAGTTACATAAGCACATGGACACTTCATGTGCCATGGTTGAAAGTTTGCATAAGATGAATGACATAGAGACTAGTAATGTACGATTCTCAAATGTTTGTAGTCTATTAAATGCCAAAATGACAAAGGGGGCATCGGTCCATAAACATGGACAAAAGATGGAAAGGATCTTTCAAGATCTTGAAAGTTTAGGAACTTCCATCGATGGGAAAATGGCCCAAGATTTTTTCCTTGCATCTTTCTCGGATGATTTCACTAAGTTTATTGTAAACTATAAAGTGAATAGATTCAATCATACTTTTAACGAGATGATTGACATGTGCTGTAAATTTGAAAAAGGTTTCAAAAAGGACAGTGGGAGTGAGAATGCAAACATAAGGGAAAGATTGCAAAAGAAGAAGGCAATACAATCCAAAGGAACATGCTTTCATTGTGGAAAGGATGAACGTTGGAAGAAGAAATACAGGGTGCGCATTGCGAGCCTTATGACAAGAACTTTTGAAGAGAATATTTCTGTCATAGAAAGTGCTTTTATAGTGAGCTCCAATTCCTGGATATTTGATTCAGGCGCTAGTCAACATATCTGTAATACGATGCAGGGACTAGTAGGGAGCAAGTCACTGCGTAATGGGGAGATGGTTGTGCGTGTTGGGAACGGCACTAAAATCTCTGCAAAAGCAATAGGCACCTACATGCTTAACCTACCCTCTGGGGAAGTCCTGGAACTTAAAAATTGTTTATATTTTCCTTCATTT
The DNA here is from genome assembly GCA_963580275.1 of Crataegus laevigata. NCBI lineage: Eukaryota > Viridiplantae > Streptophyta > Magnoliopsida > Rosales > Rosaceae > Crataegus > Crataegus laevigata. The sequence continues at coordinate 35,614,012 of OY756948.1, read as the reverse complement.
ATAAAGAATTTGATTTCTATCTCTAAGCTTTTACGAGATGGGCACTCAGTATTGTTTGACAAAATGAGTTGCACTTTATACTTGAACGGTCGTATTATCTCTCATGGTAATATGATAGAGGGACTTTTTCACCTAGAGACGAATAGTGGGATGCACTGTATTGAAAGCGGGAATACCTCAAAACCCAAAAGGGCTAGAGAAGAAGTTAACCAAGAAAGGATGTGGCATCTTAAACTTGGACATCTGAACCTTGAAAAGATTCGCAAGATGTCGAAAGACAGATATGTCCGCCCATTAGGTAATGACCAGATGGGTACTTGTGAATGCTGTTTGAAAGGGAAGATGACCAAATCTCCATTCACTGGTAAAGGAGAGCGTGCCACTGAAATTCTAGGGTTAATCCACACTGACGTATGTGGACCTATGTCCACTACGTCGAGAGGAGGTTTCTCCTACTATATCACATTCACCGACGATCACTCTCGGTTTGGCTATGTGTATCTTATGAAGTACAAGTCAGAATCCTTTGAAAGGTTCAAAGAATTCAAGAATGAAGTTGAGAAGCAAACTGGGAAACAGATAAAGATCCTAAGATTAGATCGAGGGGGTGAATATCTGAGTAATGAATTCCTAGATTATCTCAAAGTGTGTGGAATAATATCATAGTGGACTCCACCGGGAACTCCACAACTTAATGGAGTTTCTGAAAGGAGAAATCGAACCTTGATGAACATGGTTCGTTCTATGATGAGTTCCGCTGATCTACTAGTAACATTCTGGGGATACGTTCTATATACAGCAGCTTACTTGCTTAATAGAGTACCTTCCAAATCACTTTCACAAACGCCCTATGAGATATGGCATGGAAGAAAGCCAAGTCTTAATCACATTAAGATTTGGGGTTGTGAAGCATATGTCAAGAAGCTTGAAGCTACTAAGCTTGAAGCAAGATCAGTAAGGTGCTATTTTGTGGGATATCCAAGAGAAACTATGGGATATGTGTTCTACCATCCTGACGACCAGAAAGTCCTTGTCGCCAGAACTGCTAAGTTTCTAGAGGACGAATTTGTTCTCAAAGGAACTATAAGTAAACAGATGGAAATTAATGAGATTAATGATGAACCACAAACAAGCACACGACATATTGACAACCCTGTTCCTGAACCACTAGCTCCACGTAGATTTGAAAGGGTTAGTAAGCCACCGAAGAGGTTTGACTTAGACAATGATTTTGCGGAATTGTACCTTTTGGGTGACAATGACACAAAGAAGGACCGTAGGGACTACAAAGAAGCAATGTCCGACATTGATTCAAAGAGATGGCAAAAGGCCATGAAATCCGAGATGGATTCCATGTATCAAAATCAGGTCTGGACTCTTGTAGACCCTCCAGAAGGTATAGTACCTGTTGGAAACAAATGGGTCTTCAAGAGGAAGATAGGCATTGATGGGAACATGGAGACTTATAAGGCTAGACTAGTAGCCAAGGGTTACAGGCAACGAGAAGGGATTAACTATTAAGAAACTTTCTTTCCTGTAGCCATGATTAAGTCCATTTGGGTTTTGCTTGCTATAGCTGCGTACCATGATTATGAAATCTGGCAAATGGACGTGAAGCCGGCCTTTCTGAACGGCTACCTAGAGGAAGAGCTTTATATGGCTCAATCCGAAGGTTTCGTGTCCAAGTCTGAAAAGACTAAGGTATGCAAGCTACTGAGGCCCATTTATGGACTTAAGCAAGCCTCTAGGAGCTGGAACATCCGTTTTGATACAGAAATCAAATCGTTTGGTTTTACTCAAAACGAAGACGACAATTGTGTTTATCAAAAGGTCGTAGGGGATGCAGTTGTATTCCTAGTGTTTTATGTAGATGACATATTACTATTCGAGAATGACACTGCAGTACTTTCTTCTGTAAAAGTGTGGTTGTCCAAAACCTTCAACATGAAAGATTTAGGAGATGCATCTTATGTACTTGGGATAAAGCTCTATCGTGATAGATCCAGAAGACTAATTGCATTATCCCAATCTATGTACATTGATAAGGTGCTAAGTAGGTTCCAGATAGAACAATCTAAGAAAGGTTTTCTTCCTGTGAGACATGGAATACACCTTTCTAAGTCCATGGGACCTAAGACTCCTGAAGAGATACGGCAAATGAATACTATTCCTTATGCTTCTGCCATAGGAAGTCTCATGTATGCCATGACATGTACAAGGCCTGATATCGCATATGCTGTGAGCATTACTAGTCGATATCAATCAAACCCAGGATTAGAACACTGGGCAGCTGTCAAGACAGTCCTTAAATACTTAAGAAGAACTAAGGACATGTTCCTCGTTTATGGAGGAGCGACAGAGTTGCGAGTGGAAGGCTATACAGACGCAGATTTCCAATCTGACGTCGATGATAGAAGTTCCAACTCCGGATATGTATTCACTTTGAATGGTGGGGCTGTCAGCTGGAAAAGCAAGAAACAAAGTGTAATTGTTGATTCCACGACAGAGGCTGAATATGTCGCTGCAGCTGAAGCCGGCAAAGAAGCGTTCTGGATGAAGAAGTTCATCACTGAACTTGGAGTGGTTCTAACCATTACATCACCAGTAACTTTGTACTGTGATAATAGTAGGGCGATAGCTCAAGCCAAGGAACCCAGGGCACATCAAAAGAACAAGCATTTTGACAGGCGCTTTAATATCATCAGAAGATATGCTGCCGAAGGGAAAGTCAACATTCTCAAAGTTGCTTCAGCCGATAACGTAGCAGATCCACTAACGAAGCCAATGTCTCAAATCCAACTTGACCGCCATATGGAAAAGATGGGTATTAGATACATGGAAGGATGGCTTTGAGTGCAAGTGGGAGATTGTTGGAAGTATGCCCACAAAGCCACTCATTTGATGTAATAGCTTTTTGGAATACTTATTGTATTAAACTTTTATATGTTTAATAGAGGGCAAAGCTTATTGTTAATCACTGTTTATTGTATCTTGTGTTTAAGCAATAAGGGAATCCAAGGAATGTATTTGATCTAAGAGATAAGTGATCTAAGTAAGTTAGATTAACGAGACCTTTCTCTTATGTTCATTCCTAAAACGTTCCTAGCCATAGGGTTGCCAATTGGGCATTGACAATCCGCTAAGGTTAGTATGTGTTATGTCGACTCAAGCGAGGATATGACAAGTTTCAAGTCATTTAGTGTTGGACACTACGACAAACACATAGGTGCTCGAAAGAGTAATCGAGTACACTGAACTACGATCAAAAGGAGTTCAAACATACATGTCATGTAAGAACTCGATGGTTACAATATGCAAAGTAGTCCTTTGACCTGAGGCATCATAGATGTCTAATGGTTAGGTCCTTGATCTTTGATCGTGTCAAATAGCATTCCTTTGGAGTGTTCACGGCATGGTTGTGGTCAAGCTATCTAGTCATGTAGGCATATGAATGCACAACAAGGGATCTCTAACCTTCCATGGTGGAAGGAGAATACTCTAAGATATGATTCGAGAGTCTTTGGCCAAAGCATATGAATATGACTAAGGAAGTTTTTTCCAAATCTTATTCAAGCGAATCATATAGAGAAGTATCACATTGGATAGTAGACATGAAACAAACTATCACTTAAACAATGTGATTAAAAGTATTGTATTAGAGAATGACCGTATTGCATTGTAGTTGTAACTGGATAGGTTCTCCAACCACTTCTATTTAGCTTAGGTAACCATGACATGCTGCTAGGTGTCACTCATGGTTTGTGGAAGCTCTAAAGATTAGCAAACACTAATCTTAAGGGAGAATTGAAATGGGGTTTCAATTCACAATCGATAGTTAAGAGTAACATCGCCCACTGCCTCGCTAATTGGAACCTAATGGATCGTACACCGAGTAAAGATGAAAGTGAAGTAACTAAATGAAATGGATAAGCAATTAAATGGTTAATTGAAGAATGGTCAAAGTTAAATAATTAGTTAATTAATTATACGAAACGTTCGTATTGGGCTTCTAAGTTGGTTTTGGGTTTCGGGGCCCAAAAGCGTTTTGGTCCACAAGGCCCATTATGTTTAAGTTGTATGACAACTAAAACAAAATGGGCAATTAGCCCAATAACAAAGGGAGGCCGGCCACATAAGTGAGGGGTAGCAAACTTGTGTTATTTACAAGTTTGCCACTCACTAGAAATGAAGTATAAATTAAACTTTATAGCTTTATTTCATTTAGGGTTTTCTAATAGAAATTTGGGGAAACATCTTCTCTCTATTTTCTAAAAGAGGCCGGCCACCTTAGGGAAGGAAATCTAGCAATTTCTTCTTCCCTAAGTCATCCATTTTATCTTCACATTTTGTCTTTGGTGTAGAGACTTGGAGACATCAAGCTTTTGGTGTTTTGGAGAACACATCCTCAAAGAAGCAAGGAGGTGACTTGAAGGCCCTCCACTTGGGTGAATCCCTTGTGTAATCAAGGATGAGCTTTAAGGGTAATGATTCTCTAAATCCTTTCTTCTCTTTAATGTTGTTAAAGAGTTATGGTTCAACATATACTAGGCTTTGAAAGTCATGGGTTTTATGAATTGTTTTTGGATGCATGTCTACTTTAATTTGTTAATAGTTGGCATATGTATTCAAATGTTATTTACATGTTCTTAGCTAGGACATAATTTTTCCTTCACTTTAGGGTTCTCGAGTTTATAGGGTTTTCGAAGGTTTAGAGCCAAACTAAAGGTATAACTGAAGTCACAAGCTTGCAAGGAGTCCAGAACTGTCAACCCAAAGCTCGATCTGTGCCAAAAACGTTGGGTGCAAGGTTTGTCCGTATGTTTGCAAGGGGAACGGGAAGAAGGCTCGAGAAAGAGAGGGAGACAGAAAATAGGAATGAGTGTGCACATGTGCATGTGAGTGTGTGTGTGCGCCTTTTAGCTCTCAACCAATTACCGTCCAACCAAACCAAAAAAAGACTCAGTTTTCATTTAGGTCCAAAAATGTGGGAAGCAACCCAATTGGCCCAAAAACATAGTCCAAATCACACACATGCCACTACTAACGCTTAAGGGCAAAATTGTCAATTCCACACTATCAATAAAAAATTCCGGGATGAGCTATCACATATATATATATGCATGGGAAATACTAACTCAGTGGTCAAACAAGGCACGCTGCATTACATATATATATATATATATATATATATGTAAATTCTCCGACTAATGCAATATGCATAGGAAGTACCAGTTGATGCAACTAAGCATCGTTGCTGTCAAACCAACCATCTCTCTTCACAAACACAACAACAACTACAATTACTATCCAATCAAAAGGCTATGGTTTTGTGTAATTTGATGGTGAGAAAGCTGCTCAGAGTTTAATAGATAAGTTAAATGGGATGCTGCATAATCATAAGCCAGTATTTGGAGGTCAGCTCGGCGGAAACGAAGTCATAAATGAAGAAGCCATTAAATTTGTGCTCTCCACTCCCTGCGATTCCACCACCTAGCCCTCGATAGAGGAAGATGAGGAGGTAGTCAAGTTCGTCGTGGCAGGAACCATCCCTTCATACTCTATAGAGTCAAGGCTTGGAGATTGCAAGAGAGCCGCAGCTATCAAGCGTGAGGCACTACAGAAGATTACAAGGAAGCCTCTTCTGCATCATAACCTACAAGTTCAATTGGACCGTCAGGATTATCTCATCCTTAAATGTCACCACCTTCAGATCTGCTCCAAGCCTTGCGAATTCAGAGGCTACACAAAGGTCTCCTCCTTGGTACCAGACGCGGCTGTAGAGAGCACCATATAAAGGAAAGTAATAATAATAAAACAATAATAATAAATTAAAAAAACGGTTTTTGGGTGCTTCGTGCTCCATAAGAATAAAAAATATATTTATTATACTTTGTGCCAACAGTATATATATATATATATATATATATATATATATATATATATATGAATCCCTTCCCAAGAAGGATCCCCATTTTTTTTTGAAAAATGGGGATCCCCTTTTGACCGTTAGATTTGGCTTTAATGAAATTCTGTGGTTAAGATTCTGTGGCTTGTGATTTAATCTCAACCACAGAATTTCATTAAAGTGAAATCTAACGGTGAAGAGAGTTGTGAACACGGAAAATTCCTGAAGACAAGGAACCAAACGCGTGTACAAAATAGTATTTGTATTTGATGAGTTTGGGTTACAATCTCTATTTGTTCCTCTGATTTGATCTCCGTAAGACTTTGATTTGTGGGCTTGATCCAAGGGTCGTTGAGGCTTTGATCCTGGATGAACAGGGGGAAGTTTCTTCAAGGGCCGTTGGGCTTGATCTTGAAGTTTGGCGGATGAACGTTTCTTCAGGGGCCTCTTGGGCTTGATCTTGAATTTGGATGAACGGATCTTCAGGGGTCATTGGGGCTTGATCCTGAAGTTGGATGAACGTTAAATGATGAACGGATCTTCAAGGGGCTTTTGGGCTTGTTCTTGAAGATGGATAAACGACGAACGAAGAACGATGAACGATGGATGAACTTCAAGGGGGCTTTTGGAGTTGATTCTTGAAGAACGGATGTGTGAATCCAAGGACCGTCAGGGCTTGATCTTGGAAGATGGATGAACGTTGCTTCAAGGACCGTCAGGGCTTGATCTTGAAGAATGGATGAACGGATCTTCAAGGGCCTTTGGGGCTTGATCTTGAAGGTGGATGAACGGATGAATGATGAGTGGATCTTCAAGGGCTTTTGGGCTTGATGTTGAAGAACAGTTGTGTTGATCCAAAGGCCGTCGGGGCTTGATCTGGGATGAAGAATCGGCACGTGACCAAAGTGCTTGTTGATTCTTCAAAGGTGTTGGTGAAGTTTCTTCAAGGGCCATTTGGCTGGATCTCAAAGGTGGATGAGCATTTCTTCAAGGGCCATCGGGGCTTGATCTCGAACAACGATGAACGAAGAACGAAGAACGAACTTCAAGTGAATTCTCTTCCAATTTGGGAGTAGAGCAATGTATTTGTGAATTGGTGAACGAATTGGTGTGGAATGGCTTCCTATTTATAGAATTCCAAAACTTGATTTTTGGTTTTAAATAATCAGATGAAATAAATCATTTATGCCAGGTGTTGACACGTGTCATATTTGACGGCTTTTCTGACTCATTTCAATTTTCGTCGAGTCACACACTACGTGTAAAATTTATGTAATACATAAGCATTGAAACTTTGACTATCAGTCAATATTTTATTTACCGAAATTTTGATGTCTACAAATGCCCCCACTTCACGGCGTGCCGCATACATGTGCTTGTCACGTGTGGAAGGTGCGCTTTGAAGTTTCCTCAATGTAGACATTGATCCAAAGGCCGTCGAGGCTTGATCTTGGATTAGGCTAGGATTTATTCAACTTTGTTGGGACGAATCGGCAGATGCATTTGTTGTTCTTGTTGACTTTCCACAGGCTTCATCTTGAACTAGTTTTGATTCAAGGGTGATGGACACTTGATCTTGAATAAGGATTGCAATTTCTCCAAAGGCCGTTGAGGCTTGATCTTGAAGGTTGATTCAGAGGTGTTTGACACTTGATCTTGAATTAGGTCTTGATTTCTCCAAGGGTCGTTGAGGCTTGATCTTGAAGGTTGATTTAAGGGTGTTGGACACTTGATCTTGAATCGGATTTGTGATTTCTCCAATGGTCGTTGCGGCTTGATCTTGAAGGTTGATTCAAGGGTGATGGACACTTGATCTTAAATCAAGCTTTTGATTTCTCCAAGGGCCGTTGTGGCTTGATCTTAAAGGTTGATTCAAGGGTGATGGACACTTGATCTTGAATCGAGCTTTTGATTTCTCCAAGGGCTGTTGCGGCTTGATCTTGGAGGTTGACTGAACGGTGGTGGACACTTGATCTTGAATCGGGCTTTTGATTTCTCCAAGGTCCGTTGAGGCTTGATCTTGAAGGATTTGGGACCACGAGCGGTTTCACATGGCAAGCGATCTTCAGTTTAGTTGAGGATGAATCAGCACGTGTAGTTGTACGGCTCATGCTGCATTATTCTCTACTTTGTTTCTTTTGCATGGCAGGCAGGCACGAGATAGAGGTGTTGGTCTGTTTCTCTGTTCAATCTTTCCAAGTGTCGACCGATCGCTCTATTTCCCCTTGTCCTGCAAGCAAGAGCAAGGGTAAAGGAAAAGCATGCCATGAGATATCATTGCCTTCGACTCTGATGATATGAGATACTTTTTCTTTTGAAGAAGCAGTTTTCCACAGGTTTATTCTTGAATTGGGTTGGAGGGTTTTCTTGTGCTAGACTTGCTTTAAAAGTCCCAGCTTACCCATTTATCTGGAGTTGAAGTTGATTTAAGGGTGGTGAACACTTGATCTTGAATTAGACATGTGATTCCTTCAAGGGCCGTTGGTGGCTTGATCTTGAAGGAAATAGGACCATGAGCGGCTCTACGTGGCAAGTGATCTTCGCGAACCGACTCAAGAAGTAGCAGACAGCCCGACACATGTTTCGTTGTGCTTGTCTCTACATGCTTCAATGTATCATTTTCCCTTGCCTTATCTGTTTTTCTTGCTGAAGCGGCATCTTCTTTGGTTTTCTCCCATGCATGTGTGGCATCTTCTCTTGTAGTATTTGCTTTACTGATGCAGGTGTGGAATGCAAATGCTAGGTAAGCAATCAGGGAAGGGGTTCCAGGAAGTCAGTTATAGATCGGAGAGTTGATTCTAAATACCGGCTGATTGCTCTCTTTTTCCTTGTCTTGCAGGTGAGAACAAGGACAAAGAAAAGGAAGGGAGAAAGCGTGATATGAGATACTTTTGCTTTTGAAGAAGTGGTGACGATTTGCCAGCGTTGCACGGTGAAGCTTTGCTCTTCAACGACGGTGCTAGCTCATCCTTGATCCTTCTGCTTCAATCTTTTTGCATAGCAGAAGTGATGTGCAACCTTTGCATTTGAATGGTGAGCCACCACCGTATCAATTGTGTTGAAGTATTTGACGAAGGAATTTGTGACCTTGACAACAGCTGAGGATGAGTGCTCGAGAGCAATACAAGGTAAGCAACTAGGCAAAGGTTCCGGGCAATCAGTTCCAGATCAAAAGTTTATTTTTAGGTTCCTACTGATTGCGTTCTTTCTCCTTGTCTTGCAGGTGAGAACAAAGACAAGGAAAATGACAGGGACAAAGCGTGATATGAGATACTCTTGCTTTCGACCCTGATGATATGAGGTAGTCTTGCTCTGGTGTGATTTATTTGCAGAGGTATTCTAGGGGATGAGGAATACTGAGTATTTCGATAGGTTTTGTTGGAAATGCATCTTGAAAGAGCTTTGGCATTTTTGCAGGTCTGCCTTACCGTAAATGATGAGGGTTGGCCTATATAAAGATTTCCAAGTAGCCGGTAGTGATACTGTTCGTTTACTTTTGTCAGCGATAGTGGGTAACTAGAAGAGTAAGATTCACACGTTTTTACACTTGTCTGTGACTTCTGCAAAGCTGAGACAGCATGTGAAGGGTAGCGACAAGCTTTTGAAGAGGTTACGCCTCTTCGATTTCTAGGTAAGCAACTTTTCGATTTTTGAACAAGTGGCAGAGCTTTTGAGGTTTAGAGGATAGTGTCAAGCTTCCTTGATTTTGGCCTGTGAGTCCCTCAAAGTTGAGATTGCATGTGAAGGGTGCTGACAGATTGATCTAGAAAATTTGTCTTTTGAAAAAAGTAGTGCCTCTTCGATTTCTGAACGAGCAGCTCTTTGATTTATGGGCAACGCCTCTTCGATTTTAGAGCAAGCAGCTCTTCGATTTCTGAGCGGACGGCCTTGTTACTTCTTCTTTTTGTGGATGCATCGATTGCTTCCCAAAGCACGCTTGAGAATTGCTACTTGTAGAAGTTCTCCTCTTGTACCTTTGAGATCTTGATTTGTCCGACCTTTTCTTTTCTTCAAAACCTTCGAAAAATGTCTTGCCCATCTGACCGTCGTATTGACTTAAATGTCGGGGAAGAGACTGTGATGTCTTTTCCAGACAACGTATGGCACACATCTTTTTTATCCCAGAACGAACGGTTGAGCACTCGGTGATGAAGAATGATGTAACAGCCACGGTGGTGGCTAGAAATCTTTTCACCCCCAGAGACAACATGGTGTTTTCCAAGCGGTCCGATGAGCTGGCTGTCCAAGACTCCTTGGCCTTTAGCGTCTAGTGCGCGGGCTCTGTGTCGAACATGGGCCAACACCTTCTTGCTCGTATTCGCCAGGTTGAATCCTTGAAGGCTGAGGTGACGAGCCTTAAGCAGGAGATCATAAGGCTTAAGCTCGAAAATAGGGAGTTGCACATGCTTGCCAACAGCTACTCGACGAGCATGAAGAAGAAGCTTGACTGGCTGTAGGAATCCGATAGCTAGATTCAAAGTGATCATCAGATGTTTATGGCTTTGTTCCAGAGACATCTTTTGTCGTCGTCCTCTAGAGCTTCACTCACTGTTGAGGCTCCGGATAATCAAGCCCCAGCGCCTCGTCTTTCTGCAACTCGGCCGAGTACTGAGGCTTCTCGTGATCGTCCTTGAAGAGTCCTCCCTGTAAATTTGTTTTGAATATTTTTTTTTTCACATGTATAATGTAAATTTATGTAAAATTTTAGAGAAATAAATAAAAATGGACTTTATTTCACTAAATGCTTTTTTTTTTTTTTTTTTTTTATGGTGGCAGATGTATCATCCCTCTATATATATATATATTTTTTTTTCTTTCCACATGGTGGGGATGCATCATTTCAATATATATATTTTTTCTGCTTTCAGTGCTGGATGCACCACTCACAATTTTTTTTCTTTTGCTTGCTTCCGCACATGGTGCCTATGCACCTCCATCATCTTTTGTCCATTTTTTCACGTGGTGCCAACACCAAAATTCCATCATCTCTCTTTTTTTATTATATATTTTTTTCTGTATAAATTTGGACAATGCGTAGAGGAATTTGTGGTGCGAAAATAAACTAACACACAAATTAAACCCTCTTGTTGTCAATTGTAGTATATATGCAAGTAGGGATCGTTCTAAACCGGGGATTAGGAGGGATTGCTAATCTATATAAAATGAACTTAGAAAACACTAAATAAAACTTTAAAAACACAAATCTAAAATCAAAACATTTAACTAGATTCAAATGATTCCAAATAAACTAGAATAACTTAAAATAAAATTAATAAATAAACTAAAACAAAATCACGAATGAATTTAAAAGATTCAAGCTATGAAAATTAACCAACTCTAAACTAAATTAACTCAAAGAACTCAAAAGAAATCAAATAAGGTAGATTCAAATCAAAAGACAAAAATTGAAAAAGGGGGATGTGATCTTGATGAGAATAACTTGAAAATAAACAAATTGAAAACTAGATAGAATTAAGCACAAAATATGGTTGTGTGAATGGATGATGGATTAGCTAGAGGGGTTTCCTCCACACATGATACACTTGTATATAAACCAATTTTTAGTTGTTCTTTCGATAACTTATGAAACTCAACACTCCAAGTTAATTAGGTCCGCTTAAATTAACCTTCAGATTTCCCTAGAATCATTGAATTGGATGAATATGCATCGCAACCAAATCATTCCTAACAAGTTCTTTATATGAACATCATGATAAAGACACAAGTTAGAATCATTACGTTTGTTGGAAATCATAAGCATCGACAAGGCATTTGTAACTATGAAAAGCATGATACTCCTGCCAGGAATTCACTTAACACGATTGTGGATAGCAACCTTCACTACTCTTGAATATAAGTTCATAACGATTAGGTGAAATTCCCTTATATTCTAGCATCAAACTTATGCATGAAAACTAAGCGTGCACTCTTAATCAACATACATAAATAAGTTATCAATCAAATAGTTAAGCGAATTGAAATCACAAATTATTAAATCACAACCAAAAGTAATTAATTCATAATGCAAATGTAATCATGGCTTTGAATCCCCCCCTAGCAAAGAGGGGGGGTTTAGTTCCTCATAATCATAAAACAAAGGTAAATAGATTTATACATTGAACATAAAAGAAAGAAAGCACCTAAACGCTCCAACGATCCTCGTTGAGTGACAAGCACGTCCAAGCACTTTCCTTTCCTTCCTTTGATATGGCACAAGGAGTGGATGTGGTTTGAAGGTTTGGTTGTATGGAGGAGTGGATAGGGGGATGTATGGTGGTGTTTAGGATGGTTAAGGGGGGGTGGCACGGCTAGGATAGTTTATGGGCAGATTTTGTGGAGGAAAGAAAGGGTTTTGGCTAGGATAGTTTAGGGTGTGTGAAAATGGAATTGTTGTGTGAATTGGTGAGTCTAAGCCTTGCTAGAAGGCTTATTTATAGGTGCACAAAGGTAAGGAGCCACTCAAGTGATTTTAATAAACAAATAAAAAGCAAGAATTATTCATCAAAAACAGCTAGCAACACATGCTTCATTGCAGAAATTTCATGTGGAAACAACTTGCATTCATCCTCCTTGGTCCATGCCTTGGATTCCCCTTGGTCTTCTCATGATGAATCAGCTAGAACACTTGCAAACAGCTAGCACACTTGTATTTCATGATTAAACAAGCTAGCACACTTGCAAAACATAATCATTCTTCCAAGCCGTGGGTCATCCATGCCATGTGCTCTCTTGACCTTTCCTTACTAAAATGCCCATAACTTCTTCTAGAAAAATGATCTTAACAATCCGCAAAATGCTCCAGAAAATAGACATCTGTAGCTTTCCAAGCATATAAGGCTCATTCTCTAGTTCATTTTGGGCCGTTCGCAAATTGCTTCCAAAATGGGCTGATCCGCACAGGCAGTTTTGACCCATGTGCTCTCTTGACCTTCCCTTACTAAAATGCTCATAACTTCTTCTAGAAAAATGATCTTAACAATCCGTGAAATGCTCCAGAAAATAGACATCTGTAGCTTTCCAAGCATATAAGGCTCATTCTCTAGTTCATTTTGGGCCGTTCGCAAATTGCTTCCAAAATGGGCTGATCTGCACAGGCAGTTTTGACGAATTTGTTACATAAAATCTCACTTGTGCTATTTTTCTTTTATTTGCTTGACAATTCATATAAAACACAAAATCAAAGTAAATAGCTCAAAAATATAAGGAACTAACTAAGAAAAGACGAGAGAATTTGATGTAAAATATATATAAATATGAGCTTATCAATTTGCAGGAAGGACGAAGACGACGGAGAGTTAGAGTTTGAGGCGGAGTGAAGCGTCGAGCTTCACGACCGGCTAGTCGTTTGACGGTGGTCACGAAGTTCTTCGCCAATTTTTTGGCAAGAGTGATGCACTGCAGCACCACCACCTGCACCACAAGCTGTCATTGCGGGTGAAGTTGGTCTAGAGACCGAGGGTAGCAGACAACAAGCTTGTGAAGATCTGGTGCTTGTGGCTGTCTGGAGGAAGTCAGCTTGCTTTTCCGGCAATGGCAAGCTCGCGAGAAGATTCCAAGAGGTGAAGTTGCTCGTGGTGTTCTTGGTGTGGACGAAACCGGTGCAGAGCATGGCAGAAGGGCTTTGTAAGTCAGCATGGTTGAAACCGACGCTAATGGGGGAATGGATGGAGTCGAGATCCAGCGCCATGACGTGTATGTTCATCGTCGACGACGATGACCTCATTTTCTGGCCGTCTTGGGTGCTTCGCAGGGGTACCAACAGAGAAACACCAGTCGTGCATGTACTCAACTTTCTGCCACTAAGGGAAGTACATACCATTCTTCTTCAGTTAATCAATATCCTTGCTCACTGGCCCTTGCAAGAACTCGATTGTGGCTTTATATGTCTCGGCTGTGAAAACAGTTCATAAGTCTGAGTCAAGAAATCCTTTGAAAGAAAGGGTCCCTAGTTGGAATCTGCTGAGGTCGATCGAGACGAAGGCAATGGCGGAGATGTTGCTTCGCGGAGGTTGTTGACGAGTTGAGAGCTTGCTGAACCAAGAGCGAAGCACCACCACTGGGCAGGGATAGAGTGGAAATACATGGAAGAATAGAGAGAGGTATTCTCTCCCAAACTGTCGCTGCCAGATGCCTCGTTAGTAATGGGGCTCTACGAGACTTTGCACTCTATAATGGATATAGCAGTAGTCACAAGAAGGTCCTTTGTTGCTGCAGGTCTTCTTTTTGTCCAAGCTCTTTTGGTTATAGAGATGTTTTTATCTTTTTCTTTGATATTTGGAGAAGCGGCAGCAAAAGAAATTGTTGTTGCAGATTCCTGAGGTGTCTCATTGAGTGGCCTGTGAGTTGTGGAATTGAGGCTGGAGACGAACGAATCTGGGACTTGGAGAGAGTGATTTGGTGTTCTCCAGGTGGAAGTTATAGGTCAACGGAGTGGGAGAGGAGGTTGTGAAGGACTTGTGGATGAAGAAGAAATAGCGAACTTGCAGTTGGAACTGTCGAATGAGAGATGGGAAACACCAGTTGTGCTTTCATTTCCAACTTGAACTTCATCCGGAATCGCACCCACAATTGTTTCGACTGGCGGGGACCAATCAGAAACCAGCTGGGTTCCATTCGAGTACCGCACTTCAAGAGGCCGAGACAGGAGCTCAGTGTTTTGCGGATCCGGAGGAACCTCTACGATGACGTCGTTTGCTGCGCTGCTGATGATGACTTGAGAGAGAAGCAGCAGAAGTTTGGCGTTGGTCGATCTTGGTGGCCATGTGAGCTGAGAACACGCAACGGACTCACAAGAAATGTTGGAGTATGAGAAAGTGCACAAATGAATTTCTGCTTATCTCTGTTTCCCACTGGAGCAAGACCCAGGAAGCGTGTCACATGTATAGCATTAACATTAGAGTAAGGTTCACGTGCATAGAACGCGCCTGTCGTGCCTGCAATATGATAACGTGGCTGAGAAAGAGACAGGCGTTAGTGACGCAGGTTGGTGAGGAATGACGGTGTAATTGGGTTGCGGATATGGCGACTTGGGCTTATGGACTTCAACAATTGGGCCTGAGACACACATACATATATATTTTTGTAAATACATAAAACATAAGTATTTTTTTTCCTTTTTTTGGTACAAAGAAGTTGTTGCCCATTTGTAATAAAACATTTATTATTATTTTTTATTTAATGCGACTGAACTCGAAATTGAATGCTCGAGCTGCCTACGTACCCTTCTGAAGAAAGAGATCAAGTCAAAACGTAGTTCAAATACATGCATATGTTTTTTGGTATTTTCTTTTGGTGCCGTTTGCAGTTTTAACTCGTGCAGGTAAGGAGCGTTTTGTTGTCACCTTTTAGACTCGTGCGAATGAGGAGCGTTGGTGTCGCCTTTTATGCTCGTGTAAGCCAGGAGCGTTGGTGTTGCCTTTTATGCTTGTGCAAACCAGGAGCGTTGATGTTGCTTTTTATGCTCGTGCAGACCAGGAGCGTTGTGCCATGCAGTTTAGGCTTGTGCTGGCGATGAGCCTTGTGTGTTACCTTTTATGCTCGTGCAAGCCAGGAGCCTTGATGTTGCCTTTTATGCTTGTGCAGACCCAGAGCCTTGTGCCATGCAGTTTGGGCTCGTGCCGGAGAGGAGCCTTAATTCATGCAGTTTAGGCTCGTACGAACAAGGAGCATCTATTCATGTAGTTTAAGCTCGTGTGAACAAGGAGCATAGTGTCTTGCAGTTTCGGCTCTTGCAGACAAGGAGCATCTGTTCATGCAGTTTAGGCTTGTGCGAACAAGGAGCGGGCGCGGATTTGTCAAGCCATTTTGGAGAAGCGTTTCTCACAATCTTTATAGCAAGGAGCCTTATCTTCAACACTTTCCTCATCTTCAACACTTTCCCGTTCCTCATAATTTTTCGAGGAAGAAGAGTTTGCGCATGGACGATCTTTGTGTCGAAATTTCCTCATCTTCAACACTTTCTCGTTGCTGTAAAGGTTGACAAAAGCTGATTTGCCTCCTTTCCGGTTGCCGAACTTATGGTGGAGACGTAGGCTTCATGCGCCTTTTCTTTGGAGCGACATGAATCCATCCTTCAGCTTCACTTGATTCGGAGCATGCCCCTAGCGGCAGCGATGAAGACTTCGAAGCAAATGTGCCGGAAGTGACGGTGGTATAATTTGACTTTACCACATCGTCGAGATCCAGCTCGATGATTCCTTTCTAGGTCAACCTCATGATGAGATCTTTCAACATGAAGCATTTTCCCGTCGGATGATTGACGAAACAATGGTATTTGCAGTACCTTGGGTTGTCGATGCGATTTATTTCTTCCGGCCATCGACATTCGGGTAAATTGATCACCTTCTTCTCCAATAGGTCATCCAACATTGCAGCCACGTCGGAGTCTGGAAAAGAATACGTCTTCTGCTCTAGTTCCCTCAAGGTGTTTTTGTACTTGTCTTGAGTGCGAGAAGACTTTCCTCTCTTTATCTCCCTCGTTTTGTACTTAGACGAGATTTTGACGGGCGCAGATGAGATTTTGACGGGGGCAATGTTGACGGTAAAAGCTTCTTTGGCGGGCTTCTTCCCAGTCTCGTCCACCTTCGGAGCAAACATTTTTTCTTTGAAGTTGGTGATTGGCTCATTTTTCCCATAGTTGGCGATGCTCAACTCCATGTCATGGGCGCAGGTTGCTAACTCTTCGAAGGTCCGCGGTTTTATGCCTTAAAGGATGTAGTGCAATCCCCATTGCATGCCTTGGCTGCACATCTCGATCGAAGAGCGCTCCAAGAGTCTATCTTTGCAGTCGAGGCTAAGAGTGGGCCATCGGTTGCTGTAGAAGCGGTTGAGGAATTCGTTCTCCAATTGCTCCCAGCTATTGATGGATTCAGGCTCGAGATCGGTGTACTAATCAAAGGCGTTACCTTTCAATGAGCGCACGAAATGCTTGGCAAGGCAGTTCCCTTCAGTGCCCACGTTGTTGCAAGTTTCAACGAAGTGGGTGACTTGCTGTTTCGGGTTTCCCATTCCATCGAACTACATGAACTTGGGTAGTTGATATCCCCTTGGCATCTGAGCTCCCTTGGTACAACCCAGAGGTATTTGAGCTCCCTTGGTACTGTGCCTTGACGGTGTTGGCGATCATCTTCTGCAACTACTTGATGGAGAGAGATGCCATGAGTGCTGCTGCTTGGTCTGGCTTTGGGTCTTCTTCAACCTTTTCCACCGGAGGCTCTTCTTCTTCGTCGCCACATTTCTTGGAATCGGAGCCAGATCCTTCATCATGGCTTGCCCCCAGTTTTCCCAAGAGCATAGCGATCTTCAAGTATTTTTCTTCAAGGGTTCTCGTCATCGTTGCAATCATTTCCTTCATTTGAAAAAGCTGTTCTTCCCTAGAGGTAGCGTCGATGACTTGTTCCTTGTTTGAAGACATCGTTCTTGAAGTGTGCTTTGATTTTCTTGAATGGAGAAAGACATGAGAGGTAGAGATAGTCACACTAGGCGTGCCAAATTTGTGAACACGGAAAGTTCTTCAAGACAAGGAACAAAACGCGTCTACAAAATAGTATTTGTATTTGATGATTTTGGGTTACAATCTCTATTTATTCCTCTGATTCGATCTCCGTAAGACATTGATTTGTGGGCTTGATCTAAGGGCCGTCGAGGCTTTGATCTTGGATGAACAGGGGGAAGTTTCTTCAAGGGCCGTTGGGCTTGATCTTGAAGTTTGGCGGATGAACGTTTCTTTAGGGGCTTTTTGGGCTTGATCATGAATTTGGATGCACGAATCTTCAGGGGCCGTTGGGGCTTGATCCTGAAGTTGGATGAACGTTAAATGACGAACGGATATTCAAGGGGCTTTTGGGCTTGTTCTTGAAGATCGATGAACGACGAACGAAGAACGATGAACGATGGATGAACTTCAAGGGGGGCTTTTGGGCTTGATTCTTGAAGAACAGATGTGTGGATCCAAGGGCCGTTGGGGCTTGATCTTGAAGAACAGATGAACAGATCTTCAAGGGCCTTTGGGGCTTGATCTTGAAGGTGGATGAACGGATGAATGATGAATGGATCTTTAAGAGCTTTTGGGCTTGATCTTGAAGAACAGTTGTGTTGATCCAAAGGCCGTCGGGGCTTGATCTTGGATGAAGAATCGACATGTGACCAAAGTGCTTGTTGATTCTTCAAAGGTTTTGGCGAAGTTTCTTCAAGGGCCGTTAGGCTTGATCTCGAAGGTGGATGAGCATTTCTTCAAGGGTCGTTGGGGCTGGATCTAGAAGAACGATGAACGAAGAACGAAGAACGAACTTTCAAGTGAATTCTCTTCCAATTTAGGAGTAGAGAAATGTATTTGTGAATTGGTGAATGAATTGGTGTGGAATGGCTTCCTATTTATAGAATTCCAAAACTTGATTTTTGGATTTAAATAATCAGATGAAATAAATCATTTATGCCAGGTGTTGACACGTGTCATATTTGACGGCTTTTCTGACTCATTTCAATTTTCGTTGAGTCACACACTACGTGTAAAATTTATGTAATACATGAGCATTGAAACTTTGACTATCAGTCAACATTTTATTTATCGAAATTTCGATGTCTACAATGGTATCCCTATTTTTTTTGAAAAATGTGGATCCCTCTTGAGAAGGGGCTTATATATATATATATAATCAAGGTTCTAAAAGATGTTGTGCACTAGTCAGGCAGCGAGCTGGGGCTTAGCTCCTAGGCGGCTAGGCGGGGTCTAGGCGGGCACCTAGGCAAACTAGGCAGACTTAACTAAATCCATTATATTTCATGTAAATAAGTGTATGTTTATACTTAAAATATATATAATTTCATCATAAACTACAAAATAGAACGACACATATATTATAAAGTATTGGAACATAATGAAAACATGCAGAACAAGCATATAATGCGTGTGTATTTAAGTATTCAACAAGTCTCTTACAATTTATTGAAAAAAAAAATGCAAAATAAAAGTTATCTATTTTATGTCTAAGTGAGTCGCAACCTAGGCGGGTTTGGGCGGCTAGGCCGGTGCCTAAGCAGTCTAGGTGGACCCCTCATCAAGTCTAGGCACCCTTTCTTAATTTTTAAATGCCTAGGCATTAATCGGGGCAGTGGCTAGCCGCCTAGCGCCTAGGCTGGGCCTAGACGGAGATTTTTAGAACAGTGTATATAATCATTAAAAAAATATATTTTTTTCGTTTTGTTTGGTGCTTCGTGCACTAGAAGAATAAAATAATAACATATATATATATATATATATATATTATACTTCGTGCCAACAATATATATACATATATAATCATTAAAACAATATTTTCTTTTTGTTTGGTGATTCATGCAATGATTTTTGTTTGGCATCAGATGAAAGAAAGAAAGAAAGAAAGAATAAAAAAATTATTAAATCATAAAATGATTTTTGTTAACGCTTTTGGCACTAACAGTAGAAAAATAATAAATAAATAAGGGATGGTGCATCAAGCACCATCCGTGAAAAAAAAAAGGGAAATAAAGAAAAAATAAATAAACTAACCGAAATAAAACTCATTTATTGATATCTCTGGAAAATTAAACAAATGTGCATTTACAGAAGGGAGTCTTCGAAAAGGTTGATCACGAGAAGCTTCAGTACTCGATGGAGCTCCAGAAAGACGAAGCACCATAGATTGATTATCCAGAGCCTCAACACTTGGTAAAGCCCCAGATGGCAAAAGCAAAAGATGCCTCTGGAACAAACCATAAACCTCTGATGGTCACTCTAAATCCAACTTTGAGATTCATGTAGCTGGTCAAGCTTTCTCTTCATGCTTGTCAAGTAACTATTGGCAAGCATGTTCAACTCCCTATTTTCATGCTTAAGCCCTCTGATCTCTTGCTTAAGGCATTGGCCCATGTTCAATACAGAGCCTGCACATTGGACCATGAAAGCCAAAGACTCTTGAACAACTAACTTGTACGACTGCTTGGAAAGCATCCTACTATCTCTGGGTGTAAGATCTCACATCACCCAAGGGTAAGGATCTTATAAGCCTTATATGTACATTCCCACCTCCAATTAGCACGAGGCCTTTTGGAAGCTCACTGGTTTCGGAGTTCATCGGAACTCCAAAGTTAAAGCGAGTTTGCGCAAGAGCAATCCTAGGATGGGTGACCCACTGGGAAGTTCTCGTGTGAGTTCCTAAAAAAAAATTTTGATGGTGTGGGAGGGGCCCAAAACGGACAATATCGTACTATGGAGGAGTCGAGTCAAGGAAGTGGTCTAACCCGGGCCGGGATGTGACAATTTGGTATCAGACCATTCCCTAGCCAGAAGTGTGCCAATGAGGATGTCGGGTCCCTAAGAGGGGTGGATTGTAAGACACCACATTACCTAAGGGTGAAGATAGATCCCACATATCTCAGGGGTGAAGATCCTGTAAGCCTTATATGTACATTCCCAACTCCAATTAGCACCAGGCTTTTTAGGAGCTCACTGGCTTTGGAGTTCATCGGAACTTCGAAGTTAAGTGAGTTCGTACGAGAGAAATCCTAGGATGGGTGGCTCACTAGGAAGTTCTCGTGTGAGTTACCAGAAATAAAATTGTGAGGGTGTGGTATGGGCCCAAAGTGGACAATATCGTGCTATGGCGGAGTCGAGCCCGGGAAGTGGTCTAACACAGGCCGGGATGTGACAATTTGGTATCAAAGCCACTCCCTAGCCGAAAGTGTGCCAACGAAGACGTCGGCCCCATAAAGGTGTGGATTGTAAGATCCCACATCGCTCAGAGGTGAGGATCCTATAAGCCTTATATGTACATTCCCACCTCCAATTAGCAGGAGGCCTTTTGGGAGCTCACTAGCTTTGGAGTTCAACAAAACTTCGAATTTCAGCCATTTCGCGCGAGAGCAATCCTAGGATGGGTGACCCACTGGGAAGTTCTCGTGTGAGTTCTCAGAAACAAAACTGTGAGGGTGTGGTAGGGGCCCAAACCAGACAACATTGTGCTATGGAGGAGTCGAGCCTAGGAAGTGTTGGAAGTATGCCCACAAAGCCACTCATTTGATGTAATAGCTTTTGGAATACTTATTGTATTAAACTTTTATATGTTTAATGGAGGGCAAAGCTTATTGTTAATCACTATTTATTGTATCTTGTGTTTAAGCAATAAGGGAATCCTAGGAATGTATTTGATCTAAGAGATAAGTGATTTAAGTAAGTTAGATTAACGAGACCTTTCTCTTATGTTCATTCCTAAAACGTTCCTAGCCATAGGATTGCCAATTGGGCATTGACAATCCGCTAAGGTTAGTGTGTGTTATGTCAACTCAAGCGCGAGTATGACAAGTCTCAAGTCATTTAGTGTTGGACACTAAGACAAACACATAGGCGCTCGAAAGAGTAATCGAGTACACTGAACAACGATCAAAAGAGAATTCGAACATACATGTCATGTAAGAACTCAATAGTTACAATATGCAAAGTAGTCCTTTGACCTGAGGTATCATAGATGTCTAATGGTTAGGTCCTTGATCTTTGATCATGTCAAATGGCATTGTTGGGGTCAAGCTATCTAGTCATGTAGGCATATAAATGCACAACAAGGGATCTCTAACCTTCCATGGTGGAAGGAGAATACTCTAAGATATGATTCGAGAGTCTTTGGCCAAAGTATATGAATAAGACTTAGGAAGTTTGTTCCAAATCTTATTCAAATGAATCATATAGGGAAGTATCACATTGGATAGTAGACATGAAACAAACTATCACTAAAACAATGTGATTAAGAGTATTGTATTAGAGAATGACTGTATTGCATTGTAGTTGTAACTGGATAGGTTCTCCAACCACTTCTACTTAGCTTGGGTAACCATGACATGCTACTAGGTGTCACTCATGGTTTGTGGAAGCCCTAAAGATTAGCAAACACTAATTTTAAGGGAGAATTGAAATGTGGTTTCAATTCACAATCGATCGTTAAGAGTAACGATCGCCCACTACCTCGCTAATTGGAACCTAATGGATCGTACACCGAGTAAGGATGAAAGTGAAGTAATTAAATGAAATGGATATGCAATTAAATGGTTTAATTGAAGAATGGTCAAAGTTAATTAATTATACGAAATGTTCGTATTGGGCTTTTAAGTTGGTTTTGGGCTTCGGGGCCCAAAAGTGTTTTGGTCCGCAAGGCCCATTATGTTTAAGTTGTATGACAACTAAAACAAAATGAGCAATTAGCCCAATGAAAAAGGTAAGGCCGGCCATAAGGGTGAAGGTTGCAAACTTGGATTAATTACAAGTTTGCCACTCACAAGAAATGAAGTATAAAAGCAACTTTATAGCTTTATTTTCATTTAGGGTTTTCTTGTAGAAATTTGGTGAAACATTTTCTCTCCTTTTTCTCTAAAGAGGCCGGCCTCTTAGGGAAGGGATATCTAGCAATCTCTTCTTCCCTAAGTCATCCATTTTTATCCTCACAATTAATCTTTGGTGTAGAGACTTAGAGACATCAAGCATTTGGTGTTTTGGAGATCATTTCCCCAAATTCTCAAAGAAGCAAGGAGGTGACTTGAAGGCCCTCCACTTGGGTGAATCCCTTGTATAAACAAGGATGAGCTTCAAGGGTAATGAACTCTAAATCCTTTCTTCTCTTTAACGTAGTTAAAGAGTTTATTAGTTCACCATTCACTAGGCTTTGAAAGTCATGGGTTTTATGAATTGTTTTTGGATGCATGCCTACTTTAATGTGTTAATAGTTTGCATATGTATTCAAATATTCTTACATGTTCTTAGCTAGGACAAATTTTTTTGCTTCGGGAAGTGGTCTAGCCTGGGCCGGGATGTGACAATTTGGTATCAGACCCATTCCCTTGCCGGAAGTGTGCTGAAAAGGACGACGGGCCCCTCGGGAGGGTGGATTGTAACATCCTACATCACCCAAGGATGAGGATTCTGTAGGCCTTATATGTACATTCCCACCTCTAATTAGCACGAGGCCTTTTGGGAGCTCACTGGCATCGGAGTTCATCGAAACTTCGAAGTTAAGCGAGTTCGCGCTAGAGCAATCCTAAGTGAAGGAAAAATTATGTCCTAGCTAAGAACATGTAAAGAACATTTGAATACATATGCCAACTATTAACAAATTAAAGTAGACATGCATCCAAAAACAATTCATAAAACCCATGACTTTCAAAGCCTAGTATATGTTGAACCATAACTCTTTAACAACATTAAACAGAAGAAAGGATTTAGAGAATCATTACCCTTGAAGCCCATCCTTGATTACACAAGGGATTCACCAAAGTGGAGGGCCTTCAAGTCACCTCCTTGCTTCTTTGAGGATGTCTTCTCCAAAACACCAAAAGCTTGATGTCTCCAAGTCTCTACACCAAAGACAAAATGTGAAGATAAAATGGATGACTTAGGGAAGAAGAAATTGCTAGATTTCCTTCCCTAAGGTGGCCGGCCTCTTTTAGAAAATAGAGAGAAGATGTTTCCCCAAATTTCTATTAGAAAACCCTAAATGAAATAAAGCTATAAAGTTTAATTTATACTTCATTTCTAGTGAGTGGCAAACTTGTAAATAACACAAGTTTGCTACCCCTCACTTATGTGGCCGGCCTCCCTTTGTTATTGGGCTAATTGCCCATTTTGTTTTAGTTGTCATACAACTTAAACATAATGGGCCTTGTAGACCAAAAGGCTTTTGGGCCCTGAAACCCAAAACCAACTTAGAAGCCCAATACGAACGTTTCGTATAATTAATTAAGTTAATTAATTAACTTTGACCATTCTTCAATTAACCATTTAATTGCTTATCCATTTCATTTAGTTACTTCACTTTCATCTTTACTCGGTGTACGATCCATTAGGTTCCAATTAGCGAGGCAGTGGGCGATGTTACTCTTAACTATCGATTGTGAATTGAAACCCCATTTCAATTCTCCCTTAAGATTAGTGTTTGCTAATCTTTAGAGCTTCCACAAACCATGAGTGACACCTAGCAGCATGTCATGGTTACCCAAGCTAAATAGAAGTGGTTGGAGAACCTATCCAGTTACAACTACAATGCAATATGGTCATTCTCTAATACAATACTCTTAATCACATTGTTTAAGTGATAGTTTGTTTCATGTCTACTATCCAATGTGATACTTCTCTATATGATTCGCTTGAATAAGATTTGGAACAAACTTCCTTAGTCATATTCATATGCTTTGGCCAAAGACTCTTGAATCATATCTTAGAGTATTCTCCTTCCACCATGGAAGGTTAGAGATCCCTTGTTGTGCATTCATATGCCTACATGACTTGATAGCTTGACCCCAACCATGCCGTGAACACTCCAAAGGAATGCTATTTGACACGATCAAAGATCAAGGACCTAACCATTAGACATCTATGATGCCTCAGGTCAAAGGACTACTTTGCATATTGTAACCATCGAGTTCTTACATGACATGTATGTTTGAACTCCTTTTGATCGTAGTTCAGTGTACTCGATTACTCTTTCGAGCACCTATGTGTTTGTCTTAGTGTCCAACACTAAATGACTTGAAACTCGTCATATCCTCGCTTGAGTCGACATAACACATACTAACCTTAGCGGATTGTCAATGCCCAATTGGCAACCCTATGGCTAGGAACGTTTTAGGAATGAACATAAGAGAAAGGTCTCGTTAATCTAACTTACTTAGATCACTTATCTCTTAGATCAAATACATTCCTTGGATTCCCTTATTGCTTAAACACAAGATACAATAAACAGTGATTAACAATAAGCTTTGCCCTCCATTAAACATATAAAAGTTTAATACAATAAGTATTCCAAAAAGCTATTACATCAAATGAGTGGCTTTGTGGGCATACTTCCAACATGAAGTGGGTACTATTCATACACTCTTGATCGTGGAGGTTTTAGCGAGTTTTGAGATGATAGGGAGTTTTTAAAGTACTTCACGAAGCTCGATGAACAATTTTGGTGGAATTTGCACGTCAGGATAGTGAATTACAAGTTTGGCTAATTTTCATGGAATTTCTCCGACGAGTTTCCGGCGAATTTTGAACTTCAAAGTGGTATATTTCTCTTCCTTTTGTCTTAAGCTTCATTTTGGCTTAAAAATCCTGAAGTTTGGTTGAGAAATGAGTGAGAAATGGCGATTTAAAGATTTTCCAGTTTCCGACTATAACAGCAGCGCCAGTGCCAGACTCCGGCGATTGGAGGTAGGAGAAGAGGAATATTCTGTCAAAGTTGATGGAATATTCCTAACGGAGGTTAACAGAGTTAGGTTAGTTTTGACGAAATATTCTGATTTCTGATGGAATATTCCCTAACAGCATTAGGGATTCCGTCTGTGTGCCAGGTACGTGCCTACGTGTGGGCAACGAGTGTGGTCGTGCCTCCCCGGCACGTAGGGGCGCGTGACACATTAGAAAAAATTTCTAAAAATAAGCGGGTGTTCATGGGATTGAGTAGAGCATGTTGGTATATTCAAACACCCAAATTGAGCAATGTATGAGAAATTATTACCTAAAGTTGGTTATGTGCGTTAAATTGACGGTTTTATAGTTGTTTCGCATATAGGTGAGGCGTATCCAGAGGACAAGCGCAGTCAAGTGAGACTCGGGGGCTACGATCCTTCTACATATCAGTGAGTGGGCTTTTGTTTTCAGTATATATAATTATGCTTGGTACTTTCCCAGAAATTTACGTTTTTCTTTTAATAGTTTTATAAATTAAAATGCCATGTCAAGTGCTATTTATATTATTTATGATTGTGATGATTATTGCTTGGCGCTGCGGACGCTTAAGTAAGTCAAGTGAGTATATATTTGTTAGTGATGATGATGATACTGAGATTAGTATATAGCTCATATTCCTGCACCTTGGTGTTTGTGCTCCGCCAGAGTAGGGCCTAGCCTTCACGTGATCATTCACCACCCGCACTGTACGCTCACCTTGGATCCAAGGCAGGTGGTAGCCTGTCGTACAAACCACTATAGGTGGTTCCGACTCGTAGGTTATTTGCGATACTTCGCACAACCTTCACGTGATCGTAGCACTGAGCATATTTATACACCCAACTTGGCGTATAAACCACTATAGGTGGTTCCGACTCGTGTGCAGGATATTGATTGAGGAGCTATATATTCAGCCTTACAGGCCACATTAGGTAACTCCGCTGACGTATTAATATTGCCGGCATATTGTGATATGATTTATCTCACCTGCTTGATGCATACACTGTTTGATTGGATATTTCGATGTGGCGTATTTTGAGATGACATAATTGAGCTTTATAGTTTTCCAGCATGATTTGATATTCAAGTGTATGATATTTTCTGGGAAAGTATACATGTTTTACGGATAGGGGTTATTATTTTGATATTGAATTGGTTTTGGAAAAGCTTTGTTTTTGCCCACTCATGTTTTCAGTTTTGTGCCCCTCCAGGTTTTAGGTAGCGGTGACGTTGGTGGTGAACAATGCATCGAGCCAGTTCTGACAGAGCACCATCTATGTAGGATTTCTTTTGTTATCGTTATTTAGTACTTGTTTATTCCGGACTGCACCTAGGTTATTTGAACTCTGTTATCGTGTTTTATGCTTACGTTTTCATCATTCTCATTCACTTATCTTCTTATTGTAAATTATTTTGTTTGGTTTTTATTTCCTCTCATTTTTCATTCTAGTGCTCCTGCACAGTGTACTTGGCTACGTCACCCTCAAGTGACAGCCAGCACGCCTTGATTTTTAGGTCAGGGTGTGTTATATATATGTATATAAATATATATAAACATATACACACACCGTACCATCACCCTTTCTTTTTTTTGGTATTATTTATTTATTTATTTTGTATTTGCAAGTACTCAGCACATTGGTGGATTTCCTTGCGAATTTGCAATTAGTGGCGGCTTCCTGCAAGTTTCTACCTTTTACGAATCAGGCCTGTATGCCGTCTTTGAGCGCAGTTTCCAACCATAGGTGATGGCTCACTTTATTGGGTTCACTGCGATCGTGAGTTTTGGTATTTGGAGCTGAGGAGATGGTGGTAGTGCAAAGTGTCGAGCTTCATGAGCAGCTAATCGTTTGACAGTGGTCAATACAGTTCTTCATCGACTTTGATCATGGTGGCCAGAGTGACGAGCTTAAGGTTGTGCAAAGCATCCAACTTCACGACCGACTAGTCGTTTGACAGCGGGCACTGAAGTTCTTCATCGACTTTGATCAAGGTGGTGACGTTGACGTGAGTCTTGGTGCTTGGTGCTTAGAGCTTGTTGCAGTACCTCACTTTTACCATGTGGGGTTGTGCAAAAGACTGCAACAAGTTTATGCTGTGTAGTGCCTTTTGGTCAGAACTTTCCTCGATGGTGACGTTGTCGTGCCTATTGCCGCTGCTTGGAATAACCATCTTGTAGCTGCCCTCTTTGCTGTGCTACCCAAGCTTAGTTCTTTTGCTCGTGCTTAAAGCTCGTTGCAGTGTGTCACTTTTACCGTGTAGGGTTGTGCAAAAGGCTACAGCAAGTTTTGTTGGAAGTATGCCCTGAAATTTAATCTTTGGAAGAAACATTTCAGGACATTGTCTGTATGTATAGATAACTCTAAATACAGCAAAAGGCAAAGTCAATCATTAGGACTATCTCAATAAATGATATAAGTCCAAAATAGTGAATCCATGGACAATAGATCGATGGGAGAAGTAATCTAATGATGTTAAACTACAGAGGCCTTCTTCACATAACCATGATGTTCAAAAGGTTCCTGGTCGTAAGATTGTCAGAGGGATACTGATAATACATAGACCAGTACGTACTGTGTCCCCTTCAAATAGGAAGGATGGAAAGTCTCATGCCATTCGTGTAGTGACACTAAGACAAGTATGTAGGTGCTCATTAAGGGAATGAGTTCACTGAACCCAATCGAAAGAGAGGACTTGCATGGAGGTCTACTCACATGTCAAGCAAGTAACTCTATTGGTTGGAATATGTAAGTAATCCTTTGACCTGAGACATCATAGTTGTCTTGAGGATACGTTACTGATCATTTGATAATGAGACATGACCACATCTCATCTTGGATGTGTTCTATGCATTGTTGGGGTCAATGATTTATTCTCAGAGGCATGTGAATGATCAACAAGGGATCTCTAATCCTTGTTATGAAAGGAATAATACTCTAAGATATGATTCGGGAATCTTCGGCCTAAGTATCGAGCATAATGATGGAAAGCGTTCCTATACGACTCAATTGAATCATATAACTAAGTATAATCACATTAGGGGTTTGACATTAAGTATCCATACCCTAGTAATGTGCTTAAGAGTATTGTATTAAAGAAGGATCGAATTACATTGTAATTCCAACTGAATAGGTTCTCCGACAAAATTCTACATCAGCTTGGGTAGCCATGATATATGGTTAGATGTCACTCATGGCTTGTGAGTTCTTCTAGATGATTAAATATGTAATCATCAAAGAAGAAGGAGAATTAAAAGTTTTAATTCACTAAGTGATTGGATAAGTACTAATCAATTGGATTGATACCAATCACCTCACTGCCTTGCTAATTAGAACCTAAAATGATTGTACACCGAAACACTCTTGTGGAGAGGTAACTGAAGGATGATGGAGTTAATTAATTGGATTAATTAAGTGTTAGGATTAATTAGAAAGTCTAAAGAAATCATAAAAAGCGATAAAGGATCGTTTCGGGCTTAAAGAAAAGTTCGGGTTCATTCGGGCCCATTGGGCTTTTATTCAAGCATAAGATAACTTAAAATAATAAAAGCCCAAAGCCCAAACCATAAAGTAATAAAAGCCCAAAGCCCAAACCACACATAGTGAGGCCGGCCAAAGGGAAGAGAGAAAGAGAGAGAAAGGTCAAAATGTTGACTAGTTTCTTTTCATTTAAAAGGGAAGTTTAATGAAAAGTTTCATCAGGGTTTTGTGTGTTGTTTTGAACAAAAGAAAAATACAAGTCTCTATCTCTCTCTCTCTATACACAAGGCCGGCCACCATAGGAGGAAACACTAACCATCTTTCCTCCTTTTGGTTACTCCATTATCCATCTCACTACACTAGTGGGTGTGGATCTTTAGAGGCCTCCTACCTTGGGGACTAGAGGAGAACCAAGGAGCTCATACTTCAACAAGGTGGAGGAATCAATGAGGGAGGCTAGGCTCAAGGAGTTCCAAGAACAAAGAGTTTGGAGGTGGTCCATCCTTAGTCTAAAGTCTAGATCAAGAGGTATAAAACTTCACCTACACTTTGTTCTTCTATATTTTGTTTTGATGCATCAACTATGAACCTATGCTTCTTGAAGGGGATTTGCATGACTATAGCTTTGATAATATGTGATAATATGTTTCCGTTGCTTATGTATATAAATGTTGAATTGTCTATGCATGCTAGTCACTAGAAATACCTCATAAATCTCATAATTTTCCTTCAAGTTTATGCTGTGCAGTGTCTTTTGGTCACAACTTTCCTCAGTGGTGACGTCGTCGTGCCTCTTGCCGCTGCTTGGAATGAACGTCATATAGCTACACTCTTTGTTGTGCTGCTCTAGCTTAGTGGCTTATCTTTCCGTGGTAGCTATGGTATTTTTCAAGTGCTTTAAGAGCAACACCATCACCATTCTCGCAAAGGAAGGCGATTCGTAAGATAGGGGAAAGACGTTGAAGCTTTGTGTGCCGTTGACGGGCTCTAAGGCGCTTACTCTTGCTACAAAAGACAACTCGATGCATATCAAGTTGTGGTCTTCTAAAGTATCTTAGGAAGTGATAGTTTTTTGTCAACCAAATATAAAGAAGAATGTGTGTATGTCGAGAATTCTCTTCTTGAACCCTTCACACCATGCGCGTGATAATTCTCTGCTTTGTTTGAGCTTCTTGGTGATCGTATCCGTAGCGAAGCTGTGTCTTAGAGTAACACCCCGTCGACTACTAGAGGAGCTGCCTTTGTTAAGTTTGACTGGGAATGGCTTGAAGATGTCATGAGCCGCTCCAAAGATGTGCTTACCAACACGGGCCTTTATCATGATGTCTATGCGTCTTTGTTAAGTTATGATTGTCATCCTTCTGTCCTTCGTGCATTCTTTGAGTATTAGTGTTCAGCAACCAACACACTTCATATGGCTCAAGGGGAGATGTCGATTTTACTTTCAGATCTACACAAGATAGGAGGCTTGCCGATCCAAGGAAAATTTTATGACAAGGTTGTTCTTAGCGTGGAGGAGTTTTCTCATCGCAACAGTCGAGGATTGTCTACGAGTTGTCGCTATTTATTTTGGGTGTACCATAAGCTTTCCCAGGTGGCTCAGAGTACATCAGGCGTGAAGATTTCTTCATGGATTCGATTTTGGTATTGGGATGCCATGAAGTACAAGAGGTATTCGAAGAAAAGTGGTCGTAACAAGACAACCATGCCTAAAGGAAACTCGGGTCCGTCAGGTATCATTGGTCCAACTAGGCACCGTAGCCTTGCCGAGTTAAGGGCATTTGAGGATTTTGGCATAGCGTTAGAGTACTTGGAAGAATCTTACCTTGCCGCTTTCTTAGCTTGTTGGCTTTGTAAATTTGTTTTCCCCAAAGACGACATCAACTTTATCCATCCCAGAGTCTTCAAAGTTGCTAACAAGATGGTTGCAGGAAAATCTTTTAGCCTTCCTATTCCAGTCTTAGCAAATATTTACAATGGCTTGAGTGTTGTTTCGAACTCAGCAAGCACTGAAGATCGTGCTGCGATACTTCCTTACCACTATATGTATGGTTGGTTAGGTGATTACTTTGGCACATTTTTCTTCATCGACTTTAGACAGGTCAGGGCCTTCTTCATCGACTTCAGTCAAGCTAGGGCTTTTGATGACGAAGTATTCTGGCGTGCTTTATGTAAAAAACCTTGATGATTCATAGGCGCAAGCGCTGTACAAAAGTTGTGAAGGCTTGAAAATGGACCACCTAGTGAGAGTTGGCTCGGCGCGGCAACGCATCATGGATGATTTGCACCTTTTCTTCTCGGACTTGTCTTATCTTATAAGTCTTCGCTCGAGGTATGTTTCTTTGTGGCAAGGAGACCGATGCATCGTTCAGCCGTATAGTCCCCACCGTTTCAGTAGGCAATTTGGTTTTGTCCAACATGTGCCAGGCAAGCTGAAGGAAAACTCCCAGTCGGAATCTTTGCAAGCCGTGTATATGCATTGGGAGTCTTGTCCCCGTGCATGTACAAATGCTTCTATCATCTTGCTGGCCAAGGATCAGTTCAAGAGTAATCCAGTGACCCGTGCTTACGTAAATTGGTGGTTAAAGGTACATCATGAAAACTTGGGGATGGCAAGTGGTACCAATTCTTCTCACTCATGTAATGAAGCGCTGAGAGATGGTGGTACCTTTTGATTAGGCGAGTGGAACTCATTTGCAAGATAGATCTATGGTTTTAGCTCCTCAATGCCCGTGCTTGTCTTTTCGACATCCAGATGCTTTTGAAGAGGCAGGTGATGAAGTTGATTCACACGAAGATGGACTTGTTTTGCAGCAGCGTCAAATTATAGCCAAGCAACCACTTAAAGTTGCTCAGGCTAATAGTGACATTAATTTTCGTCATAAGAAGAATGAAGTGTTTAGGCCTTCTCCATTTGATGGTTGTGTGTCACTTGAGAAAGATTGACATATTTCCTTCTTTCTTGTGATTTCTTTTGCTTTTATTGCTTTAGCTTTGATTTATAACATCTTTCTTTGTCTTGTTTAGGTTGGGCCTTCTTGTTCTGTTGATCTGACAAACGCATGCGTTCATTCCTATATCGAGATGCCATTTGGAGGTAATTTACCTACAGATGGGGAGATTGGGGATCCACCTGGTGCAGAACTTATTCCGAATCTGCCAAGTTGGCCCAGTTGGCCGTGTGTAGGTAAAGGTATGCAAGGGCCTGTCATGCATCCAACACCTTTGCCAGGTAGCTTTGAGATCTCTTTAAAAAGGTTGAACCTTCGTGGTACTGAGCAGCTTCTCAGTTGCATAAGACATTATGCAGCCATGGATGTCAAAAGCCATATTGAGGAGAGGATTTCAAAGTGCCCACTGGAAGACCTTGCGTTGTTCATGGAGGATTTGTCGAAGCTTGTTTCTACAATTGACAACCTTAACGTTGGTTCTTCACCTCTAAGAGTCCAAATTGCTGAACTAATGGCTGCTTCGATTAAGTATTCTTCCTTGCATGCTATTTCCTTGAAGAAGTTGAGTCCAGGTGTTAGAGCTCAACAACTTGCACCAATAAACTCATCAAATTCCCAAGTCTGGTTTTCTCAGCAAGCTGCTTTGGAAAATTATCAAGTCACAGGGACCTCTTTAACTTCCGTCCAAGTACGTCCAGAAGTGTTGGTGTAGGAGCGGGAGTAGTTGGGAATCGTAGCATCACGACTTAAAGGTATTCTCTCGAAGCAGGAAGCAACAATTTCTCAATACCAAAATGAGATGTCACGCCTAAAGCAAGAAAAAAGCATGGCTATGGAGTTGCCCACCTTGTCTTCCATCGATGTGGAGACCTTGAAGACTTTGAAAAGCTTGCTTGAGGATCGTTGCCGTGGTTTTAGGGACATAGTTCTCAAGTAATGTCTTCCTTAAGCCTTCTTTGCCTCTGATCATTTTTTGTAATGAAGGTTTATAGCCAAATCCTTCTTTTTAAAGAAATAAAGCATTCACATTTTGAATTTGCTGTTTATTCTTCAAAGTGTTTCCATTTTTTTTCTTTTCTTGATAATGTGACTGTACTTAAAGTTTTGAAGTTTCAAGTTGCCTACGTACCCTCAATTGAGGAGGGATCAAGTCATGACGTTGTTCAAAATATATACATACATATATACACACACACACATATATATATATATATATATATATATTGTCGTACGCAGTTTATGCTATTGCAGGCCAAGAGCATGGCTTCTTCTCAGGCATAGTAATGCTTCACGAATTTGCCATTTATAGGGCCAATCCTTAGGCCATCTTCTTCCACAATCTTGTACTACGTCAAGTCCATCCCACTTCGAGGTGAATTTGCTTCTCGTCTTGTGTGTCGTGATGATAGGCCTATGCAATGTAACGACTAGATCTCCCACTTGAAACGAATGAGGGCGAACTTTCTTGTTGAAGGCCTTAAAGAGTCGTGCTTGATAACATTCTAAATGCTGCTGAGTTTCGAGCCTTCTCTCATCCAGCGTATCCGACTCTTGAAGTCCTAATTTTGCATATTCTTAATCAGTCAGACCTTATTGTATAGCCATCCTCAGTGAAGGAATTTGGCTCCAGTAACAAAACAGCTTCCACGCTATACACGAGCGAATACAGTGTAGCGTGAGTAGGCATCCGGTGCGTCATCCTGTATGCCCAAAGCGCTTTGCTTATTCTTTCATGCCAGTCTCTCTTGGTTCTACCAGTGACCTTCGTCAAAAGGTTGCATAGAGTTTTTTTTAATGCTTCTGTGAAGCCATTGGCTAGGGCATGATACATGGAAGACTTATGCTGTTTAAACTTGTATTTCTCGCAGAGCTTGTCCATGAGTTGGTTGGAGAACTATTTTCCATTGTCAGTGATGATGTAGCAAGGCACACCATACCGATGGATAATATGCTTCTTGTTGAAATGGACAACAGTTTCCTTCTTGACTTCTTTTAGGGGTATAGCTTCAAACCACTTGGAGAAGTAATCTATTGCAGCTAAGATGTAACCTTCTCCTGCAGATGATTGTGGTACGATCGGTCCTACGACATTCAATCCCTATGCAATGAACAGCCATGAAGCAACTATAACGTGTAATGGTTTAGGCGGTTGATGTATGAAGTTGGCATGGAATTAACAGGCTTGACACCTTTTGGTGTATTCCAGACAATCTTTCACCATGCTTGGCCAGTAGTAACCCATTTTTTTGAGTTAGAAATGTAACTTTAGCCCAGTCTGATGCGCCCCACATACACCTGAGTGTGCTTCTTCCATGGCTTGATTAGCTTTATCTTCACCTAGGCATCTCAGAAGTACTCATTAAAAAAGCGTCAGTAAAGTGTTCCTTTGTAATAGAAGAAGCGAGGTGCTCTTCGATGTATTTCAGAGTAGTGTCTAGGATTATCTTGAAGCCTTCCATGCTCCAAGTAATCGATCAGTGGCTGTCTCCATTCTTCAGTGTTGACTAGAAATGCTGATATGACGTTTGTATCATCTAGTAGCATTTCAGTGACAAGCGAGATCATCCATCTTTGGCAAACTGGCACGCCTGCAGGTTCATCTTCTCCTAGTGTCATACTGGAGGCTAGGTTGGCTAGAGCATCTGCCATTTGATTTTCTTTTTTTGGCACATGTTCCAGCATCACGGCCTCAAACTTTTGTAGTATTTGAGTTGCCAACTGGAAGTATGGGACAAGATTGTCTTTCCTCACCTTATATTCAGTTAGAATTTGATTGATTATGAGCTTGGAGTCGCCATATACCTCAAGGGCTATGATTTCCATGTTGATCGCCATTTGGAGCCCGATGATTAGTGCTTGGTACTCAACGACATTGTTGGAGCATAGTTCACTTAGTAAGGTAGTATTTGCCTTTGTGGAGACATGAATACTACTCATGCCCTTGCTCCGTCTGCTTATGCGGAACCATCGAAGAACATTGTCCATGTCGGGAAGATGTCAATGTAGAACACCTCCTCGTCAGGCAAGTCGTCTGAGATTTTCCAATCGGCTGGGATCGGATAATTGGCAAGGAATTCTGCTATTGCTTGTCCCTTGACAGCTTTAGCAAGGATGTAGATAATCTCATATTGATTGAGAGGCAACGCCCATTTAGCTAGTCGCCTTGTCAAAACTAGTTTGGACATGATGTATTTCACCAGGTCAGCTTTGGCAACCAAGTGGATGGTGTAAGCATGCATGTAATGTCTGAGCTTCTGAATGGGGAATACCAAAGCAAGGCATATCCTTTTTCATGAGTCGACTGAATGGTTGACAACGTCTTGTTAGGTTGGAGATAAACTTGAAGGAAAAATTATGTCCTAGTGAAGAACATTAAAGAACATTTGAATACATATGCAAAATATTAACAAATTAAATTAGACATGTATTAAAAAACAATTCATAAAACCCATGACTTTCAAAGCCTCAGGTCAAAGGACTACTTTGCATATTGTAACCATGAGTTCTTACATGACATGTATGTTTGAACTCTCTTTTGATCGTTGTTCAGTGTACTCGATTACTCTTTCGAGCACCTATGTGTTTGTCTTAGTGTCCAACACTAAATGACTTGAGACTTGTCATATCCACGCTTGAGTCGACATAACACATACTAACCTTAGCGGATTGTCAATGCCCAATTGGCAACCCTATGGCTAGGAACGTTTTAGGAATGAACATAAGAGAAAGGTCTCGTTAATCTAACTTACTTAGATCACTTATCTCTTAGATCAAATACATTCCTTGGATTCCCTTATTGCTTAAACACAAGATACAATAAATAGTGATTAACAACAAGCTTTGCCCTCCATTAAACATATAAAAGTTTAATACAATAAGTATTCCAAAAAGCTATTACATCAAATGAGTGGCTTTGTGGGCATACTTCCAACAATCTCCCACTTGCACTCAAAGCCATCCTCCCATGTATCTAATACCCATCTTTTCCATATGGCAGTCAAGTTGGATTTGAGACATTGGCTTCGTTAGTGGATCTGCTACGTTATCGGCTTAAGCAACTTTGAGAATGTTGACTTTCCCTTTGGCAGCATATCTTCTAATGATATTAAAGCGCCTGTCAAAATGCTTGTTCTTTTGATGTGCCCTGGATTCCTTGGCTTGAGTTATCGCCCCACTATTATCACAGTACAAAGTTACTGGTGATGTAATGGTTGGAACCACTCCAAGTTCAGTGATGAACTTCTTCATCCAGAACGCTTCTTTGCCGGCTTCAGCTGCAGCGACATATTCAGCCTCTGTCGTGGAATCAGCAATTACACTTTGTTTCTTGCTTTTCCAGCTGACAGCCCCACCAGTCAGAGTGAATACATATCCGGAGTTGGAACTTCTATCATCGACGTCAGATTGGAAATCTGCGTCTGTATAGCCTTCCACTCGCAACTCTGTCGCTCCTCCATAAACGAGGAACATGTCCTTAGTTCTTCTTAAGTACTTAAGGACCGTCTTGACAGCTGCCCAGTGTTCTGATCCTGGGTTAGATTGATATCGACTAGTAATGCTCACAACATATGCAATATCAGGCCTTGTACAAGTCATGGCATACATGAGACTTCCTATGGCGGAAGCATAAGGAATAGTATTCATTTGCCATATCTCTTCAGGAGTCTTAGGTCCTATGGACTTAGAAAGGTGAAATCATGTCTCACAGGAATAAAACCTTTCTTAGATTGTTCCATCTGGAACCTACTTAGCACCTTATCAATGTACATAGATTGGGATAATGCAATTAGTCTTCAAGATCTATCACGATAAAGCTTTATCCCAAGTACATAAGATGCATCTCCTAAATCTTTCATGTGGAAGGTTTTGGACAACCACACTTTTACAGAAGAAAGTACTGCAGTGTCATTCCCGAACAGTAATATGTCATCTACATATAACACTAGGAATACTACTGCATCCCCTATGACCTTTTGATAAACACAATTGTCGTCTTCGTTTTGAGTAAAACCAAACGATTTGATTTCAGTATCAAAACGGATGTTCCAGCTCCTAGAGGCTTGCTTAAGTCCATAAATGGATCTCAGAAGCTTGCATACCTTAGTCTTTTCAGACTTGGACACGAAACCTTCGGGTTGAGCCATATAAAGCTCTTCCTCTAGGTAGCCATTCAGAAAGGCCGTCTTCACGTCCATTTGCCAGATTTCATAATCATGGTACGCAGCTATAGCAAGCAAAATCCGAATGGACTTAATCATGGCTACAGGAGAGAAAGTTTCTTCATAGTCAATCCCTTCTCTTTGCCTGTAACCCTTGGCTACCAGTCTAGCCTTATAAGTCTCCACGTTCCCATCAACGCCTATCTTCCTCTTGAAGACCCATTTGTTTCCAACAAGTACAATACCTTCTGGAGGGTCTACAAGAGTCCAGACCTGATTTTGATACATGGAATCCATCTCGGATTTCATGGCCTCTTGCCATCTCTTTGAATCAATGTCGGACATTGCTTCTTTGTAGTCCCTAGGGTCCTCCTTTGTGTCATTGTCACCCAGAAGGTATAATTCCGCAAAGTCATTGTCTAAGCCATACCTCTTAGTTGGCTTACTAACCCTTTCAGATCTACGTGGAGCTTGGGGTCCAGGAACAGGTTTGTCAATATGTCGTGTGCTTGTTTGTGGTTCATCATTAATCTCATTAATTTCCATCTCTTTACTTATAGTTCCTTTGAGAACAAATTCGTCCTCTAGAAACTTAGCAGTTCTGGCGACAAAGACTTTCTGGTCGTCAGGATGGTAGAACTCATATCCCATAGTTTCTCTAGGATATCCCACAAAATAGCACCTTACTGATCTCGCTTCAAGCTTGGTAGCTTCAAGCTTCTTGACATATGCTTCACAACCCCAAATCTTAATGTGATTAAGACTTGGCTTTCTTCCATGCCATATCTCATAGGGCGTTTGTGAAACTGATTTGGAAGGTACTCTATCAAGCAAGTAAGCTGCTGTATATAGAGCGTATCCCCAGAATGTTACTGGTAGATCAGCGGAACTCATCATAGAACGAACCATGTTCATCAAGGTTCGATTTCTCCTTTCAGAAACTCCATTAAGTTGTGGAGTTCCCGGTGGAGTCCACTGTGATATTATTCCACACTCTTTGAGATAATCTAGGAATTCATTACTCAGATAATCACCCCCTCGATCTGATCTAAGGATCTTTATCTGTTTCCCAGTTTGCTTCTCAACTTCATTCTTGAATTCTTTGAACCTTTCAAAGGATTCTGACTTGTACTTCATAAGATACACATAGCCAAACCGAGAGTGATCGTCGGTGAATGTGATATAGTAGGAGAAACCTCCTCTCAACGTAGTAGACATTGGTCCACATACGTCAGTGTGGATTAACCCTAGAATTTCAGTGGCACGCTCTCCTTTACTAGTGAATGGAGATTTGGTCATCTTCCCTTTCAAACAGCATTCACAAGTACCCATCTGGTCATTACCTAATGGGCGGACATATCCGTCCTTCGACATCTTGCGAATCTTTTCAAGGTTCACATGTCCAAGTTTAAGATGCCACATCTTTTCTTGGTTAACTTCTTCTCTAGCCCTTTTGGGTTTTGAGGTATTCCCCCTTTCAATACAGTGCATCCCACTATTCGTCTCTAGGTGAAAAAGTCCCTCTATCATATTACAATGAGAGATAATACGACCGTTCAAGTATAAAGTGCAACTCATTTTGTCAAACAACACTGAGTGCCCATCTCGTAAAAGCTTAGAGATAAAAATCAAATTCTTTATACATTAAGGAAAATATAAACAATTTTTAAGTTCCAGGACTTCCTCAGAGGGTAGGTTAAGCATGTAGGTGCCTATTGCTTTTGCAGAGATTTTAGTGCCGTTCCTAACACGCACAACCATCTCTTTATTGCGCAGTTTCTTGCTCCCTGCTAGTCCCTGCATCGTATTATAGATATGTTGACTAGCGCCTGAATCAAATATCTAGGAACTGGAGCTTACTGTAAAAGCACTCTCTATGACAAAAATAGTCTCTTCAAAAGTTCATGGCATAAGGCTCGCAATGCGCACCCTGTATTTCTTCTTCCAACGTTCATCTTTTCCACAATGAAAGCATGTTCCTTTGGATTTTATTGCCTTCTTCTTTTGCAATTTTTTCCTTATGTTTGCATTCTCACTCCCACTGTTTCTTTTGAAACCTTTTTCAAATATACAGCACATGTCAATCATCTCGCTAAAAGTATGATCAAATCTTTTCACTTTGTAGTTTACAATAAACTTAGTGAAATCATCCGAGAGAGATGCTAGGAAAAAATCTTGGGCCATTTTCCCATCGATGGAAGTTCCTAAACTTTTAAGATCTTGAAAGATCCATTCCATCTTTTGTCCATGTTTATGGACCGATGCCCCCTTTGCCATTTTGGCATTTAATAGACTACAAACATTTGAGAATCGTACATTACTAGTCTCTATGTCATGCATCTTATGCAAACTTTCAACCATGGCACATGAAGTGTCCATGTGCTTATGTAGCTTCATAAGTTCCTCACTAAGTGAAGTGAGGATTAAGCATTTGGCTTGTAAGTCATCCTCATAGTGTCTTGCATAATCATGACACTCCTTCTTTGAAGCTAGTTTCTTAGGACGTACATGAGGAGGGGATTGCTTAAGCACATACAATATGTCTCTCGCCTTTGAGACATTCTCAATGTGGCGATACCAAGCAAGGAAACGGGCCCCTAAGGCCCCTTTTGTCAAGTATAATGGTGGGTATAATTTTAGGCATGTCATTCACTACATAACATAACATAAATCGCATTAGATTGTTGATAAACTACTTGATTGGGTCTTGAATCAAATAGTACCACCCACTATTTTTGGCAAATTCCACATCCCTCAATAGAATCCGAGAGTCATATAGAACTCTTAGTGGGTTATGGGAGACTCACCATGACCAAGCTCACCTCACGATGATACGATGTTGGTTAGCAAAAATAATGATGAGAGAATAACGCATTATTCATTTACAACGTTTTGTAATTACCCATCTTGTTTGGCCTCTAGAGAATGTTGCCTCACGATAATACGATGTTGGCACATTGCACTTAGTTAAGTTATTCCCACCATGCTTAGTTCGTGTAGGGGTTCAAGAATAACCTCACGATGATACGATGTTGGCTATCCTCGTTGCCTACCTTACCACATCATGTATGTATATATGGACTCTTACTGAATGTAAGCACATACTTTGAACTTCCCCATGATAGGGTGAAGTCGGTGTAGGAGTCACAAACGATGGAGTCCACCACGGTGGAAGGCCTACGAAGAGATATTCAAAGCATCTCTCGCTTATCAACTTAATATTTATTTTGAGGGAGTAGTTTTGGGCTACATCAAAACATTTTAATCACATTAAAAGAACAAGGGCCTATTACAACTATTGGTCCAAGTTTATATGAATTAGTAGCATATAATACTCCCACTGTTTCGTTGAAACAAGCGAGACTATATGGAACTACTAATGAACGCATTGCATCCTCATATGGACTATATAGTCGTTTTAGGTGTTTAGGATGATTATGAACCGATTGATTTGATCCAACACGAGCCTTGTGTTGGACCTTGGGTTTTAGGTAGATAGCTTGTTGATTTTAGTTACGCGTTTAATCTAATTAAACCGTTATTTCCTATTGGGCGTTGGACCCAACTATTCCAATTTGCATACAATTTAAACAAATAGGAATACATGAAATAAAGAGAAGGACTTATGCCCTTTTACAACACATTGGAGGACTTATGCCCTTTACAACAAACTTGAATTAATCAAATTACATTCATATCTACTCTACTAAACCCAAACATTCACAATGTTAAGCGGCCAATCACATAGCTCAATTATCGTGGCATTTGGTTCATAATCACCCCTTTTCTTAATCAATCAAATTAACTAAGAAAGCAACTTTAAACAATTGGTTTTTGGATCCATAAAATTGATTTAAATGGAACTAAATAAAATGAAAATCCAATTCTCATTTAAAGAGACAAAACCATTTTTGTTCTCATTTTGTTTTGGGCCAAAAACAATGACCACAACTTTTTGGGCCATTTTGCAAAAACAAAAAACTTTTGGGGTCACTTTGTAAAAACACAAAAGTCCACAACTTCATGTAATTACAACTAGAACCCAAAAATTTTAACAATTGCTAAATCTTCATTAAAGGAACAAAACAATTTGTCCTTTAATGATATTGGACCTTTTCGTAAAAAATACGAAAACTTTTGGGCCAAAATGCAAATACACAAAAGTATCAAAACTTTATGTAATTGCACAAAAGGCC
The DNA here is from genome assembly GCA_963580275.1 of Crataegus laevigata. Taxonomy (NCBI): domain Eukaryota; kingdom Viridiplantae; phylum Streptophyta; class Magnoliopsida; order Rosales; family Rosaceae; genus Crataegus; species Crataegus laevigata. The sequence continues at coordinate 35,573,109 of OY756948.1, read as the reverse complement.
CAAAAATATCCCACTTGGGGGGTGGCCGGCCTCTAGAGTCAAAGTTTGAAAAAAAATTTCTAAAAAGTTTTTGTGAGTGGATTTTGGTGGGTGAGGTTAAAGGTGAGTGTGATGTTTGTAAGAGATATTTTGTCAAAATTAAATTTGTTTTGACAAACACAAAAGATATTTATTTTACTTCACCATTAAGTCTTCACCCAATTTTAATAAACCAAAACTTTATGAAAAACATAAAATTTTTGAATCAAAACTTCAAAACTTTTTGTTCTTGGCAAGAACTTCAAGAACATTGAAGAACACTCATAAAAAACTCATAATAGCTCCATGAATGTTTTCACTTACCAAAACTCATTTTTTCACAACTCAAAAGAGGGTTAATAATCTAGGGTACTTAGGGGTTCCAAAGAACACATTAAAACCATTTTAACAAGACTAATTTGAACCCAAAAAGTCACCCTTTTAATTTGGCCGAAAATCCCAAAAATATTTGGCACCAAATTTTAGTTCCAATATTCATGCTTTTATGAACTACATCTACAACATTTGAGATGCTAAATTTTCAAGCAAAATTTATATTCAAAGCAAGAACAAAGCTTGTAACATTTACAACACATAAATCACAAATTATGAAAAATCACAAAACCCAAAAGGATTCACCATAAACTAGGCCTAGGCTCTGATACCACTTGAAGGAAAAATTATGTCCTAGTGAAGAACATTAAAGAACATTTGAATACATATGCAAAATATTAACAAATTAAATTAGACATGCATTCAACAACAATTCATAAAACCCATGACTTTCAAAGCCTAGTATATGGTGAACCATAACTCTTTAACAACATTAAAGAGAAGAGAAAATTTAGAGATCATTACCCTTGAAGCTCATCCTTGATTACACAAGGGATTCACCCAAGTGGAGGGCCTTCAAGTCACCTCCTTGCTTCTTTGAGGATTTGTTCTCCAAAACACCAAAGGCTTGATGTCTCTAACTTTCCACACCAAGGATTAGTTGTGTAGATGAAATGGATGACTTAGGGAAGAAGAAATTGCTAGATATTTTCTTCCTAAGTGGCCGGCCTCTTTAGACAATTAGAGAGAAAGTGATTCACCCAATTTCCTTTAAGAGAACCCTTAATGAAATAAAGCCATAACTTCGAATTTATACTTCATTTCTTGTGAGTGGCAAACTTGTAATTAACACAAGTTTGTTACCCCTCACCACATATGGCCGGCCTTGCTTTGTCATTGGGCTAATTGTCCATTTTGTTTTAGTTGTCATACAACTTAAACATAATGGGCCTTGTGGACCAAAACACTTTTGGGCCCCGAAACCCAAAACCATCTTAGAAGCCCAATACGAACGTTTCGTATAATTAATTAACTTTGACCATTCTTCAATTAACCATTTAATTGCTTATCCATTTCATTTGGTTACTTCACCTTCATCCTTACTCGGTGTACGATCCATTAGGTTCCAGTTAGCGAGGCAGTGGGCGATGTTACTCTTAACGGTCGATTGTGAATTGAAACCACATTTCAATTCTCCCTTAAGATTAGTGTTTGTTAATCTTTAGGGCTTCCACAAACCATGAGTGACACCTAGCAGCATATCATGGTTACCCAAGCTAAATAGAAGTGGTTGGAGAACCTATCCAGTTACAACTACAATGCAATACGGTCATTCTCTAATACAATACTCTTAATCACATTGTTTAAGTGATAGTTTGTTTCATGTCTACTATCCAATGTGATACTTCTTTATATGATTCGTTTGAATAAGATTTGGAACAAACTTCCTAAGTCATATTCATATGCTTTGGCCAAAGACTCTCGAATCATATCTTAGAGTATTCTCCTTCCACCAGGAAAGGTTAGAGATCCCTTGTTGTGCATTCACATGTCTACATGACTACATAGCTTGACCCCAACCATGTCGTGGACACTCCAAAGGAATGGCATTTGACACGATCAAAGATCAAGGACCTAACCATTAGACATCTATGATGCCTCAGGTCAAAGGACTACTTTGCATATTGTAACCATGAGTTCTTACATGACATGTATGTTTGAACTATCTTTTGATAGTTGTTCAGTGTACTCGATTACTCTTTCGAGCACCTATGTGTTTGTCTTAGTGTCCAACACTAAATGACTTAAGACTTGTCATATCCACGCTTGAGTCGACATAACACATACTAACCTTAGCGGATTGTCAATGCCCAATTGGCAACCCTATGGCTAGGAACGTTTTAGGAATGAACATAAGAGAAAGGTCTCGTTAATCTAACTTACTTAGATCACTTATCTCTTAGATCAAATACATTCCTTGGATTCCCTTATTGCTTAAACACAAGATACAATAAATAGTGATTAACAATAAGCTTTGCCCTCCATTAAACATATAAAAGTTTAATACAATAAGTATTCCAAAAAGCTATTACATCAAATGAGTGGCTTTGTGGGCATACTTCCAACAAAACTGTCTGATGAAACCGAGTCATCCTTGTAGACTTTTCAACTCATGTAGATTTCGTGGCTCAACACGTTTTGAATGGCCTTGATCTTTAATTTGTCCACTTCGATGCCACAGTGCTTGACAATGAAGCCAAGGAATTTTCTAGAAGTGACGCCAAATGCACACTTAGCGGGTTCATCTTGAGGCTGTATTTTTGCAACCTTTTGAACACTATTCATAGATTTTTCAAATGATCTAATCTCTTCTTGGTCTTGACCACCACATTGTCTACGTAACACTCAACGTTTTTGTGTAGCATGTCACTGAAGATTTTCTGCATTGGACGTTGATATGTAGCTCCAGTGTTGTTTAGACCAAAGGGCATCACCTTATAGCAGTAGATGCCTTTTGGAGTACGGAAAGCTATTAGTTCCTCATCTTCAGGAGCCGTACGAATTTGATTGTATCTGGAGGAGCCGTCTATAAATGGCAATGCCTCAGGGCTAGTGGTTGCGTCCACCATGATTTCGATGATTGGGAGAAGGACGTCGTCCTTCAGGCAGGCATCGTTGAGGTCTCGAAAGTTTATGCAAACATGTATTTGTCTAGATTTCTTAAGGACAATGACGATGTTGGAGTTCCACTTGGGGTATTGCACCTCTCAGATGAAACCTATTTTGATTAGCTTGTCAATCTCGGCCTCTATTCATGGGATGAGCTCAGATCGATAACACCTTTGAGTATGCTTTATCGGTTGCGTTCCAAGCTTGACTGCAAGACGATACACATCGATGATGAGGTCAAGTCTAGACATTTCCTTGTATGTCCAGGCAAAGATGTATTTGTACTCTAATAGCAAATGGTAGTACTTCTCTGTCACGTCTGCACTTAGCAATGCACTTATGAAGATATGTTTGGGCTCTTCTTTAGTTCCTAAGTTGAGCTCCTTGAGCTCATCAATTGTGGCTTGCCCTCCATCTTCGAGCTGTGGTGGTGCAACAGTGACATCTTCCTCGGGGATTTCGTTTTCTTTGTCTTCATGGATTGTGATGTGGAAGATGTCTTGGACCTCCCTCTCAGTGCCGTCCTCTTGGGCTTGTTGGCGTGAAGATTGGCCGGTGTGGATGATGGTGTGCCTTCTTACTTTCAATGGTCCATTTATGTGCACCTCCAAGATTGCTTGGCGTTTCATCCTTGAAGGAATTCTAGGAATACGAACACATGAAAAATCTACGAATGAACAAGAAATGAAATTTTTTGAATGCGAGAGTCTTCTTCGAGCGTGTGAATCAAAACTCTAAATGAAAGGGATGCAAACTTCCGCCATCTTCTCCTTTGACAAAAATGCACCAACAACATAATAACACCTAAGATCAAGGCCAAGAGCCTCACGTGCCCATGGTGAATGAGGGGATTTGGCTAAAGAATTTCCGATGCCAAAGTTATAATTTGAAAGAGAAAGTGTTTAGGGAATTTTTAGGGAGAGAATGAACTAGCATTTTAGTGGGAGAGTGAGGCTATATATAGGGGTGTGGTTGGCCCTCTTTGGAGAAATAAGGACCGGCCATTATTGGTAGAATTATGAGTTTAATTGCAAGATATTATGTTTAATTGCAAGATATTATGTGAAATAATATCTTGCAATTAATTTAGTAATCAATCCTAATTTAAATAGGATAATTTAGAGTTACCTTTTGAGTGAGGATTTGATGAGGAGTGATGAGAGGGTTTTGAATAAATACCATTTTGATCACCTTTGGCTCTTCCTTGATTGAGCCATTATTATCCGTTGTATGCTCACGGGAATCCCGGTGTGCCTCGAGGGTAATTTTTTCCTTTTTACCCAAAAGTCCACGTATCGCCTCCATAATTTTCTTGATTATTTTTGGCTCCACAAATGCCCCCACACCTATTGGGCTGCTCGCAGAAAATGGCCGCAAGTGTATAGATCTTCCCTTACTTTAGGAAACGTAAGATTGTTTCCTATTTTAATGTAGATTCCCACATTAGTTGGAAATTAGATCCTTCTAGGAAAGGGAAATAAATCACTTCTAAAGTCTATATAAGTCTACCTTAAGTAAATGATTAATTCCAAAATTTACCTGATTTGGGCAAGCACAATGCACTGGAATCTGGATAAAAAAGTTGAGAGAGAGAGAGAGATCAGAGAGGTGAGCGGCGCCGGTGGTTGTGGCTCTGCCTCTGTGTCATTAAGGAAGGCTCCTCCACAGTGAGCGTCTGAGGGATGAGAAGTCGAGAGAGAGAGAGAGAGAGAGAGAGAGAGAAAGATTAGAGAGGTGATAGGTTAGTCAAGACAGAGGTGAGTCACTTATGTGATGTGGGTGTGGCCGAATTCGAAGACAGAGAGAGAAATTGGCGAGGAGGGTGGTGAGGTGAGGTCTAAGCTAAGGTGAGGTCGAGTTGAAAGACGGAGAGAGAGAGAGAGAGAGAGTGACTGAGTTTATGAGGGTTTGATTTGTATTCAATGGTTAAGATTAAATTTCAACCAAATTCGATGGCTATTACAATTCCAAATATATATTTAAAATTAATATATATATATATATATATATATTATTTCGATTTGGTTTAGGATTACCAAATGAATGAAAATGTGAGACTGATTCCTGTTGCAAAAGTTCTGGATCTGTTCGGTATTGGGTACCGAAATTTTTGGGATTTTTCGTTTGGTATTTTTTCGGTTCAGTTTGGAATATTCAGTATTTTTTTCCACCCTTATTAAGTAGTAAGAAGAAAAGAGATGAAATCCCTCTTTGGTTCTCAAAACAGAAAGGTCTTCGTCCTCAGGGAGAAAAAAAAAGTTCTCCATCCTTTTTGGTTCTCAAAACAAAAAGGTGCGGAGGAGCCCATCTCTCTCTCTCTCTCTCTCTCTCTCTCTCTCTCTCCCTTTCTCATTCTGGGTTTTGTTAGAAACTTGATTCTCATAATTATTTTTATTTGTATCATTGTATGTGGTTTTGTATTTGTTTGCACCGCCATCGATGTCAGAGCTCACTGTGAGTTGAAAAATATGAAATTACATGACTCTATGATGGGTTGGAAAGGTGAAGTTGTTGGGATACCTTCGGATTAGCCAAAAATTATGAGGGTCGTTTCGGTATAAAAGTTGGAATCCTGATGAAGAGTTTCTCCAAGAATCCAAATACCAGGTCCCTCCTAGGAATTCATATCCGAGAATTTGCGGAGTGTGATTCCGAATTTTAGGAGTGTATTCAATTGAGAATTTGAGAGACTTTGATGGATTTTTATGGAGTTTAATTGATTTGTAGAGATTCCATTTAAATTTTTGATTCAATTCTCTTGAAATCTGGTGGGAAGATGTGAGATTTGTGTATGCTTAAAATACACTACGAAATCTTTCAAATTCCCTCTAATTCCTCATCTTTTTCAAATTCTTTAAAATCAATTTCTAATTGAATACACTTGGAATGTTATAAATTTATTTAAAATCCTAATTGAATACACCCGAATTTTTAAGGCTTTTAATAAACTATCTTAAAATTCTAATTGAATACACTTTGAATTTCAGAAAATTACTTAAAATCTTAATTGAATATCCCTAAATTCATTAAAAGAACTAAAATCCCTCAAAATCTCAATTGAATACACTCGCCATGTGTTTTTAATTCCCTAAAATTTTAGTAAACAACGGAATGACTTGGAAACAGTGCAATTCCAATTCCTTCATTTCACATCCAGTTTGGTAAACACGCCTTGATGCTTATTATAGTCGAGGATTTAAAAATTGCCAATAGTCCCGATATTTCGGTTGATATATCGGTAGCACCAGGGTTCCGACAATTGATAGGGGTTAAGACGTATCTTTCTTGAACTTCTCCGAATGTCGTTGGAATATATTTGTGTTTTCAGCGATATCGGTAAAATATTTGTGTTTTGGTTTAATGTCTCCAAAAATCAGGAGATTTTGTGGAAATTTCTGTTGAAGTTTCAGTGGTATTTTGGTGTATTATTGTGAACTTTAGTGGAATTTCGGTTGGCCTTTCCTTCTATTCTATGGAGGCATGGTCCAATCCTTTGAGAGAGAGAGAGAGAGAGAGAGAGAAGCAAAGTCAACTATGTTACAAATTTTATATGTTAACTGGGTGCATTATTTGTTAGTTTTAGGGTTTACAAGTTGCAAACATAATTTATATGTTTTTATTGCTACTTTCTATTATTTAGTTTTTACCAATATTTCTACCAAGACGATATTGTAGACATTGAAATTTTGGTAAAATAAATGTTAACCAATAATTAAAATTTCAACGTTCACGTGTCACATAAATTTTACACGTAGTGAATGACTTGACGAAAAATCGAAAAGAGTCAGAAAAGCCATCAAACAGGACATGTGTCAACACCTGGCAGAAACGACTTATTTCATCTGATTATTTAAATCGAAAAATCAAGTTTTGGAATTCTATAAATAGGAAGTCATTCCATTCATTTCATTCACCAATTCACAAATACATTTCTCTACTCCCAAATTGGAAGAGAATTCTCTTGAAGTTCGTTCTTCGTTATTCGTTCATCGTTCTTCGAGATCAAGTCCCAACGGCCCTTGAAGAAACGCTCATCCACCTTCGAGATCAAGCCCAACAGCACTTGAAGAAACTTCGCCAAAACCTTTGAAGAATAAACAAGCACTTTGGTCACGTGCCGATTCTTCATCCAAGATCAAGCCCTGACGGCCCTTGGATCAACACAATTGTTCTTCAAGACAAGCCCAAAAGCCCTTGAAGATCCATTCATCGTTCATTTGTTCATCCGCCTTCAAGATCAAGCCCCAAAGGCCCCTTGAAGATCCGTTCATCCGTTCTTCAAGATCAAGCCCCGACGGCCCTTGAAGCAACGTTCATCCACCTTCTAAGATCAAGCCTCGACAGCCCTTGGATCCACACATCCGTTCTTCAAGAATCAAGCCCAAAAGCCCCTTGAAGTTCATCCATCGTTCATCGTTCATCGTTCGTCGTTCATCCATCTTCAAGAAACAAGCTCAAAAGCCCTTGAAGATCCGTTCGTCGTTCAACGTTCATCCAATTTCAGGGTGAAGCCCCAACGGCCCCTGGAGATCCGTTCATCCAACTTAAAGAATCAAGCCCAAAAGGCCCCTGAACAAACGTTCATCCGCCAAACTTCAAGATCAAGCCCAACGGCCCTGTTCATCCAAGACCAAAGCCTCGACGGCCCTTGTATCAAGTCCACAAATCAAAGTCTTACGGAGATCGAATCAGATGACCAAATAGAGATTGTAACCCAAAATCATCAAATACAAATATTATTTTGTACACGTGTTCTTATTGTTCTTTCGGAAATTTTCGTGTTCACAGATATGTCTTTTCATATTTTTTTACAAAGGGGCTACCAAAATATCTACCAAAACTGAAATTTAAATCCTTGATTATAGTCAGTTTTTGGTTCAGATTGTGTCGTCTAAGTAATTATACTTTCTTTTTCACGATTCATTTTTGCCTCTGTGACAGAATTTAGAAATTTAGGGAGTGTGAAAGAAACTAATGAGAATCCTGAAATTTTCCCACAATATTTTTACTTGGAAATAAATTTTGTGTCTGAAGGTACAATTCAACCCACCGCAATTTGGACTCCTGGCTCTGTCGCTGGTTGCTTCCAACTACATAAGCACCGATGAAGATTTCGTGCAACAACACATACGTCTTCTGTAACTGCTGCGAGTATGCTTAAGGGTTCAGTCCCTGATAGAAACACTGTGTTATATAATATCAAAATTAGCTTACAGTAGATGCGGGTACGTTGGGGAAGCTTGGGGAATGATTTTTGAGATGAGGTGTTACGGGTTTGAGCTAACTCAGTATGTGTTTGGTGTGTTGTTGACATGTGGGTCATTGGATGTTTATCGTGCGGTTCAGTCACATTATTTGGTAATAAAGAATGGTCTGTTTTATGTCGATGCTTTTGCGGGGACTTCGTTGTTGGGTTTTTACGGAAGGCATGGGTTGTTAACGGAAACGGCTTGGGCATTTGAGGATATACCTTGTAAGAGCATGGCCACGTGGAATTCAGTGGTATCTGTGTTGGAATTTTGTTAGTTTAGTTTCGCATAGATTACAATATTAGCTTGAAGCAAAGTGTAAATCAAACCTAAAAAATCCATTGTAACTGAGTTTGTAGAGGTCAATCTTCCACTCAACGGGAACCTTATGTTCTCACTAGAATAGGGCTAGTTTACTAAATAAGAATGCGCATTTCCCCTTGAGCAAGGATTGAACCTCTATAAACATGTAACATCAACCATTTCCTCTTATCACGGAAACACTTTGATTAAACCCCACGTCCATTTGATTTCCAACGTGGGATATCCGCTCTCTACCATGTTTATCCTTATCGTCCTACTTTAAAGGAAGTAATATTTATTCATATATTAACTCTAACTAATTTAGGCTTCCACTAAACTTCAACCCTGATGTGATAAGTTTAGAGTCCAATAGGATTCCAACATTCTCCCACTCTAAACTGATCACTTTTGTTCAAGCAATGTATTCACCAAAATCAATTCCTTAGTGATCACATGAGTTAACAGATGAACAAGCATTTCCTCACACATTGACCATGAGTGATTCAAAGCTCAAAACTACATAAAGAACTTGCACAATAATAGCACAACCACTCTGTAATCATGAATACTATGAAACCAATCACATATGATGCTTAAACATTTCAGAGTAAAAGGGAGCCATTTTTCACACTCCCACTGGATAAACCATTTCCTTAGCGTTGCAGTATCCTTGATGCATTCCCGTAAAGCATCATTAGCCAATCACATGTGTGTGTGTGTTTATGTGTAGGGTAAATTACATAAAACTACCTCTACTATTGGGTCATTAACAGTTTCATATCTCGTCTTTAAAAAGTTTCAATGTCATACCTTATCTTCAAATTTGTTGCAATGTCATACCTTCCATCAATTGTCTGTCATACCTTCCATTAAAATAATAATTTACTCGTAAAAAAAATAAAAAAATAAAAAACCCCAAACCCAAATCCCATCTTCCCTAACCCTCTTCCCTGCAACCCAAATCCCATCTTCCCTAACCCTCTTCCCTGCAACCCAAATCCAAAACCACTCCCGCCCATCCTCCATCTCCTCCTTCGCACCCAGCCTCGCACCCATCTTCTCCAACCCAAACCCAGATCCCGTCTTCCCCAAACCCACTGCGCACCTATCCTCCACCTCCTCATCCGCACCTACCCTCGCACCCATCCTCCACCTCTGACTTCTTCCCCCATCGCCATCTCTCCTCCTTCTGGCGCTGCTCTCTTCGATGGCGACCGATGACAAGTGCTTGCAGAGGAGGGTGCAATTAGGGTTTGAGGATTTGGGCTTGGGGGTTGGATAGGAAAGGGAGGATGATGACTTAGGTGAAAGTGGTTTTGGATTTGGGTTGCAAGGAAGAGGGGTTGGGGAAGATGGGATTTGAGTTTGGGGTTTTTTTTTAAGGGTAAATTATTATTTTAGTAATATTTATTAATTTTTTTAATAGAAAGTGGGCCCCGCTTCAAGCCCCGTCAACATTTAATAGAGGAATTGACAGACAACTGACGGAAGGTATGACATTGTAACAAATTCAACTATAAGATATGACATTGAAACTTTAAAGTTGAGGTAATTTTATGTAATTTACCCATATATATATATATATATATATATATATATATATATATATATATATACACACTAATTTGTTGATACTCCTAATATTTTGAAAACAAATGAGTAATGCAATGGGAAACTATAGGAAATATAGAATCTTATAAGCTATATCAATAGCTATATGCCAATCACTCACATCAAAATGACACATGAATTATCATTCAGAAAGTACTTTAACAACTATTTGCATGAGCAAAACAATTCGTGCAAAACAATTATCAAGGCAAATGAAATTAAACCAACTTTTACTTCCACATAGCTATTGAATCGAACGAATCCAAGACTCCCATTTTTGCAACATGCATCTTGAACACAGCAAATGGCAGTGCCTTAGTAAGTGGGTCTGCTATCAAGAAGTTGGTGTCAACATGCTCGATTATCACCAATCCATTCTTCACATCCTCTTTAACTGAACGTACTTAATATCCATTAACCGATTGGCAGTAGACTGCTTGTTGTTTTTGGAAATGCACACAGCAGCCTTATTGTCACAATGTATCACAATTGGCCTTCAGATGCAATCCATGATTCCCATAAGAGTAACTAGATCTTTGATCCACAATGCCATCTATGTAGCCTCGAAGACGGCAATATACTTAGCTTGCATCGTGGAAGTTACAAGTGTCTTCTGTTTAGCACTCCTCCATGAAATGATTCATCCTGCTACAAAAATTAAGTAACCACTCATGATGTAACGACCCGTCCCAAAAATTTATGGTTTTTATAATTTAAAATGTGAAATTACAAAAATGCCCTTCAAGGTAAATGTGTTGACTTTGTTTGACTGCCATATCGTGTCACGTAAGATATGTTCCTTTAGCGCATACTTGTAGTACTCATCGTCAGGAACATGTGGGTGCGAGTGGAATTGAATTTAGAGCTAAAACAAAGAATTTTTTAGACTCGGATTGATAAGGGTATATTGGTAATTGTACAATTAGGGATATTTCTCCATTATGGACTATTGGGGTGGCGACATGTGGCGTTTTCCCTCCCCATTTCTGGAATCGTCCCTTTCTTCTTCCTCGAGATCTCTCTCTCTTTATTTTCCTTCTCTCTCGGTCTCTCTTCAAGAAACTCCTCTTATCCCTTTGTTTTGTTCATTTCTTCCCCGAAGCTCTCTCCCTCGCCACTCTTTCCTTCTTCACCCAAGAACACCCACAGACCACCCATGTCACCACGTAGGTCTGATGACAGCATCAAGATCCCTTATTCCTCGTGAACCAACGCCACCTCTATTCCTCTTCAACTCTGTGCTCAGTACACATAGAGATGAACAGTGATTATTTGCCATCGTTGACGAAAATCGATGGTTTTCCTTGTTTCCCGACCTCGGTAAGGACTCACGTTGTTCCAGATAATTTTAGTTTCAATTTCTAGTTTGATTGTGAGCTCACACGCAAGCTTTGGGGTAAGTTAATGTAGAAATCAACTCGGGAAAAGTTCCTAGTGTTTTGGTGAGATTTGACGAATCCAGCGGTTTTCAAGCCTTTCTCCGATGAAATCGGGCAACGGTCGAGGAAGCTTATGGTAAGGTTCCAATCTGTGTTCCCTTAGCTTCAATTTGAGTGGTTTTACGATAGAAATGGTTGAGTGTGGACCCCAAACGGAGTTGGGAAAATTCCCGGTCAAAATCAATGTGTTCTTTCCATTGGATCCAGCAACCCATAAGCTTTATTGGGTTGGCCCGACCCGTAACCCAAAAACTGAGCCCAAATCTATTAATCTATTCCCTAACCTAAACTCAAAACTGAAATTAGGCCTAAGTCAGGCCCAAAATTGATTCGAGGCCCAGCCCAAACCAAAATGGCCCAAAATCTACCCAACCCAATATCTGGGCCTAGTTCAATGACTAGGTCGAACCCTTGACCCATGTGATCCCATATCCTAGCCCAATCCAACCTAATATTTGGGCCCAGTTCAATGACTAGGTCCAACCCTTGACCCATGTGATCCCAAATCCTAGGCCCAAACCCAAACCCATTACTCGGCCCATTAACCCTATTTCGGCCCTACCTTAAACTCGATCCAAACAACCTTAGACCATTGACCTGTTGACTTTTAGGTCAGCGTTGACCGTTGACTGTTGACTTTAGGTTGACTATTTGGGTTCCCCTCTTAGGCTAATTTTGACGTCCTGATTCTAAATCCGCACTCTGTTTTCCTAAATTCTAATGTTCTATTAGAGTTTTATTAAAATATACCAAACTGACACGCCCCAACCCCACATACCAAGGAAGGCACGTGCTGGCCAACACCCAAGGGTGATGAGCTATTTAAAACATGCAAACAAACAAAAGATGTGTGATTAGAATGAGATACAAAAGCATAATTGTGTTCAGAGCATATAAGTAAGCAAGAATAATGTGAAATAATTATTATAGAAAGGTACGAACTAAGGAATGCAACTCACACAGAAGAGGCTTGAAAATGCCTAAACGAAAGTGCCTTGACGCTGGGATCATGTACCTTGTTCGTAACTCTTGAGGGGGCACAAAAATAGAAATGTGAGTAGACCAAAGTTTATAATAATAATGCTGATGATAGGAAAACATTTTATTTAATTTTTTTTAACATAATAACCCCCTGTTTTGAAAACATATATAATACTACATAATAGGTTTTCTGAAAAGCCCTAGCATGCCACATAAAACATTCGTAAAACATATACGTGTAAAACCATGCTAAATAATGCTAAAAACGCCGCCCGAAGGTAAATCTGTAAATCTCCTCAGTACTGTACTCTCTAGGGGTATCATAGTCGCCCCGAAGGCAGTACCTGTCCATCACCTGAAGACGGAGTTGTACGACACTAAGTTATGCCAATGAAGAAACATGGAAGGCCTCATCACTCGAAGGTGAAGTTGTATGACTCTGGGTTACTGGAGAGAAGAAATGTATAACATCATAAACCGACACTAGCAGTGGCTAGTTAAGCTATCCAACACTGCTTTCGGCATTGAAGCTGGAGCTATATCATATCTCACTCCTCCTCATCAACTGTTTCCTATGGCCATAGACATCTATACCCATGTTGTGTGAATGTGTTGTATGATAACCCACTAGATAAGTACCAAAAACATATCTCAAAGTCTCACGTCAAATCTCTGGAGCTCAAAAGCTCAAAGCCTCATCTCATAAATCCATGATCAATCACATTCATAAACCATAAAATAAATCATACTTGAAAGCGATATAAAATCATATACTCAATTCCATAATTCATAACCTTTAGTAAAAATACAATCTTGAAAAATCATGAATATTTTGTGAATCATAATTATAGAAATCCGTAAAGCATATTATAAAACATATTTAAATCATGAAATATGAATGCATGCTAGGCTAATATTTTATAAAAACATATAAGTTAAAAAGGGGTTCACTCACTGATATTTTATTGCTTAAGAGATGCTCACACTATAGAGGACGATGTCACCCCACCAACACACCTAACACAAATAGAGGCCTTTTACTAAATAACCTCTATATGTGCATTTAGGTGCATCGATGGAGGTGATCCCATTCTCGCTAGTTTGAGCGGCTCTCAGGCAATAACATACTTATGAGTGGACCTCTTCTTAACTTGTTTTTATAAAATATTAGCCTAGCTTGCATTCCATATTTCATGATTTGAATATAATTTATGATATGCTTTATGGACTTTTATAATTATGCTTTAAAAATAGTTTGATTTATCGTACCTATGTGTTATTAAAGTCATTGAATTATTGGATTTACATATATGGATTTCTATGGTTTTCGAATATGATTTATATTATGGTTTTACAAACATGAATTATTTTATGGATTTCATGAATACAATTTATCTTGGACTTATGAGATGAGACTTTGAGCTAGTGAGCTCCTGATTTGATACGAGTTTAGAGATATATTTTTGGTTACCTAGTGGGTTTGTTGGAAATGTGCCCTAAAACCAATCATATGATGATACGTTACGGACATTTCACAAAGTTAAACTAATGTAGTTTATATATAAAAGGCAAAGGTTATTGTTTGAGCCGTCTCATATAAATGTTATATGCTTAAACGATAAGTCCAAGGAATATGTAATTGGGAGAATGTAATCTAAAGAAGTTAGATTCAAGAGACCATTCTCTTTCGTATACATATCCTAAATGTTCCTGATCATAGGATTGCCAATTGAGCATTGATAGTCCGTTAAGATCAGTACGTGCTGTGTCTTCTCTTAGGGAGAGTGACTAGTCTCGAGTCATTGGTGTGTCTGACACCAAGACAAGCATGTAGGTGCTCAATAGAGAATGAGTTCACTGAACACGATCAACGAGGAGTTCTCATTCTCATGTCACATGAGAACTCATGGTTGGGATAATGCAAAGTAGTCCTTTGACCTGAGGCATCACAGCTGTCTTGTGGTTAGGTCCTTGATCTTAGATTATGTCAAAATCACACCATCTGGAGGGTGTCCACGGCATCGTCGGGGTTAAGCCACTTAGCCATGGAGGCAAGTGAATGCGCAACAAGGGATCTCTAACCTTCAAACTGTTTGAAGGAGAATACTCTATGATATGATTTAGAATCTATGAATGAGATGAAGGAAGGCGTTCCAAATCACATTCAAGGTAATCATATAAGTACACGATTCACATTGGATAGTAGACATAAATAAACTATCAAACCAAACAATGTGGTCAAGAGTATTGTATTAGAGAAAGACCGTATTGCATTTGTAATCCTAAACTGAATAGGTTCTCCACCTCTTCTGATTAGCTTGGGTAACCATGATATGCTGCTAGGTGTCACTCATGGTTTGTGGAAGCCCTAAACGTGTATAAAAACTAAAGGGAGAATTGAAAGTAAGTTTCCATTCACAATCGATTTGAAAGAGTTTTAATCGCACACTGCCTCGCTAAAAGGAACCTAATGGATCGTACACCGTGTAAGGTAGAGATTGAAGATTCAACGGAGATGAGTAAGAATAATTAAATGGTTTAATTATTTATGGCAAGGATTAATTAATATGTTAATTAATCAAACGAATAAGTTCGTTAAAGACCTCGAGATAGTTTTGGACCTTAAGGCCCAATGGGCTTCGAACGTCAAGTCCATTGACTTAAGTTGTATGACAACTTAATGAATAATGATTCACAAAGGCCCAAATAGCCCAATAAATACCCTAAGGCCGGCCATGTTAGAGAGGGTAGTGAACTTGGACTTATTTACAAGTTTGCCACTCAAATGAATTAAGGTATAAATATGACTTTATAGCCAAAATTTATTTAGGGGTTCTTTTTGGGGAAATTGGAGAGAACACAATCTCTCTTTCCTTTCTAAAGAGGCCGGCCACCCTTGAGGAAAATAGCTAGCAATCTTACTTCCTCAAGGTCACTCATTTTTTCTTAAATCTAACCTTGGTGAAGAAACTTAGAGGTTCTCAATTTTGGGAACTAGGAGAACCTATTCTTCCATCCAAATCCATAGATCTAAGATGCAAGGAATGAAGGCCCTCTCTTTGGGTGATTAGCCTTTGCTCATGCAAAGAGGAATCTACAAAGGTATAAATTTCAACTCACTTTGTTTTGAGTTGATTATTGGTTCACCAATCTACTAGGCTTTGAACATTCATGGGTAATGTTTTGTTTTTAAGTACATGCAAGCATGATTCCGCCTTTAATTTGTTAATTGCATGCTAATGATGTTGCTTAAATGAACATGTATTCTCAAAATAATCCTTCAGGGTTATCATATGGAACATCCACACACCACGGGTACATATGTCTATGACCATAGGACATAATTGATGAGGAGGAGTGAGATATGATATATGATATAACCCCAGCTTCACTGCCGAAAGCAGTGTCGGTGTCGATGTATGCTATTTTATACAACTTCGACTTCGAGTGATGGACAAGTTATATAGCTTCACCTTCGGGTGATAGACAGGTACTGCCTTTGGGCGACTATGATACCCCTAAAGAGTACAGTACTGATGAGATTTATGGATTTGCCTTAGGGCGATGATTGCACAATTATTGTGCATGGTTTTGCTCAAACTTGTTTTACGAATGATTTCATGGCTTGCTAGGGCTTGCATAAAACATATTATGTAGTATTATATATGTTTTCAAAATAGGGGGTTATTATGTTCAAAAAGAAAATGTTTTCTTATTATTATTATTATTATTATAAACTTTGCTCCACTCACCTTTTTACTTTCTACTCGACTAGTTGTATGCTCTGAACATGATTTTGCACTAGTATATCTCTTTCTAATTACATATTTTATTGGTATGCATGTTTTTAATGGCTTCGTCACCCTCGAGTGTTGGCCGGCACATGCCTACCCTAATATTTAGGGATATCGGGGTTGGGGCATGTTAGTTTGCCTACCTTGATATAAAATTGAATGAACAAAGGAATGGGTCCTAATCCAAGAGGACTCAAAGATGCAGATGCGGGGTGCCTTTACGCCGAGATTATACGCCTTGATTCTAAATCCTGAAGGGACACAAAACAAACATGAGTGGACCAAGTTGATATATAATATATAAACAGTTATCAACGTAGTAACTCCCAAAGTTTTATGAAAACTCAATAGCATAATATGTAATACGTTTTTCAAAAACCCTAGCATACCATAAAACCTTCATAAAACATACATCATATATAGTGTGGTAAGAAGTGGTATCAAATCACTCGTAAGCACTATATTTCTCGTCCCAAAGCCAGTGCATATATCTCTCGACCCGAAGCCATCTACATATATCTCCCTTGATCCGAAGCCAAAACAGTGACCACTACATACGCACAAAACATTGAATATAATCTTTCCAACATAACTACATATATTTCAAAAAATATCTTCATTGTATATAGTCATCCATCATATATACTACAAAGAACAATAGTTTGATAAAGTATGGTATTCCAAAATATTCTCTGTAAAGCATGATAATCATAAAGGGTAAATCTAATTCACTCATACATCGTTTCATAAAGCATAACCATTAAATCATGCTTTTCATGTATGAATTTATATTATTAAAACATGCATTTTAGAAGGGGTCCACTCACAAATACTTCACCGCCGAAGAGCCACGCAAACTAGCGAAGACCAAAATGCCACAAATAACTGCCCCTAAGCACATAAAGGGTCCAATTAATAAAACTCTAATCAAATGATTGCTTTGGGAAAACAGACATAAAGAACGGATTCAGGACCTTGAAATTAGCCTAGGTAGAGTCTCGTCAGAAACCAAAAATGTCAATGGTCAACGGTCGTCGGGTCAACGATATGACTGGGTCAGGTCCAATTTGGTTCGGATATTGGGCTTGGGTTTGAAGGGATTGGACTGATTTTGGGCTTAAAGGTTTGGGGCTATCAGGCTGGAGGCCTAAGTTGGATAGCCCAAGGGCCTGGGGTTTAATAAGGTTTTGGACTTGGGCTTAACGGGCCTGAGGCCCTAGTTTTACACAGCCCAAAAGGCCTGGGTCCGAAAGGTTTTGGTTTAGCGTTTAGCAGGCCAAAGGCCTGATGCTGGTCACGGCCTAAATAGCCTAGGTTTGGTAGGTTTTGGGGTCTAGGTTTGGGTCTACAAATAGGTTAGGCTTGAAGGCCCGGGCCAAAGCTCTGGGCTAAAGGGCTTGGGCTCCAAGTATGTGTCCTACGACCTATTTCTCATTGGGAGTGAAGGTCGAAACCTCTTGAGTTCCAATCGACGTTGATTTGTTGTCCTTCCCTACGATCTACCTCAGAAATGAAGATATAGGTAATAGGAAATGATTTGTATCTGTCTCGATCCTTGAAGTGGTCGAAAAACCACACGAAGGTCGCCGGGTTTCTCGTTGAAATCTAAAAACTAGAAGAACACACACATGCATGAATGGATAGACCAAATCTCAAACCCAGCTCAACACAGAGGCAAGAAACACTTAAATATTAGAAGATTAAACTAGGAAATCTCACTTGCGATTAATGTTTGAAGCTTGAAGCTCTTGACTTCCATGGCAATTCACTGCCAGAGTTTTGATGGACCAAGCAAAGGTGTTATTGTGATCCATGAGTCACTGTGATACAGAAAATGGTAGTTTGGAGTTAGGTTTCTTAAAGGGGAAAAATGTGGTTGTGGGTGTGTATGATCGGGGAAGGGAGAGCACTGAGAGAGCTTTAGGGGCAAGAATGAGAGCTGAGATAGGAAGTGGGCTGCGAGAGAGGGAGAGTGAAAAAAAAAAGAATGAGAGACTGCCACGTGGCAGTGCAATAAAGAAAGTCGGGGGAACCCCAAATAGGGGTGGGCCCCTTGGGCACACCAATTAAGGCATAAAACAATAATTCAAAGAATTAACCCCCAGCCAAAATGAAATTACAACCTTGCCCCCCTTAGTTCATTAAAAACCGGGATGGGTTGTTACAATCTACCCTCGTTAACTAAAATTTTGTTGCGAAATTTAAAATAACTTGTTACACTGAGAAACTCAAAAATAGGAAGAAGAAAAATATATATGTAAAGAAGAAATCAAGTCAGAGCGGTTGCACAAAAAGGGAAAATGTCACACCGTCGCAATCAGGTTGCAATGATTCCATCTTTCATGCCTTCATGTCCATACCTTCTTCCCTCATCAGTGTAAAAGTAGAAACATACTTTATAAAGATATCTAGTTGAAAATGTATAATATAGTAGGGTCAAAAATAAGTACGCAAAATATGATGGTGTCAACATGGGTATATACTAACATGTAGTTAGGAAAACTCGTACTGAAAGACAAAACTGAAAAAACGAAAGTGGGTCTCGGCCTACACATATGTAACATCATGTACTACGAGAAAAGTTGTCTTTGGGTCGAGCCCCAACAATGACTACTCAGTAACATCTACCAAAGACTAGTCTACTTGCCCACTTGCTTAATGAGCCCAACGAATAAGCTATCGATGTCACATTCTGCAACTGGTAATATCGACAACCCATTTTTGTCTCGATAAACAAGTAGTAATTTCCCAAGGGTGCACAATTACCATTTTTGCCCTGCAACGTGAAAGTTTATAAAGATTGTCCGATTCTCGCCTCGATCATTCCAGAGCTCACCGATCAGATCTGCTAGAAGTGTTTCGACATCCATGTACTTACGAATAATAAAGTTTTGGAGTGAAGTAATGGAAAAATGCGTTGAGGCGAACACATTTCGTTAGAAAAGAACTACAAAAGTACGATAAGATGCCTATGAATTGTAGCAAGATAATGAGATATGACTATTCATTTATGCATGAAGATAGTGATTGGTGATGCAATCCACTAACCACCTGCACTACAACCTTCATCAAACTCTTACTAAAAAGACGACTCAAACCTCAAGGCCATATGAAGCTATTCAAGATAAGTCTAGTAAGCGCGCGAGAAGGTTATGGGAACACTCTAGGATTTGAGGGTTAAAACAAGTCCATGAAATCTAGAGTACAAGATATCTGGATTTGAATATACACTCTACTACTTGAGTCCATACAAGTACATAGCTTGACCATTAAGGATTATTAATCGTTCAAAATTTGATGTTACACACCTGATAACACCTCTTATCCTTCTCTTATGTCCATTTACTCCTTGAACCTCTATCCCTCGCCACTCTCCCCCTCTTCACCCAAGTACACCCATGGATCACCCATTAGCACGCAGCTTCGACGATGGTGTCAAGATCCCTTATTCCTCGTGAACCAATGCCACCTTCATTCTCCGTTAACTCTGTGTTCACTGCACAAAAAGATGAACAGTGATTATTTGCCATCACTAACAAGAATCTATGGTTTTCCTTATTTCCTAAGATAGGTAAGGATTCATGTTGTTCCACAAAATTTTAGTTTCAATTTCTAGCTTGATTTTGAACTCAGACATGAGCTTTGGGGTAAGTTAATGCAAAATTCAACCCAGGAAAAGTTCCTAGTTTTTCGGCGAGGAATCGGGCGGTTTTCAAGCCTTTCTCTAATGAAATCTGGCCACGGTCAAGCAAGCTTATGGTAAGGTTTGAATCTTTGTTCCCTTAGCTTCAATTTGAGTGGTTTTATGACATAAATGGTTAAGTATAGACCCTAAACGGAGTTAGGAAAATTGAAATCAGGCTAAGCCAAAATTTATTACACGACCCAAGCTCAAAATTGAAATCAGGCTTAAGCCAAGCCCAAAACTGATTCGAGGCCCAGCCCAAATCCATGACCCAAAATCAACCCAACCCAATATCTAGGCCCAGTTCAATGACTATACCCAACCCTTGACCCATGTGACCGAAATCCTAGGCCACTACCCAACCCATTAACCTTAACCTGGCCCAACCTTAAACCAAGTCCAAACCCCCTCAGACCATTGACCTGACCGACCCGTTGTCTTTCTGGTCAGCGTTGACTGTTGACTGTTTAGCATTGAAAGTTGACCATTGACTTTGGGTTGACTTTTGGGGTTTCGACCGGAACCCCTCCAAGGCTAATTTGCATGTCCTGAATCTAAATTAGATGTCTATTTTCCCAAATTCAACCGTTTTAGTAAATTTTTACTAAATGACCTCTATATGTGCATTTAGGTGCATCGGTGGAGGTGATCCCATTCTCGCTAGTTCGAGCAGCCCTTAGGCAATGACATTCCTGTGAGTGGACCCCTTCTTAACTTACTTGTTTTTTTATAAAATATTAGCCTACCATGCATTCCATATTTCATGATTTGAATACGATTTATAATATGCTTTATGGACTTTTGTAATTATGGTTTACGAAATAGTTTGACTTATTGAATTTACGTTTTATTAAATGCATTGAATTATTGGATTTACATATATGGTTTTCGAATACAATTTATATTATGGTTTTACAAACATGAATTATTTTGTGGATTTCATGAATACGATTTATCTTGGATTTATGAGATGAGACTTTGAGCTAGTGAGCTGCTGATTTGATACGAGTTTTGAGATATGTTTTTTTTGTACTTACTTAATGGGTTTTCATACGGCACATCCGCACACCACGGGTATAGATGTCTTTGGCCATAGGACACAGTTGATGAGGAGGAATGATATATGATATACGATATACCCCCAGCTTCACTACCGAAAGTAGTGTCGGACAACTTCACTAGCCACAACTAGTGTCGGTGTGGATGTATGCTATTTTATACAGCTTCACCTTCGGGTGATAGACAGGTTATATAACTTCACCTTCAGGTGATGGACAGGTTACTAAACTTCACCTTTGGGTGATGGATAGGTACTGCCTTTGGGTATTACAATACCCCTAAAGAATACAGTATTGATGAGATTTATGGATTTGCCTTTGGGCGATGATTGCGTAGTTTTTTAGAATGGTTTTACTCATACTTTTTTTACGAATGAGTTCATGACATGCTAGGTTTTGCATAAAACCTATTATGTAGTATTATATATGTTTTCCAAATAGGGGGCTATTATGTTCAGAAATAAAATGTTTTCTTATTATTAGTATTATTATTATAAACTTTGGTCCACTCAACTTTTAGATTTTGTGCCCTCTCAAGAGTAAGAGTCAACGCACACGATTATTGCGTCAAGGCACTTCCGCTCAGGCATCCTTAAGTCCCCTTTGTGTGTAGGACACATTCCTCAGTTCATACCTTTCTATCATAATTTTTTTACTTGGTCTCGACTAGTTGTATGCTCTGAACACGATTCTGCACTAGTATATCTCTTTCTAATTACATATTTTATCGATATACATGTTTTTAATGACTTCGTCACCCTCGAGCGTTGGCTAGCACATGCCTACCCTGATATTTAGGGATATCAAGGTTGGGGCATGTCATGTGGACCTTCTTTCATCCTCACACCTTGCTAAGTCAGAGTCTAAGTAGCCTACTACTTCAAGCTTTTCACACTTCTTATACACAAGCATACACGACTTCGTTTTTTGCAAGTACCTTAACACCTCTTTGGCAACCACCCAATGTTGCTCTCCTGGGTTTGACTGAAACCTACCAAGCATACTTATTGAATATTCCAAGTCTAGCTGATAGGAGCATATTTATGTGACTTTATTAGTTTGTTTCCTTGCATTTACTTAGTTAGTTTCATCTTTTTAGAATTTTTTTAAGCTATTTTCGTGTGTTTGTAGGTCCTAATAACAAAGTTGGCAAATAAGTGCATTTTGGTGCAATTTGGAGCAGTTTTGGGGTGGAATGGATTGCATGCCTGTGGAGCATAAAGGATGGACGTTTTGGTCTTTGAAAAGGCTTCAAAGATATGCTAAAATCTAGACACAATGAAGAAGATACCTTACAAAGACCAGGCATGTGTGTTGCTAGCTGTTTTAATCATGAAAACACAAGTGGTAGCTGATTCATCACTAGGGAGCCCATGGCATGGACCAAAGAATGCATGTTCCAAGCTGTTTCATCATGATTTCTGCAAAGTGACAAGTGTGCTAGCTATTTCATCATGAAGAGGAGCCTATTTCTGAAAAGGAGCATGTGTGCTAGTTGTTTCATCATGAAGATGAGCCTATTTCTGAAAAGGAGCATGTGTGCTAGCTGTTTTGAATGATTTAATCTTTTCTTTGTGTTATTTATTAAAACCACTTGTGTGATTCTTTACTTTTCAGCACCTGTAAATAAGCCTTCTTGTAAGGCTTAGAAACACACCATTTTTCCATACAACACACTTAGAAGGAGAGGAGAGTGCTTGGACGTGCTTGCTGTTCAACTTGGATCGTTTGAGCGTTTAGGTGTTTTCTTTCTTTTGTTTTCAATGTATAAATCTATTTACCTTTGTTTTACGTTTATGAGGAACTAAACCCCCCTTTGCTAGGGGGGGATTCAAAGCCATGATTACACTTGCATTTTGAATTAATTACTTTTGGTTGTGATTTCACAATTTGTGATTTCAATTCGCTTAACTGTTTGATTGATAACTTATTTGTGTATGTTGATTAAGAGTGCACACTTAGTTTTCATGCATAAGTTTGATGCTAGAATATAAGGGAATTTCACCTAATCATTATGAACTTATATTAATGAGTAGTGAAGGTTGCTATCCACAATCGTGTTAAGTAAATTCTTGGCAAGAGTATCATGCTTTTCATAATTATGAATGCCTCGTCAATACTTATAGTTCTCATGAATCTTAATGATCTTTGATGTATCTCTATTGTGCTTTTCACATAGGGAACTTTTGAAGAATGTTTTGAATTGTTATATGCGTTATCCCATTCAATTCATAAGTTTATTGAAAGAACAACTGAAAATTGGTTTGTATGCAAGTGTGTCATGTGTAGAAAAGAACCTTCTAGCCATCCATTCATCCATTGATTTACTCAAATCTGTCTTAAAAATCTGTTTTACAAAGTTTACTTAGTTTTTGTTTAAATTCGTCCAAAACCAAACCCCCCCCCCATTGTTAAGTTGTATTATTTAGTTATAATCTGTACAATTTGATGTCTTTTGAGTATTTTGAGTATTTGTAATCCCAAATTCGTTTAAATCCATCCCTAGTATCTGTTTTTATTCAATTTGCTAGTTTTGTGTTGTTTTGACTATTCTAGTGTGTTTTAAGTTATTATAGTTTAGCTTTCTGTTTTAGAGTTTTGTTTTGTGTTTTTGAGTCCCGTTTAATATTTTTTTTAGTCAGTTAGGTGCATTAGCAATCCCTCCTAATCTCCGGTCTAGAACGATACCCTACTTACATCTTTACTACATATTTCAAGTCTAACCTTGTGCATACTTGAGCATACATTAAGCTTTCTACCAAAGATGCATATGATTTGTTCAGCATGCCTTGCATTTCCAATTGATTCTTAGGGCACTAAGACTTGTTTAGCTTATCACCCTTAATCATTGGCACTTCCCCTCCAGAGCAACACTCTATATTAAATCATTTCAAAACCTTTTCAATGTATGCCTTTTGTCAAATTCCCAACAAATTTCTTGACCTATCCTGGATGATCTTAATCCCAAGTACAAAATAGGCTTCCCCGAGATCCTTCATGTCAAAAGTTCTTGACGACAATGATTTAGTTTCCAATAAAAGATTTAAATCATTGCTTGCAAGAAGTATGTCATCCACATATAATGAAACCAATTTTAATGAAACCTTATTTTCAATTAAACAAATTTATGTTACCTTTTATTCAAACTTCATAAACCATTGTCTTGATGCTTGCTTCAACCCATGTATCGATTTGCTTAATTTGCAAAGCAAATGACCATTTCCTTCTTCTACAAAACCAAGAGGTTGCTCCATGTAAATATCCACTTCAAGATCACCATTGAGGAAAGTTGTTTTAACATCCATTTGCTTAAGTTCTAGGTTAAAGTGAGCCACCAATGCCAAGATTATATGAAGATAATCTTTTGATGAAACAGGTGAGAATGTTTCGTTATAATCCATTCCTTGCCTTTGGTTGAAACCCTTCGCCACCAATCTCGCTTTAAACATTTCAACTTTGCCCATCGAGTTCCTTTTTTTTCTTATACACCCATTTACATCCAATGGGTCTCATTGAATCTGTTTTCCCCACCAATGACCACACTTGATTAATTTGCATGGAATTAATTTTCTCCTCCATTGCATGCTTCCAAGACTAAAAATTCTCACCTTTCATTGCTTCAATATATGTTGCTGGATCAACCAACATTCCCTCTTCAGGCTCCACTTCAGTCAAGTAGGTCACATAATTGTTAGAGATCGCTGACCTTCGAATCCTTTGCGAAGCTCTTCTTGGTATTTCATTTATTACTGGGCTTTCCCCAGCAGTTTCCTCGATAATAGGTTCACACATTGGCTTATTTGCATGATCATTGATTATACCACCAATTTCAAGAATATGTGGCAGTACCTCAAGTTTGATCATAATGGTTTGCATGGCATTTGACCCTTGTTGATTATCTCCTCCATGAAAGTCAGTGGGACCCTCATGTTCTTAAAAAATAAAGCTATTTGAATCTCTTCCAGCATGGCTGATTTCTTCTTCAGTAGACTTCCCATTATTGGTTTCAAAAACTCTAGTATGCAAGTTTAAAGCATAAAACTTGTAACCCTTAGAATTTTTAGGAAACCCAATAAAACAACAGCTTACAGTTCTCGAGTCAAGTTTCTTTTCTTGTGGATTATACATCCTAGCCTCTGCCATGCACCCCCAAACATGAAGATGATTGAAACTAGGTTTCCTCGAGGTTCAAATCTCATATAGAGTTTTATTCACAGTTATGCTCAGGAATCGATTCAACACATAATTTGTCATCTTCAAAGCTTTTCTCCAAAGAAAATAAGGGAGTTTTGTGGCTCATCATACTTCTCACCATCTCTTTCAGTATTCTATTTCTTCTTTCTGTGACACCGTTTTGCTCTGGTGTCCTAGGTGTTGTATACTAAGTTTGAGTACCACATTCTTCGAGATATAAAGCTAATGGTCCCTACTGTTGCCCAGCCTTTGCAAACCTGCCAAAATATTTCCCTCCTCTATCCGATCTCAAAACCTTTATAGTAGTGTCCAGTTGGTTATCAATTACTGTTTTAAATTTTTTTAAACAATTTGGGACATGATTTTTCTAAAATTAGAAAGACATCCATATCTTAAAACAATCATCTATAAATGTTACAAAATACACATTTCCACATATTGCTTTTTAGGGAAAATGGACCACAGACGTCAGAATGGATCACTTCGAATAGTTTTTGACTCTTTGTTGAATTCTTCTTTTTAATTTTTGTCAACTTCCCTTTGCAACAATCAACACAAACATGTAGGTCCATGAAACTTAAATCAGATCTTGTTTTAGATATGTGACCTAATCTTCTATGCCAAAGCATTGAAGAAAGGTCATTTGATAATGGTCATTTAACTTGCAGTGAAGAATCAATATTATAATAATTTAAACCATCCATGACAATGCAATCCAATTTCCAAAGATGATTGCCTAAAAGACAAACACCAAGCAAATAATTCAAATCATTCTTCATAAATAACCTTAAGTCTCCGATGAAAGCAAAACCATTCCTTACAAGTTTTGAAGTAGAAAATAAAGACCTAGTTAACGACGGAACATAAAGAACATCAAAAAGTTCTAAAACAAAGCCAGAAGATAGTCTAAGCTTGAGGTTGCCTATTGCTTCCACAGCTACTTTATTTCCATTCCCAACATGCACTTCAAAAACTTCATTACTTGTTGACGCTCTTCTTGAAAAAGCCCTACAAGGAATTGGTAATATGTACCGAGTAGCCAGTATCAAACCACCAAGTATTTGGAGGAGCCTCAACAAGTTAAGTTTGAAAACAAACAAAAACATTGATAATTTTATTACCCTTCTTCACTGCCCATTTCTTTCTTTTCTTAGAGTCCTTTTTCAAATGTCCCAATTGTTTGCAAAAATAACACCTCACGTTTTCCAAGTTCACCTTATAGTTTTGAGGTCTTCTAGAGGAGGAAGCAATATTGGCAACAACATTAGAGGTAGTATAGGGCTTAGTTTGCTTACCAGTGTTCGCCATAGGCCTTTTCGTAGCATTGAAGTTGACCAAATTCACAGTCCCAAATTTGGTGTTGCTCAGCCTATTCTACTCTTGCACACAAATGGAGATCATCTCGCCAAAGGTCCACTTCTCTTTTTATGTGTTGTATGATATCTTAAGTTGTTCAAATGACTCAGGTAGTGATGAGAGTGCCATATGAACAGAAAATGAATCGTCAAGTGGTATCTTGAGATCCTTCAGCTTGGCTGCAGTGTCTACCAACTTCAAAATGTGCTCATGAACACTGGTTTTCCCATTGAACTTGACTGATGTCAGAGTGGTCATCAAGTTGCCTATTTCAGCCTTCTTAGAAACTTTAAACTTTGCACCCACAGCCTCTAGGAAATGTTTCACCTTTTCGCACACTGGGATCCCACCTCTGACTATCTCAGTGATTGACCTTTTCATCACCATGAGAGCCATCCTGTTGGATTTCTCCCACCTTTCAGCCTTCATCCTTTGCTCATTGGTGCTATTTTTAGTCATAGTAGGTGGCTGGTCTTCCCTTAGTACAAGATCGTAATCCATCAGTCCTAACACGATCTCAACATCTTGCTTCTACTTCTTGAAACTCCCTCCATTCAAGGGCTCAATGGAGGAGAAAGTTAGAGCATTTGAATTCATTGAAGAAGCCACAAAAAACAATCAAATAACTTCATTGAAAAATAATCAATCATAGATACATGAAACACCTTTGGGCAAGATACACGACTGCATTTTATGCATATGAACTGATCATGCATCCTTATTGTATAGCCTTCTTAATTAGGGTTCAAGTTACAACTAAAATTCTAATCTTTGGACGAGAAAATAGTTGGCTCAAAGACTAACTAAAAACCTATATACTGATTAATAAAACCAATTAGTTAACTTAGTACCCTTTGGAGTATAATGTTATCATGTCATGTATTACGAATCACACTCCATGCAACCTCCTTAATAAACAAAATTTCATTAAAATCCCACTTTGGTGTAGACTTTACAAACATTTGTTTTAATGGTTTATCAGCATGATTTCCTTAAATTATAATGAAGTTGGATTTCATATCCATTTGTATCAACTTTGCTCCTGAAGAAGCACACTCATGAAAACACGACATTAGTCATCACAATAAACAAATAGTACATAATGAATCTATGAAAAGCTAAGACTTGCTCTGATACCAAATGTTGGAATTTTATTAGTTTAGCTTCACATAGATTACAATATTAACTAGAAGCAAAGTGTAAATCAAACTTGAAGAAGCCATTGTAACTGAGTTCGCAGAGGCCAATCTTCTACTCAATGGGGACCTTTTGTTCTCACTAGAATAGGGCTAATTTATTGAATAAGAAAGCGCATTTCCCCTTGAGCAAGGACTGAACCTTTATAGATGTGTAACCTCAACCATTTCCTCCTATCACGGAAACAATTTGATTAAACCCCACCTCCATTTGATTTCCAACGTGGGATATCCACTCTCTACCATGTTTATCCGTATAGTCCTACTTTAAAGGAAATAATATTTATTCATTTGTTAACTCTAACTGATTTAGGCTTCCACTAAACTTAAACCGTGATGTGATAATTTTAGAGTCCAATAGGGTTCCAACAATCTGTGCTTGGGAATCATGGGTTTGCTGATTATAGTGTGGTGTGATTTCGAGAACTTGAGAGAAAGAATTATACTTTGTCTGTAGGTTCTTTTGTGACATCCCACATCGCCCAGGGGAGCGATCCTTAAATGTATATTCCCATCCCTACCTAGCACGAGGCCTTTCGGGAGCTCATTGGCTTCGGGTTCCGTAGGAACTCCGAAGTTAAGCGAGAAGGGGGCTAGAGCAATCCCAGGATGGGTGACTTCCTGGGAAGTTGCTCATGAGTTCCCAGAAACAAAACCGTGAGGGCATGGTCGGGGCCCAAAGCGGACAATATTGTGCTACGGTGGTGGAGCGGGCCCGGGAGGTGGTTGCGCCCGGGCCGGGATGTGACATCTTTTGTGTGTGTTTTTTCGGCATTTTCATGCCAACAGGACTTGGGATTTGGGGAACAACCGCGTTCTTTAGTCATAAAGAACGGTTTTAAGTGTGCAGTTCTTGGGGTGAATTCTATTATGAGTATGTACGTGAAATGCACTGACATATGCTCGGCTGAGAAAGTTTTGGATGAGGTTACTATTCAGGATGTTGTATCATGGTATACTATCATTCGTGCAGTAGCAAAAACTGAGAGATCTTAAAAAGCACTCAAATTCTTCTCCAAAATGTCAATGGATGCAGTATTGCCTAGTGAGATCACATTTGTCAGCCTTATAAACTGTTGTAACCATTTGGAGCTGCCGTGCTATGGTGAGTCTTTTCATGCTAAGATAATCCATAATGCTTTTGAATCTAATGTTTTTGTAGGTAGGTGCACTGATTGACTTTTATGTTAAGTGTAATAACTTAGAAAATGCCCATCGCTGTTTTAATGAGATATAAGCGAAAAATGTGGTTTCCTGGAATGCTTTGATTTGGGGATACTCTAATATCTATTCGCCTGCTTCTATATTATTACTGCAAGAAATGCTTCATTTGGATTACCGACCAAGTGAGTTAACATTTTCAGCTGTTCTTAAGTCGTCATTGGCAATAGAAGCACACCAACTTCATTGCTTAAATATAAGAATCGGATTTCAGGAAAACATGTCTTAGGCTCTCTTAGAACCTCATATGCCAAGAATGGTCTCATCTCTCATCTGCTGGGTTTTCGCACAGCTTCTGATGGTCTGGTTGCTGCTGTTCCTTGTTATGTCATTTCTGGAACTTGTAATGGAACCAAGCAATATGATGAAACTCCGAAATTACCTACGGTTCTTGAAAAACTTGACCTTGTATCCTGGAACTTTGTGATTGGAGCTTGTGCCCACAGCGACTATTACAAACAGGCATTTGAGCTTTACAAACGGATGCAATGGTATCAAGTCCAACCAGACAATTATATGTTTGTTAGCCTTCTAAGCGTCTGTGCTAAACTGTGCAACTTTTCTTTGGACAGTTATCTTCACGGTTATATCATTAGACTAATTTAAACTGTTAAGGCGCATATGTATGCAACATGTTAATTGGCATGTATGGGAAATGTGGTAGCATTGGCAGCTCAGTGAAGATCTTTGAAGAAATGGAAGACAAAAATCTATGCATATGGACAGCTCTGATTTCTGCACTTGGACTTAACGGTTACGCTCTTGAAGCAATGAAGCGATTTAGAGAATGATCCTGTTCGGCTTGAAGCCGGACATAGTGACTTTTAGCGCTATGCTTACAGCTTCTCGGCATGGCGGTTTGGTGACAGATGGGATCAAGTTATTTGAGCAAATGAAAATGGATTATGGGGTTGAACCAGAAATTGATCATTACCATTGTTTGGTGGACATACTGGCTTAAAGTGGACATGTAAGGAAGTAGAGATGGTGATTTCCAACATGACCTTCCCACTAAATGTCGTTATATGGCGTAGTTTCTTTGAAGGGTACAAGAGTTATGGAGCTAATACGGAACAAGCCCTGTAAAGCAAGTTTGTAAGTAATTTTTTGTATTACTGATGAGTTGATATTATACCATATATTTTACCCTTTTCTTAGTTATAGTTTATTGCTAGAATTTTGATACTTTGTTATGTATTTTCAATGTAGGGCATGTGACTTCCTCTTGAGCCAAAAAGAGACAAATTTTGGTGTGATTATTCCAATTGGAGATCATGAGTCTTTCAAGATAATTGTGTCAAATTTCAGATTTTTCTACCAAGACGTTCGATTGTAGCGAAGAAAAGAAGCCCAACGTGCAGCTTTCCCAAACTAACTTTTCTAGACGTTTTGGGTATTTTGAAGGTCAAGATGGCATATTTTGAGGAATATTCATTTTGAGGACTTGTTGGGAATGACTTACGCTTTCAAAAGAGATGGGGAGAGGATGCATAAATTTGGAGAACTTAGTTAGGCTTTGACGATTTGTATTTCAATGTGTTTTCTATCCTTTTTTTGTTTCAATAAAATTCCTTTTGTTTTATGGTTGTTAGTAACTAATTTCCGTTTGTTAGGGCGATACCTTGAGTCTTGGCATGAATATGTAGTGAGTCACCTAGGGTGAAGGTCACGTCTGGTTTTCACAAAGCGTAATGAGTCATGCATGTTTATATTTGATATGAATGCCACAGATGGATTGTATGTTTGATATATGTTCTGTTGGAAATGTGCCCTAAAACCAATCATATGATGATACTTTGCGGACATTTCACATGTTAAACTAATTTGGTTTAATATAAAGGGCAAAGGTTATTGTTTTAAGCTGTCTCATATAAATGTTATATGCTTAAACGATAAGTCCAAGGAATATGTGATTAGGAGAATGTAATCTAAAGAAGTTAGATTCATGAGACCATTCTCTTTCGTATACATATCCTAAACGTTCTTGATCATAGGATTGCTATTTGGGCATTGACAGTCCGTTAAGATCAGTATGTGCTATGTCTTCTCTTAAGGAGAGTGATTGGTCTCGAGTCATTGGTGTGACTGACACCAAGACAAGCATGTAGGTGCTCAATAGAGAATGAGTCCACTGAACACGATCATCAAGGAGTTCTCATACTCATGTCACATGAGAACTCATGGTTGGGATAATGCAAAGTAGTCCTTTGACTTGAGGCATCATAGTTGTCTTGTGGTTAGGTCCTTGATCTTTGACTATGTCAATGTCACTCTATCAGAGGGTGTCCACGGCATAGTTGGGGTTAAGTCACTTAGCCATGGAGGCAAGTGAATGCGCAACAAGGGATCTCTAACCTTCAAACTGTTTGAGGGAGAATACTCTATGATATGATTTAGAATCTCTGGCCAGAGTACGAATGAGATTTGGAAAGTCGTTCCGAATCACATTGGATAGTAGACATGAATAAACTATCAAACCAAACAATGTGGTCAATAGGGTTGTATTAGAGAAAGATCGTATTGCATTGTAATCCTAAACTGAATAGGTTCTCCACCTCTTTTGATTAGCTTGGGTAACCATGACATACTGCTAGGTGTCACTCATGGTTTGTGGAAGCCATAAAGGTGAGTAATCACTAAAGGGAGAATTGAAAGAAAGTTTCAATTCACCTTGGTGTGGAGACTTAGAGGTTCCCTTTCCTAGGAACTTGGAGAATCCATTCTACCATCCTCCTCCAAGAAATCCATGGAGCTAAGAAGCAAGGAATGAAGGCCCTCTCCTTGGGTGATTAGCCTTTGCTTATGCAAAGAGGAATCAACAAAGGTATAAGATTTCTCAACTCACTTTATTTTGAGTTGAGTCTTGGTTCACCTATCTACTAGGCTTTGAATTTCATGGGTTAAGTTTTGTTTTTTAGTGCATATAAACATGATTCCGCCTTTAAATGTTAATTGCACGTTGTTGATGTTGCTCAAATGAACTTGTTTTTCACAAATTTTCCTTCAAGTGGTATCAAGAGCCTAGGTCTAGTAGTTGGTGAATCCTTTTGGGTTTTGTAGTTCATAGTTTGTGATTTGAATGTTGTAATTATTACAAGCTTTATTCTTGCTTCTTTGAATGTAAATTTTGTTAGAAAATTTGCCATCTCAAATGTTGTAGATGTAGTTCATATGAGCATGAATTTTGGAGCTAAAATTTGGTGCCATGTTTTTGGGGAAATTCGGCCAAATCCAAAGGGTGGATTTTTGGGTTCATGTTTGTCTTGTTAAAAGTGTTTTAAAGTGACTTTTGGAACCCCTAAGTACCCTAGTTTGGTAATATGTTATTTCCCTTAAGTTTGAGAGTTTTTGGGATGGTTTTGGGTGAAAAATGTTCATGGAGCTCTTATGGGTTTTCATGGATGTTCTTCATTGTTATTGATATGTTCTTGGCAAGAACAAAAAGGTTGTGAATTTTAATTCAAAAAGGGTGTTTGGTTATTATTTAATTTTGTTAGTGATGGATGGTAGGATTGTTTTTCAAAATAATTGATTGAGTGATTGGTACTTTTCTTACACACCCACACTTATTTTACTATTCACACCATACCAATCACTTACACACTTCCATCACCTTTTCAAACCTACACATCAACTTACACAC
This sequence comes from Crataegus laevigata, assembly GCA_963580275.1. NCBI lineage: Eukaryota > Viridiplantae > Streptophyta > Magnoliopsida > Rosales > Rosaceae > Crataegus > Crataegus laevigata. The sequence goes on along the minus strand of OY756948.1, from coordinate 35,540,358 downwards.
CCCATCACCTTTCACTTTTGTTTAAAATTCAAAAGTTTATGACACTCTCTCACTCACCAACCGGCCACCCTATTAAAATAGGGTACTTTTGAGGCTTTTATGCAATTACATAAAGTTTTGATACTTTTGTGTATTTGTACTTTGACCCGAAAGTTTACGTTTTTACGTAAAGGCCCAAAATCACTAAAGGACAAAATGTTTTGCTCCTTTAATGAAGATTTTGAATTTGTTGAAATTTTTGGGTTCTAGTTGTAATTACATGAAGTAGTGGACTTTTGTGTTCTTACAAAGTGACCCCAATGGTTGAGGTTATTGCTTTTTGGCCCAAATTAGATGAGAACAAAATAGTTTTGTCTCTTTGAATGAGAATTGGATTTTCATTTCATTTAGCTCTATTTAAAATCAATTCTATGGATACAAAAACCAAATGAAAATGTTGCATTCAAGTTTAATTAGTTAAAGCGTTAATTAATTAAAGAAAGGGTGATTATGAACCTAAGCCTACGATAATTGAGCTATGTGAAAGGCCGTCTCTCAAATTTGTTTGAACCTTGGGAATGTGTAGATTAAATTTTGGTTGTAATTTGTATGATCAATTGTTGTAAAAGAGCATAAGCTCTGCTTTACTTTAAAGTAATTTGATTTGATCAATTGTTGTAAAAGAGCATAAGCTCTTCTTTACTTTGAACTACTCCTTTCTTGTTTTATTCGATATGCATGAAATTGGAGTAGTTGGGTCCAACGACCAATAAGAAAACACGCGTTAATGTGATTAAACGTGTAACTAAAATCAATCACCATCGCGAGACCAAGATCCAACACTAGGCTCGTGTTGGATCGAATCAAAGGTTCATAGTCATCCTAAGGCCCTAAGGCAACTATATAGTCCATCAAATGAATGCAAATCTTATGTTAGTAGTACCATATAGTCTTGCTTTAAAAACCGTTTTAAAAGCATAGTGGGAGTATTATATACTACTAAATCATTCACATGGACCAATAGTTGTAATAGGACCAAAATGTTTTAATGTGATTGAAAGCATGCTTATATGTGATGAGACCTAAAGCCCTCAACCAAACCATTATTAAGTTGACAGGCGTGGGAGTGCTTTGAACACTCTTTCGTGGCCTTCCACTGTGGTAGTCTCCAATCGTTTGTGACTCATACACCGACTTCACCCTATCATGGGGGAGTACAAAGTATGTGCTTACTCTCAGGAGGAGTTCTATATGCATACATGATGTTGTGAAGGTAGGCAACAAGAATGATCAACATCATATCATTGTGAGGTTGTTCTTGAACCCCTACCTGAACTTGCATGGTGGGAATGACTTAACTAAGTGCAACGGTGCCAACATCATATCATTGTGAGGCATCATTCTCTACAGGCCAAATAAGATGGGTTCTTACATTAGATGTAAATGAGTAAGCATACTCTCTCATTATTATTTTTGCTAGCCAACATCATATCATTGTGAGGTGGGCTTGGTAATAGTGAGTCTCCCATACCCAACTAAGAGTTTCCTCCAAAACTCTCGAATTCTAATGAGGGATATGGAATTTGTTAAAAATAGTGGGTGGTGCTATTTGATTTAAAGACCCGGATCAAATAGCTTAAAATCAATCAATTTATATTCGTTATGTATTTGTTTACCAATATATTTTCAAACGCTATCCAAAACTTGACAAAGAAAAACCGAATGCTTTAGTTTTCCGAACTTGGTACAACAATCCCATAGATTGTCTTGAATGGATTGTAAAAGTGCCTAAGTAGTCTCATCCTCACAATCTTCCTATTGATAATGTATCAATGAAAGAACATGTTAGATAAGTATATCATAAAGAGGACAACGCAAACACTACTGCTTGTCTCTTTGTTACACGAACAAGGAACTTGAGAAGAAAGCACAAGGGCATGGACACTTAATGTGCCATGATTCTTCACTTACAAATTGTTGTATGAAGAAATGAGAGTTGCCTTGAACAACTCTTGAAAGTTTGTAATTATGTTTCGAACATAATGGTTGGTTGACAAAAATAGTCCATCAACATGGACTTATGATGATTTTGAATCATTAAGTGTAGAAGTGTTAAACCACTTCTAGAGACGGAAACTAAGCAAGGACTTCACATTTGAGTCCCTATCCAAATGGTTCACTAAGTTTATTGTAAACTATATAGTGAACAATAACCGCACGCTCTCCAAATCGTTTGATGTGTATAACACAATTGAAATAAGTTTCAAGAGAGATAGTGGGAGTTTAGGGACCATGACTATTGTAGTTAATGGAGAAGTCAAATGAAGAAGGCAAAATAACTCCAAGGGAACAAACTTTCTTTATGAAATGATGGACATTGGAAGGGGTATTTGCAAGAAATGTCTTGCAAGTGTCAAGAACACACCTTTCGAAGGTTTTGTAAATAGTTCTTGAATAATTCTAAATAGTTGGTTCTTCTACTTGAATACATGATTCTGTATTAGCAACTATGTTTTACAATTGTTGTAAAAGTGTGGCTAATAAGAAGTAGAAGATAAATGAGAGAAGAGAAAGTACTTCACATTCGGAACGTGAATAAGATATAGATCTTTGCGAAAGCAAATAGTACTTGCTTCCTCATATGAACTACCAATGAAATTGGAAAAACAAAGATTGTCTTTACATTACAATTTAATGTAAGCAACTTAATTCCATCACTATGAGATATGGATGAATGCTTTGTTTGACAAAACATTGTTCTTTATTAATGAATGATTGGATTATTGTAATCTAATTAATTGCCTCTATAGTAGAGATAATGTGGTAGCGTTAACTGTTTAGAATATGACGATGCTTAAAACCCAAAAGGTTACAAGGTAGTGACTAATCCCACTGAGTTGTGACACCTCTAAAACATAAAATACGAGTTGGTCATAGATGGATGCTTTGGATCGTTAGATCCGGATCCAATGCCTTCTTGTTAAAATTGTATAGAGGCGAAATGTTCGAATCTTTATTCTTTTGGAAAGAAGAAAGAATCACAAAGTTGTTGAGGATAATTCACTTAGATGTTAGTGGCCCTTGTCCACAACATAATACTACTCATGTTGTATGACATTCACCGAAGATCGCTCTCGGTTGGACCATCGTTTATTTTGAATAAACACGAGTCTGAATACTTTGCAAAAAGGTTTCAAAGAATTCAAGAATGTAAGTTGATGAGTAAGACGTCTAAAGTATTTACCTCCTTAGATTTGATCCAAGGAAAAAGGACACTTTAGAAGAGTTTCCTTGAAAGATATCAAGGAAAGTAGCATCATAAGATAATAGACTTCTCCATTGGGAGAAGAATGAACAAGAATAAGATTTAGTTCGTTGGATATTATCAAATAACCCATATATAGGATATGTATACTTCTAAGACAATATGATTGTCAATTAGAATATCTTCCAAAATTTTCATGACTCCATAGGATGTAGTTGGAAAGAAAGACAAATCTTAATTGTGTTAAGATTTGGGTTTTGTGCTAATAAGCAATATTTGTTTGAGAATAATCTTGTGGGATATCCTTAAAATTAACATTTGGATATCATATCTATGAACCAACTAACAAAGGTTGTTTGTTGGGTCGTTCATTATAATCCTACAACAGGATTTGCCTAAGATAGAGCAAATGAATGAGAGATAGAACTCAAAGAATGGGTTCTTTGAGAGACAAGATGATAATCAACAAATATAACAACCTAGTTCCTACACCACTAGCCCCAAGGTAGTCGGGAAGGATCTATCAACCGTCTCAGTTGAATGGTTTGAACTTTATGGCTATGTCATAGAGTTACATCTCTTAATTCGAAAGAAATAAGAATGGATATCCTTATGACTACATTGAGTGTATGTACGACATATACTCAAGAAAATGGTATAAAACCATTTGATTCGAGATAATGAAACCTTCAAAGCTAATTGGTAGCTTAAGGTGACTACAATCAACAAGATTGGTTGACTTGGACGAAACCATCTTTGATGTAGTCTTGGTTGCTATTAATTCGAAGATTGCTTGCTACAACTATAGGGTGATTCAATGTTTGGACATATTATGGGTTTCCGAAACTATTATCAAGATAGTCTTGATAATATATGTCTAAAACTAGGAATCACAAGACATGTAAGTTGTAGAGATCCATCCATCATGAATCTCAGCAAGCTAGTGGGAGCTATAAGCATCTTATGAGAAAAGATCAAATTGTTTGATTTCTCATAAAGATGTAAATGAATCTTTTGTTTACTAGGTTTATAAAAGATTAGTGGGAGTCAATCATATTCCTAAATTTGAACATATATACATGATATATATATATTAATTTTGGAAATGAAAGGAATTCGTCATCGTTAAAGTTATGACTTTAAACATTCTATAATGATAGAATGTATATGGGAGACATAGTCTATTAACATGGGATGGAAATCTATAATGATAGATTTCAGGATATAATTAGATCATATCAATCCCTGGTGATAGACAAAAGATGCTAGGAAGTTTCTCATGTGATGATAAACTTTAATCAGAAGGACAATCCTAGTGAGACTAGGAAGTTGCTCTTCACAAAGGGAACGTACCCCTTTGACTCCCAAAGAAATAATGCGTAAATGGAATCCTTTATGCATATGCGAAAAGATAATTTACGTATTTCATATTGTATGAAAAGCGTTGATATGAGTTGTACTAAGATCAGTACAAGACGATATCAATGCAAGCCCAGGATCAGAACCATGGCAACTGTCAACTGAATCCTTAGGTATTTAAGAAATACTAAGGATGGATTCCTCAAGAATGAGGAAGAATTAGAGTAACGTAATGGAAGCATAAATGTGACATCCCGTCCCAAGTTTTATAATACGTTGAAGTAAAATGACGAAATTGCCCTTACCTATGTGTGAACGGGTATGTTTGGACACGATATTGGGCTTTCGGGTGTTCTAAATATTAAAACCCAAAAAGATTGGGCTGATGTCGACACGTGTGCAACACATGCACACACCCACGTTTTCATTTTTATCTTTTCTGTTTTCTTCCTTATCTCTCTCTCGTTCTCAAACTCTCTCTCACTTCTCTCGACTCCTCTCTACGGGACACACACACAGACAACCATCTGGATACCATTCGAACCTCAGGTAAGTTTGTTTTTGGTCTAGGAACCTTGTTGAACTCGTATGTACTAGTTTTAGGACTGAAAACCTTGAAAACCTATCGAATCCGTGAAGTTGTATTTAGGGTACTATTCATCAACTTTAATTTGGTTATGTTTTAGGTGAAAACAAGATCACCAGTCATCCTAAAATCTTCCCACGGACCTCGGAGTACTTAGTTTGCAAAGCTTGAACGTCGGGATCACTGGTTTCAAAGTTGGCCGAACTTGGAAGGTTTCCTCGAGAAATTTCCAGCCACTTTTCAAGGTATTTGAGCTTATAAACATGTTCTACGTTGAATTTAGAGCATGTAGGAAGAAAAACGAGTGAAAAAGGATGAAAAATGAAGGAGATAGGCTAGTTTGAACTTTTGGCCGGAATCGGTCGCCGGCGCCGGCGACGGTCGCCGGAAAAACCAGTCCGGCCGGCGACCTGAGGTAGGGGATGACGGAATATTCCGTCAAAGTTGACGGAATATTCCAACGCCGTTAACTAACGCCGTTAACTGACGCCGTTAGAAGTTAACGGAATATTCCAACGGAATATTCCTTTGCTGTTAGGGAATATTCCAGGCGCGTGCACAACACGTGACAGCGCGTGGGGGCGCGTCTGTCCGTGCTATTCCTGGCGCGTGGGGGCGCGTGAGCAGTCCAAAAATTATTTTAAAAATATCACGACGATCGTGACGTCGTGTAGATCGCGTTGGTATATTCAAATGCCAAAATTGACCTTCGTATGAAAAGTTATTTACGTAGGTCGTTTATGTGTTGTTATTGACGGTTTTGCGATTAATTCACGTATAGGTGAGACGTATCCGACGGACGAGCGCAGTCATACTAGGCTCGGGGGATACGACCCGTCGACATACCAGTGAGTGGGCTTTTGTTTTCAGTATATATATATATGACGTTTTTCCCAGAAACGTAAATTGATTGAATTACGAATTGTTTGGATATGATAATTAGATTGCCATGTCGTATGTCTACTATAGTATATGAATATGATTGCGATTGCATTCATTATGCACTGATACCGAGGACGGCCAGGTAAGTAATGTGGTAGTGCTTGAAATGATGTTAGATTGTGATTTAGTTAATCACCTGCACATCGGGTGTTGTGCTCCGCCAGAGTAGGGCCTAGCCTTCACGTGATCGTTCACCTCACGCACCGTACGCTCAACTTGGATCCAAGATAGGTGCCTAGCCTGTCGTACAGACCACAATAGGTGGTTCCGACTCGTTGGTGACCCGCGATTCGTCGCACAGCCTTCACGTGATTGTAGCACAGAGCGTAATATTATACACCTAGCCTGTCGTACAGACCACAATAGGTGGTTCCGACTCGTGTGCAGGATGATGATAATGATAATGATTGATAAGGGATTGAGTATGTTTGATATGGCCTAATCTTGAGCTTGATGATGAGTTGTGATATGCAGACGATGTTTTCATATATACGTTTATATACGTACTATTTTCTGGGAAAATTATACTGATTTACAGCGAGGGGTTATTTATGGAATTATGAAATGGTTTTGGAAAACTTTGTTTTTGCCCACTCACCTTTTATGTTTTGCGCCCCTCCAGGTACTAGGTAGCGACGTCGTGGACGTTTAGCGAGGCACCAAGGCGGTTCTGACAGACCACCACTTATGTAGGATTTTCTTTCGTAGTTGTAATGTTTGTTTAAACTTGACTGCACCTAGGATCGGCTCTGAATCATATGTATATTATAAACTTAATTTTCACTACTGCACTTCATGCCTAATTCGCTTCCGCTGACGCACACGGCTACGTCACTCACACGTGACGGCCGGCACGCCTCGGTTTTCGGATCGGGGTGTGTCAATAAATGTATTAGATTATGAATCTAATCCATCATTGAATGTCCCTTCATTATGAATGAAGTGATAATGGGATATCTCTTTATTATGACTAAAGAGATATTTGGGTGGAAACGTTAAAAGTAATGACTTTAATGTGTTCCATCATGTATGCAAAATATATTGCCATATAAAAGCTTACAACATTGCTGTTTGGATGGGAAAGTTCATTTATGAACTCTCCATTCGATTCCAACCAGAAAGTGTCTTTAGTGTGTCGACACTATGACACTAATGGGGCGATAGCTCAAGCCAGGGAATCAAGGTCTCATCAAGATCCGAACTCAAATGAGAGACTGAACCACATGATTAAAGAATCATGTATAATGGTGACGTCGTTATTCTCAAGGTTGCTTCTATGGATAACATATAGATATCCATTGCCTAGGCCTATTACTCGGCCATTTTTGAAATGACTACAGAAGAGGTATCATCACTGATGACCAAGCTGATTGGCTCTAGTGCAAGTGGGATGGTAGAATGGATTCTACAAGTTCCCAATAAAGGGAACCTCTAAGACTCCACACCAAGGTGAGCATTTAGAAGAGATGAGTGACCTTGGAGGAGGATTAGATGCTAGTTAATCCCCTCCAAGGGGGTCGGCCACTTTGAGAGAACAGGGAGAGAAGTGTTCTCATCTTTTCTCCAAAAGAAAACCCTAATGAAGAAAAGGCTACAAAGTCATATTTATACCTACCTTCATTGGAGTGGCAAACTTGTAATAAGTCCAAAAACCACTCCATCCTCTATGTGGCCGGTCTCTTAGGGTCTTTGCGATGTTTTGGGCCCTCTTGAATCTTTATTCAATAAGTTGTCATACAACTTAATGTTGGAAGTATGCCCACAAAGCCACTCATTTGATGTAATAGCTTTTTGGAATACTTATTGTATTAAACTTTTATATGTTTAATGGAGGGCAAAGCTTGTTGTTAATCACTATTTATTGTATCTTGTGTTTAAGCAATAAGGGAATCCAAGGAATGTATTTGATCTAAGAGATAAGTGATCTAAGTAAGTTAGATTAACGAGACCTTTCTCTTATGTTCATTCCTAAAACGTTCCTAGCCACAAGGTTGCCAATTGGGCATTGACAATCCGCTAAGGTTAGTATGTCTTATGTCGACTCAAGCGTGGATATGACAAGTCTCAAGTCATTTAGTGTTGGACACTAAGACAAACACATAGGTGCTCGAAAGAGTAATCGAGTACACTGAACAACGATCAAAAGAGAGTTCAAACATACATGTCATGTAAGAACTCATGGTTACAATATGCAAAGTAGTCCTTTGACCTGAGGCATCATAGATGTCTAATGGTTAGGTCCTTGATCTTTGATCGTGTCAAATGGCATTCCTTTAGAGTGTCCACGGCATGGTTGTGATCAAGCTATCTAGTCATGTAGACATGTGAATGCACAACAAGGGATCTCTAACCTTTCCTGGTGGAAGGAGAATACTCTAAGATATGATTCGAGAGTCTTTGGCCAAAGCATATGAATATGACTTAGGAAGTTTGTTCCAAATCTTATTCAAACGAATCATATAAAGAAGTATCACATTAGATAGTAGACATGAAACAAACTATCACTTAAACAATGTGATTAAGAGTATTGTATTAGAGAATGACCGTATTGCATTGTAGTTGTAACTGGATAGGTTTTCCAACCACTTCTATTTAGCTTGGGTAACCATGATATGCTGCTAGGTGTCACTCATGGTTTGTGGAAGCCCTAAAGATTAACAAACACTAATCTTAAGGGAGAATTGAAATGTGGTTTCAATTCACAATCGACCGTTAAGAGTAACATCGCCCACTACCTCGCTAACTGGAACCTAATGGATCGTACACCGAGTAAGGATGAAGGTGAAGTAACCAAATGAAATGGATAAGCAATTAAATGGTTAATTGAAGAATGGTCAAAGTTAATTAATTATACGAAACGTTCGTATTGGGCTTCTAAGTTGGTTTTGGGTTTCGGGGCCCAAAAGTGTTTTGGTCCACAAGGCCCATTATGTTTAAGTTGTATGACAACTAAAACAAAATGGGCAATTAGCCCCATGACAAAGCAAGGCCGGCCATATGTGGTGAGGGGTAACAAACTTGTGTTAATTACAAGTTTTCCACTCACAAGAAATGAAGTATAAATTCAAAGTTATAGCTTTATTTCATTTAGGGTTCTCTTAAAGGAAATTGGGTGAAACACTTTCTCTGTAATTGTCTAAAGAGGCCGGCCACTTAGGAAGAAAATATCTAGCAATTTCTTCTTCCCTAAGTCATCCATTTCATCTACACAACTAATCCTTGGTGTGGAAAGTTAGAGACATCAAGCCTTTGGTGTTTTGGAGAACAAATCCTCAAAGAAGCAAGGAGGTGACTTGAAGGCCCTCCACTTGGGTGAATCCCTTGTGTAATCAAGGATGAGCTTCAAGGGTAATGATCTCTAAATTTTCTCTTCTCTTTAATGTTGTTAAAGAGTTATGGTTCACCATATACTAGGCTTTGAAAGTCATGGGTTTTATGAATTGTTTTTGAATGCATGTCTAATTTAATTTGTTAATATTTTGCATATGTATTCAAATGTTCTTTAATGTTCTTCACTAGGACATAATTTTTCCTTCACTTAAGTCAATGGGCTTGACGTTCGAAGCCCATTGGGCCTTGAGGCCCAAAACTAACCCGAGGCTTATAACAAACTTATTCGTTTGATTAATTAACATATTAATTAATCCTATCCATAAATAATTAAGCCATTTAATTATTCTTACTCATCTCCGTTGTTTCTTCAATCTCTACCTTACTCGGTGTACGATCCATTAGGTTCCTTTTAGCGAGGCAGTGGGCGATTAGAACTCTTTCAAATCGATTGTGAATTGAAACTTTCTTTCAATTCTCCCTTTAGTGATTACTCACCTTTAGGGCTTCCACAAACCATGAGTGACACCTAGCAGTATGTCATGGCTACCCAAACTAATCAGAAGAGGTGGAGAACCTATTCAGTTTAGGATTACAATGCAATACGGTCTTTCTCTAATACAACACTCTTGACCACATTGTTTGGTTTGATAGTTTATTCATGTCTACTATCCAATGTGATTCATTTACTTATATGATTACTTTGAATGTGATTCGGAACGACTTTCCAAATCTCATTCATACTCTGGCCAGAGATTCTAAATCATATCATAGAGTATTCTCCCTCAAACAGTTTGAAGGTTAGAGATCCCTTGTTGTGCATTCACTTGCCTCCATGACTAAGTGACTTAACCCCAACTATGCCGTGGACACCCTCTGATAGAGTGACATTGACATAGTCAAAGATCAAGGACCTAACCACAAGACAACTATGATGCCTCAGGTCAAATGACTACTTTGCATTATCCCAACCATGAGTTCTCATGTGACATGAGTATGAGAACTCCTCGTTGATCGTGTTCAGTGGACTCATTCTCTATTGAGCACCTACATGCTTGTCTTGGTGTCAGTCACACCAATGACTCGAGACCAATCACTTTCCTTAAGAGAAGACATAGCACATACTGGTCTTAACGGACTGTCCATGCCCAATTAGCAATCCTATGATCAGGAACGTTTAGGATATGTATACGAAAGAGAATGGTCTCATGAATCTAACTTCTTTAGATTACATTCTCCTAATCACATATTCCTTGGACTTATCGTTTAAGCATACAACATTTATATGAGACAGCTTAAAACAATAACCTTTGCCCTTTATATTAAACCAGATTAGTTTAACATGTGAAATGTCCGCAAAGTATCATCATATGATTGGTTTTAGGGCACATTTCCAACATGTTCTAGCTTGAATGCCACAAGTAGAATATGCATTAAGAAAACCTAACCTTCAAAGTTGCATGTGTAATTCATAAGTAATTGGTAAAACTACATAAGATTGTTAAGGTGATGGAGGAACCCTAGTGTCCTTTTATCATTATTTTCTAAGATTGTTCGCTTTCAAATTGGTTTCTTTAATTACTTTTTATTAAAATTCGTTTTTGTTATTTTAAAATCCAGAATCAATATTTTCAAAATTTGTTTTAAATAGTTAATTAACAATTAGTTTAAATACAAATTATTCAATCAAAACATGTGGAAACGACCTTACTTAAGCCGTCTATACTACAACTATCTTGTTCTCTTGCAAGTATTTGTATCCCTATTTTTAAAGGCAGCAAAAATCCTATCAATTGCAAACTTCTTTAATGTTGTTTAAGAGAAAGTAAATCCAAGTTCATGTCTGTTGTGATATCTCATTCAACGCATAAACATTGTCATTTACTCACTTAACCCTCTCAATGTGCCCCTCCAATCTCAAGGACAGGGCCGGCCCAAGCCCAGTGCAGCAGGGCGACCGTCCGGGGCCCAAAAATTTGGGGGCACCAAAATTATTAGGGTGGTATATTTATATATATTTTCATAAGAGTATAACTTTATAAAATTTGGTTCATTGGTAAAGAAATTTGACTAGAAGTGGTGGTTTTGTCATTTGAAATTAATGAGAAGGTCTTGGGTTCAAAACACCACATGTGCTTATTTACTTTATAATTTTTACAAATTTCTTTTTTTTTTTTTTTTTGTAAAAAATTTCTTTTCATAAGAAAAATAAATTTATAAAATTTGGTTAAATGATAAAGAAGTTTAATTAGAATCAATGGTTTTTGTTGTTTAAAATTAACGAGAGGTCCTAAGTTCGAAATTGTGACGACCCGTCCCTGATTTTACATTTTATGAATTTTAAAAGCATGAATTTACGAAAATGACCCTAGAGGCAAGGACTTTGACTTTCGTTGACCATCGTCAAGAGAAGCGTATGACTTATTATTTTAGCATATCATCGTAGTACTCATCACTACGAACACGTGAGCGCGTGTTAGACTCGAATCGGATCTATAACGAAAAAGTTACGCTCCGTTAAACTACGTTAGTTACGGGTATCTTTGTACAAGCGCATACAAATTAACAGTGTTGGAAACACTATAAGAAATCAGATTTTATGCATCTAAAATTGTACAAAATCTGAAATTCAAAATCCAATCATTCCCTTAATTTGTGGATCTGTGTTCCTTCCTCACCAACCAATCAAACTTTTGCTTTTCCTTCTTTTCCTCTCCACCACTCACATCCTTTCCCCTCATTTTTGGCAACCAATCAGAAACTTTTCATTTTCTCCCTCTCTAAGTTGTATGCACTGCACACAAGGTGCAGCAACATGAACTCCATCGCCTCTCACCAAGAAAACATGAAGGAGAGCCTTCCTCCATTTTCTGGAAGCTTCAAAACTGTGGTCGTTTGGCCACCTTCTAGCCATTTTTCTGGCCAACCTCGTGTTCCATTGACCCTTCCAATGGTATGAATCTCTTCTCTTTATTTCTAAATTCAATATATCTTTTGAATCACTGAGTTTGGTTAACTATCGAACTAGAAATTGACCCTAAAAGTTTGGAAGAAATTCTGCAGATTTTCCAACAAGAACCCGTGACCATTTGGTCACTTTCTTTGCATTTTTCCAGTCAACCTAGACCACGACTGGGAATATAAGAGATATATACTTGTTCTCTATATTCCTAGCTTCAAAATAGATTTTGAATAATCCATTTTGGCTAAGTAATGAGTGTGAAATGAGCACTGGAAGTAGGAAGAAAATGTAAGTTTTCTAGAAATTTGAAACCGTGGCCATTTGGCCATTTTCGAGCCAATTTCCAGCCAAACCACGGTTATTTGGCTGGCATGGAAGATATCAATCTCTTTTTCTCGCTGAGTACTACAACTTTCCTTTTTATTTCACCCAATTTCATTGAGTATTGAAGAAGTTATAAGCATTTGAATCTTACCAAGTTTTCGGCGAGTCCGGCGGCTTTCGAGGCATTTTCCATCCAAACCACGGCTAGTTAGACATCGTGCAAGGTACCATTCTCTTTTCCTCTTCGATAACTACAACTTTCATTTTTGTTTCACTTGATTTCGATGAGTATTGACAAAGTTATGGTCATTTAAAGTTAGTGCAGTTTTCTGGCCAAATTCCGGCTTTCTCCTTCAATTGGGTCCGGCGACCCATGTTTGAAATCAGGCTGGGCTTTCAAGCCCAAATCATTTTGAACCAGGGCTTTTGGGCTGTACCAAACATAGGGCCATAGGCCTGTTAAACCCAACCCAAAACTTTTGTTTTATTTCATTTATGTTAATTATTTAGTTTCTAAAAACCCGGCTAGAACCTTCCAAGAATATTTCTAGAATATTCTCCCTGTTGACTTTTGTTGACTTTTTGAAAATTTAAGCGGGACCCTTCTTAAGGTAATTCGATGTCCTGAATCCGTTTTTGACGTCCGTTTTCCCAAATTCAATTATTATAATATAGTTTTATTAATTGTACCCTTTATGTGCTTTGGGGCAGTTATTAGTGGCGTTTCCATCTTCGCTAGGTTGCGTGGCTCATCAGCGGCGAAGTAATTGTGAGTGGGCAGTTTGTTTTATACATATACGTATTTATGGTTTCCAAACTTCATAAAATGCTTCACTTTACGTATATGTGTGCCAAATAGTGGATAATTGAGATATAATTGTGATGAATGGTGAAATACGGTTGAGATATACTTGTCATGACATTCATACATATTTGCATACATACTCATCTTACTGCACCGGTGTTAGTACTCGCCCCAAGGCCAGAGCCAGTCCTTCACGTGTAAGTTCATATCGCACCGTTCACTCGTCTTGGATCCAAGTTAGGTGCCAGTCTTGTCGGGTAGATTGCATTAGGCAATCCGACTTGTATGTGATGTACTCATGCACCAATCTTCACGTGATCGTATTACTTGAGCGAATTGATTACACCCAGTCCTGTTTGTGTCAGAGCTATCTGTTCGAACTTGTGTGCCAGCACTAGATGGATGAGTACTTCATTATATTGTTTATTACATGATTATACTACTGTGACATTGATACAACGTTACTTGGCATATTTCTAGTTATATTGCTATCGTATTATTGCTACATACTTACGTAGTATGTTTTAAGGAAACTATACTTGTTTTACGGCGAGAGGTTAGTATATTCAAACTAAAAGTTTTATTATAAGCATTGTTTTGCTGACCCACTCAACTTTGTTTTTCGCCCCTCTAGGTTTAGTAGCTGTGTTTACGTATATACGAGGATTCTGGCAAATCTCAGGAGATAGTTACCTTCAGTGGTATAACTCTCATCCTGTTTACTATACTGTCTTATGCTCTGACATCACGTGTGAATAGGGTTCAATCCCGCTCACCTGCATACTCTCTTGACTAGGCACTTTTAGGTTTAAATTTATTCACATTTTCCACATCACTACACATTATGGCTTCGTCACCATCCAGGTGTCGACCAGCATAGCTCGATTTGGAGTCTAAGTCCACATTCCGGGTCGGGGTGTGTCAGAAATGCTATGTGTGTGTTTATTTTTTTCAATTTTTATGAATTTTGTTTGGTTTTTAATTTATTTTTAGTTATTAGCTAGCGTAGACCAAATTTTTAGAGCAAATTCGCAAACCATATGACTTGTCATCACAAGGTTTAATTTAGTGCCCATTCATTACTTATACATATCAATTAAAGACTCGAAAACATCATTATTTTTTTAGTCCAATATTGACAAGGTTAGTAAATAAGAAAAAACACATCATGATTTATACAAAAACACTTTAAAAGTTCAGATGGAAAATAAAACTCATCATCTATCTACTTGTAAGCTCGGAGTTTTTTGGTTTCCTTATCTCAATACAAAATAAATTAGTCTTTATGTGTTTCTATTGAGTTTGAAGTGTTTTTCTAATATGAAATTATTAAGTATATTTTATCAATGTCTTACGAGTGAAAATAAATAATTTTCTTATATAAAGTTAGGGCATATTTTTTGGCGTCGCCCCGGACCTAAAAAATCTTTAGACCGGCTCTGCTCAAGGATCTCCCTCTAGGAACCCATTCCCCACACCTCGCCTCCTTTCTCACCTATTGTAAAGCGGCCGACCCTTCAAAAGTGGTACATAGTGATTGGCATTACTTGCCTTTTGTAAGATTTGAGATATTTCTCAAGTGATTTTGCAAGCAACTTTTAGGGGATTAAAAAATAATTTAAGTGTTAGCAACATACGTCTGATTCGGTGGCGGAAATGTGCAAGTTTGTTTCACTTAGGATGATGCCAACAATAGAAGCCAATCACAGGTTGCTTACGGGAGGGTTTCCCATGTTTTTATAAAAGATGGGAACTAGTTGTAGGGCTCCATATTCTTGCACAGCAATATAAACCGCGAATATTTTAAGTCTTCATTATTCATAGTTCATTCTTGTGGTGATAAATAATGCTCAACCATATGCACCTGAGTCGAATCCTCCTCCATACAGTTTAGATTAGTTAAAGTTGTATATCTCTTGTATTAAAAATAAATAAAACTTCAAATTCGTTGACCTAAAGCATTACACCCTCAATGCTGAAGGGAACAATGATAAGATGGGAAATGGATCAATATGAGAAAGGCAGTTTGGAATACTCTCAAAACATCTGTATTCTATGAGTGTTGCATCAAAGAGGTGGAGGCAGGAAGGCGTCCTGGTACACACTTGGATAAAGATGGATATGCAAATTTGATAGAAATAAAAAAATAAAAAAATAAAACTGTTGTGCAGAACTTGGGAGACAGTTCAATAGAACACAATTGAATCGACATTGTGGAAAAAACTCAAAGGAGAGGAAACCGGTCTTGGTTTGGAGTTCTATTAAGACTACTCTTGATCCATCTTAGGAATGGCGGGAAAATAAAATTCAGGTTTGTAAATGTTTTTTGGGTTTATGAGTTATTGTATTTTTTCACTATTATGAGTTTATTATTAATAACAATACGTACGTTAATTTTATTAGGGGAACAGAGAGACTTTGCAAATTTTTGTGACATTGGCATTACTGCTTAACTAGAAGAGAAGTTAGATCGGATGTTAATGAATGCCACTGTCACCGGTAACATTTTTGTGCACCCTCATCTGGAGAACTCGGAGTTGAAAGTGGAAGGGGCTTCCAAAAATGGATGTCAGTACATTGGAAGATGGTGGCGATTCTGATGAAACGAGTCAAGCTACTGTAGGTGCTGAAGATAGAGTAAAAAAGAGAGCTTCTCATTCTCATTCACTGAGGACAGAAGCTAAGAAACAAAGGAAAGAGTATTGGGAAGTGTTGCAAAATTGTCAGGACATATTTAACATCTTATTGGCACGGCTGCGTGAGAATGCTAACACATGGATGAATAATAAAGTTACAGAACCTTATAGCATTGACGAAGTGATGAAAGTAGTCGAGACTTTACCTGGGGCAGAGCCAGGAAGTGATTTGTGGTGGTTTGCAAGTGAGTTATTTTGCTTTGAAGAGAAGAGAAAGATGTTTACTGTCATGAAGAATGATGACTTCAACCTTCAATACCTTAATCGGAATCACGAGAAGTCTAATAAAACAATAGAATGAGAATTTGAAGATGTTTTTAGTGATGTTGTTGGCAACGATGTTTCGAGTTTGCCAATTTTAATCCACCTTGGGTGTATGAACTATGAAGTAGGTTTTCTGCAGAACATTCGTTAGGGTTCTGACTGTGCACTCTCTTATGAAACTAGGCTAGTCTTCTATCGATTTACTATAGATCCTTGTGTTTGGTGAACTTATGACCTGCTACAATTCTGTGCATAATGATTAATGAGAAAGCTGGACATTTTTACCTGTGTTCTTGAAATTAGTCATCTTTCTGCGACTCAAAAACTTACCCCATTTGTATGGAAAATTCGATCATATAAGCCCAGTTCCAAAAAAAAATTAACTCTTTGAAGCATGGTCTTTACATCGGACAGAAATTCTCTTTTGCGCTCGCGGGTTGTGACACAGGTTGCGCATGACCCGTATTGATAGTGTATTGACAACATATCTCCACCAAATTATTGTATATTGTCATTACATTCTCAATATATTGTCAACAACGATCAATACAGGTCGTAAGCATCAACACAGATAATGCGCTCGACCCACGTGAGAGGGAGAGAATTTCTCTTACATTGGAATATATTTGGCCCATGTGAGAATTCCTTTTAGATCGGAAGATGCACTAATGCGATTCTAAGCTATTGGGCATTTGTTAGAACAATTGGACCACCTATTGTTATTGTCAACCATTAGGCCCATTACATATGTAATACCATTAGACCCATTTACATCTCAAACCCTAGCTATCCTTGGATGTATTTAAACCTTTTTTATGATGTACAAACACCAGCGGAGCCAATGTGGGTCTAAAGGGATTCATTGACCCCAATAAGTTTGTTGGGCCACTCTTTCTCTTTCGGTGCAAAGATGAGAACAAATGAGAAGATGCATTCCTTTCGTTTTTTCAAGAATAAAGAAAAGAAAGCCTAATGACTTTGGTTTTATAATGGGAGATAAGGCAAAGCCATTTGTTTTGGCAGCATCAAATATATATTAAGGCATTTGTTATGCCTTTTTGCGATTACGGGACAGAGGTTCAGGGTTGAAAGGGTAGAAGAAGACCTAAAAAGACTTTGGAAAAGACTCTAAGAAATGACTTAGAGTACTTGGATCTAACGAAAGACGTGATGCAGAACCAAGTGCAATAGCGTTTGACGATTCATACAGCCGACCCCACTTAGTGGGAAAAGGCTTTGTTGTTGTTATTGTTGTTGTTGTATTTGTTATGCCCTTTGGTTTTGAGTAGCAGCAGAAGAGAGAAGAGTTGTTTGTCGACAACTCCAATTTGTGAGCAGAGGAGAGAGATAAGAGCCACACTAGGGAGAGCATTCGACCCTTTCAATTGAAAAAGAGAGCAGTGGGGTCTACCATTTTGAGTGAGAAGCAGACGCAGAGAGTCATAAAACATGGGGCAGTATTTCGAGAAGGCAACAATTGCTGCTTTAGTGTTCTCATTGGATTGCTTCATTTTTTGCTCTCTTTTAAGCAATCACTCATATTGGTGCTAAAGAAATTTGTTATGTATTTTCGTATTCTCTACTTGTTCTTTGTTTGAGTGAGAGCTATTGGTGTATGTGGGATTTCATATTTGAGTTTGAAATCTATTTTTAAATGAAAGTATGATCAATTTTTTAAAGCTATTTTTCGACCCCATTGCTGTAAAGTCCTGGGGAAGTGCTTCATACCTCAAAGGTTGAAGACAATCATCCAAGACATTAGATTTTTATTTCTTGAAAACATGTTACTTGGGAGGTCAACTTTTTGGCAAATTTCATCACTAAGTATATTGTTAAGGAAGATATCTCAAATTGATTAAGTAAATATTGTAAATTGTCAATTAGTTATTTACTTATTCTGTATTTGACTTTCTTGTTTATAGGCTTTAGTTTAGAATTAGGAATGTATCTGATTTCATATAAAATTGTAATCCTAGTTTCGATCAATATAAGAAAGAAATTCCACCACATCACGTTTCTTTAGATGGTACCAGAGTGATCCATCTGGAGAAAACATAAAGCAAGAAACACAAACCCTAGCAAACATAGCCATGGCCAATAAACCAGACAAGTCAACCTCTTCAGGCATGACTTTGTATCAGAAGTGGAAAAACCCCAATCACCCAATTTACCTTTACCACTTGGATCAACTCGGTACATTACTTGTGCTGCAACTGCTCGTGGAAGACAACTATGATACATGGGCTCAATCCATGACCATGGCCTTAATGGTCAAGAACAAATTCGGGCTTGTTGATGTAACGATCAAGAAGCCAAGTGATGAACAGATTGAAGAATTACAATAATGGAATCGATGCAACAACCTAGTGAAAACTTGGCTGCTCAGTTTCATGTCAAAGGAAATACCAAGAAGTGTCATACAATGCAAAGATGCACGGTAGATGTGGCTCGATCTGCAAGAAAGGTTTTCTCATATAAACATCGTTCAACTATTCCATATAGAGAACGAAATGCATGATTGTGTGTAAAACAACAATATAGTAAACTCTTATTTTATTAAGCTTAAGAGCCTTTAGGATGAACGTGATGTCTTGTGTTAGATTCTGGCATGCCGTTGTGAGATGAAGAAATAGATAACGTCATATATCGAAACTCAGAAAAGATGAAGTCCTTATAGGTCTAAATGACTTAAATGATATGGTTTGTAGTAACACTCTTCTACTAGAACCATTGCCCACTATAAACAAGGCTTATTCACTTGTTCTTTGCCATGAGAGACAAGCTGAAGTCTCAAGTGGAAAGAGCATTGCCCAACCAAAAAATGTTGTGTTCGTCGTGAAGGGTGCTGGTCGAGAGACTGAATCCGAAGATGGTGGTCAATGATGTGGAAAGTGCACCAAGACAAACCACAGTACAAAGAACTATCATTCTTATCTCAAGTGCCCCTTTTATGGATGGGAGGGTCACTCATTCGAGTTTTGCCGCAAACGAAAGACATCGGCTGAAGCTAAACAAGGCCGCTCTTCTAAAGGCAACTAAGTCATGACACACGACAAAAGGGATGCAATGCCTAACTTTCCTTTTTCCCAGGTGGATTGTTAGCAAATTCTTTAACTATTAAACAAGAGCAAATCTTCTTTTGTCAACCAAGTGGGGAAATTCTTCGAAACATGAAGAATTTTCAGGTAAAGCATGCTCGCAAACTATTTGGATTTTGTATAGTGGAGCTACAGATCGCATCCTGTGTCCCCCTGAATTCCTCACATCCATGAAACGTGTTGAAAACCATAATGTCAAATTACCAAATGGTTTTCTCGCTACGGTCACTCATGTCGGCTAAGTGGTTTTCTTTCCCAACCTCGTCCTTGATAATGTTTTATGTGTTCCATTGTTTAGGTTAAACTTAATATGCATTAACAAACTAGCCTATGATTCTGTTGACTCTAAAAACCTACCTAGCCTACACGGCGCGCAGGCCGAGTAATTAATAAACTAACTGCATCCTTCAAATGTGTGTAGGGCCTGCCAACTCGTCGCTCGAGTTCGGCTGGGGAGTAAAAATATGATGATGTCCTGCGTTGATGTGCGTGGCTGACTTCTGTTTCCTACGATTGCGACCGAGGAAGGAACACATCTCGACCTCTAGATTCTCAAGCCTGAAGACAAGGCTACTAATTACAAAGTTCAATATCACATTCGGCTTTCAATGTACCGAATATAGTAACCTGGCAACACCTCACTTCATTGAAAAGGCTAATGAGATGACCTCTGCCAATAAAGATTCAAAAATCCTTCTTGACCGAGACTTGGATAGGTAACCAATCGGTCTCGACGCAGTGCTGTTTATCTAAACTGAAGTTGCTCCGAGGTCAACTGGTTCTACGGCGATAGTGTTGTTTATCCAAACTGAAGATATCATCGGTTGCCTTAACAGTGCTGTTTATCCAAACTGAAGATATGAAGGCAAAAAAAGAAAATAAAAATCTCAAGGTTGTTGAGAGGTTTCGCGTAGAACGAGAGATTGCGCATGGCAGATTTGTGTGTTGAGTTGGAGGTCCCATCCCTTTGCCATTGCATCTGTATTTATAGTAACTGAACCTCCTCTGATAGAATCATAACTTTACTTGGACTAAGACTCCATACCCCGATCAAACCTTATCTCGACCACTCGTCCTCTTATTAGGACTCTGAACCCAGCCTCTTTATCAGGCCACATCCATATTTCTGCTTTTTCATCTCGCCGAGACTCTTTCCGCACCAGGACTTTACTTCCTTATCCATTTAGCTATAAGACTTCACCTTCTTTATCCCTATCCGGACAAATCCTTCTCCCAATAGAACTCGGCCAACCCCCATTACTTGGCCCACAAACTGAATATCCCACAGCACCTTTCTAACTAAGCCTCTAGCCCGACAAACACTTCACACTTAGCTGAAACCATTATTTTGGGCCCAAACATTGCCCCCTCGCTTCTGAGGTCGTTAGCCTTGGTCGAGCCTCGGCCTTAAAGAAGCAAAACCACTTTCTCACCTCGAAACATTCAATAATGCGTACTTAGCACGATTGCCTATCTTTATTCTCATTAACTCCCTGCCACGTAGCAACACCCTAGAGCCTTAACAGCCCTAATGATGTTTCTTGAAACACGCAGCCATTGAAATATTTTTCCATTATTGTTCGCCGCCACATGCAATCGTGCGTGTTCAATTTGCGAGACGTTCAATCTTTTCACCTAGATTCCCTCAAATATTCATAATGATTGGCGCCTTTCCAGGTTATTCTTATCTCAATTTTGAAAATCAAACTTTTGATCTTCCCACCAACACATCTATAAATACCCAGTTCTCTTTTAATCGCACTCTTACGCTTTCAAAACTTCTGAATTTCCTTCCAGCTGCCTTCAAAACCCAGAACCCCTTCCAGCTATTTGTGAAAAATCCTTCCAGTTTCCATATGAAATTCCTCCAAACTCTCCCCCAGAAACTTCCATAATTTCTTCAATGGCCCCCTTCATCTCCCAGATTTTTGAAGAATGCAACAAGTGCAAGAACATCATCGACTGATTCTCTATCAAGACCATACGCTTCGAGAACGACATGAGTGTCACCCACCAGATTCTCGGACCCCTCTTCAGGGACGCAGTACCTCCATCCATCACCAGCCTCTGCAAGAACCACTGCCTGTCACCCTTGCTGCAAGGGTTTGAATGGTCAAAGTGGGATTCGGCCAAGCCCCAAGGCTCCTCGCCATCGACCACAACATCCTGGGTTGTCTGAATGAAGAAGCTCTTCGGCGAGCAATAGAAGACTCTTGGCATCTACGATGCCAACAGACTTTCATCCATGGAAATCACCATAGACAATGAACTACTTACGGCAGCCTTGAGTTTCTGGTGCTCGGCCACCAACACTATCGTTCTCCCATTCGGCCATGCTGGCCTTACCGTTCTTAATGTCACTGCCATTTTGGGGACCTCCTCTTTTGGCACCCCAATCGACGCTGCCATCTCTGGGCATCCGTCGAAGGTGGATTTGAAGGCCCTCTTCTACGTACGGGTTGTCGAATCCCTAAAAGAGGAAGACCTTGAGCCTTTCAAAGTGGACATCCAGAAATGGCACAAAAACTTTTTCAACTACAACACCCTTATCTACCACTTCACTAGTCGAAGGGAGGAAAGCCCTTGGAGCGGGGAACACGAGGTGACCTTTCACAATATCGACCCGCACCAGAATGGACCCCTCTGGGTGTTCCAGCTCTGGCTACAGGCTTACTTTGTCGCAGAAGAGAATGGATTAGCATCAATGACCATTTGTTTTTCCGAAAACTTCAGTTTGCCCTTGTCGATCTAGCTTTGAATAGCATCACAGAACACCACACAGTTGTTGGTCGTATGCTTACTAGAGTTGTGGTATTTACAGTATGTTTTATCTTTCAACTCTTTGGCCTTAGGGATGTTATGTACTGGCCGAAGCTTGATAATCTTTTCTAACAACAACAGGTTAAAGATTACGTCGGCCTTGGTAATGTCAAAGGTATAAACCTTCGATGTATTGGCTGCGGTCTTTTCAAAGACCGCGCGAGTTTTGGCATCTTTAGATTGAGCCAAAGCCTTGCAAATGTACGGCTTATCAATGACAGTCTCAACCGCGTTTATACTGGCATACTGGGAGTCGTCTCCTTCGGCCGACGCATAATTGACCGAAAGGTTTTTGTATATCGTTCCTCAGGTGAGGGATTTTGATATCTTCTCTTCGTGAATGAAGTATTCGTACTGCTCAATATGCTGAACCAATTCATACATATCCTGAAAATTTACCCCCCAAGAACTTCTTTTTATACTCTAAGTCTAAACCATTCAGGGCGATTTTCATGAACTCAACTTCAGGGAAAGGTACTCGGCACTAATTCCTGGCCGACTTGAACCTCGTTAGGTACTCCATTAGTGACTCATCAGATACCTGAGCCATCCTGGCCAACGAAGATATTGACATCTCCATTCCTGGCAAATAGAATTGTTCGTGAAATTTCTTAACCAACTCTTCCCAACTTTGAACAGAATTTGGGGGGAAGGTTAGTATACCATACGAATGTCGGGCCTATCCGTGAAAAGTTGAATAATCGTAACTTGTAATAGTCACTGTTAATGTCCCCACATTGGGCGGTAAAACGAGCCACATGCTCTAGAGAAGAAAGGAACGACTCCCCCGTAAACAGGCTGAAGTCTGGGATTTTAAAACCCTTTGGATACTCAAAATGCTCGATGTACTCTGGGTAGGGATGAATGAATTTGGGAAATTTCGGCCCCTTCTTCAACGCCGAATCTATCATTCGTTGAACCTCTGCTACACCCACAACAGGTGTTTCGGGCTCAAATTCACTTGATTTACTAGTCGATTCGCTCTTTTTCTCTAGATCAATCGATTTAAGCCGAGCATATCCTGCTTCGACCGTCGACGCTGGTATTATATTATGCTTAGGCAAGGATTGTCTTGACCGATCAATGAATCCTAAATTGTAAGTATTATGGACCAAAACTTCGAGCAATCTGGTATGTACAATGCTCTGCCCGCGTACCTCTTCAAGTATCCCTCTTATTTCTCAGCCAACTACTTGCTCCAATTGCCGAGATTGTTCTTCTAATCGTCTTCTGAAAAATGACTTGGATGTGGATCAGAAGCTTCACCACCATCTTCGTCACAATCTTCTACCGTCCTCTCGGCAAAACATTCTTTTGTGACTTTAGTGATGACTCTTGTATTATGGGGTGGCTCGCCGAGGATAACTTCCCTATCTCGGCGTGAGTCTGGTGTCAGGGCAACAGTGGTCTGTGCCTATGACAGACCTTCAGGACTTGTATTCTAGGTTATCGGTATGGTAGTAGACTTTCTCATCCCTGTCTTCTTCTTCATCGATCGTGTTTCAATGGGCATGAACTTCGTAGTTTTACCACTTGGTCCTACTAGGGGTACCAAAATGTTGACTCTAAAAACTACCTAGCCTACACGGCGTGCAAGCCGAGTAATTAATAAGCTAACTGCATCCGGGGCGTGCCAACTCACCGGCCGAGGAGTAAAAATATGATGATGTGTTGCATTGATGTGTGCGGCTGACTTCTGTGTCCTGCGACTGCGGCCGAGGAAGGAACACGTCTCGGCCTCTGGATTCTCAAGCCCGAAGACGAGGCTACTAATTACAAATTTCAATATCAAATTCGGCTTTCAATGTGCTGAATGTACTACCTGGTAAAATCTCACTTTGCCGAAAAGACTAATGAGATGACCTCTGCCAATAAAGATTGAAAAATCCTTCTTGATCAGGACTTGGATTGGTAGCTAGTCAGCCTCGACGCAGTGTTGTTTATCCAAACTGAAGGTGCTCTGAGGTCGATTGGTTCTACGGCGATAGTGCTGTTTATCCAAACTGAAGATATGACTCGTTGCCTTCACAGTGCTGTTTATCCAAACTGAAGATGTGATGCCGAAAAAAGAAAATAAAAATCTCAAGGTTGTTGAGAGTTTCACGTAGAGTGAGAGATTACGCAGGGCAGATTTATGTGTTGAGTTGGAGGTCCCCTCCCCTTGCTATTGCATCTGTATTTATAGTAACTAAACCTCCTCTGATCGAATCATAACTTTACTCGGACTAGGACTCCCTACCCCGATCAAACCTTATCTCGGCCACTCCTCCTTTTATTAGGACTCTGAACCCGGCCCCTTTATCAGGCCACGTCCATATTTCTGCATTTTCATCTCGTCGAGACTCCTTGCGCACCAGGACTTTACTTCCTTATCCATTTAGCCATAGGACTTCACCTTCATTATCCCTATCCGGACAACTCCTTCTCCCAATAGAACTCGGCCGACCCCCATTAGTCGGCCCACAAACTAAATATCCCATAGCACCTTTCCAATTAAGCCTCTGGGCCGAGAAACACTTCACGCTCGGCCCAAACCATTATTTTGGGCCCAAACAAATTCCCTATACATCACTATTTTTCTAAACCAATTTTGTGTCATATAGGACTTACGCTTGGGGAAGATGATTGGGATGGGAATTGAACGGAAGGGACTCTACTATCTCAACCCACCAAGGAAAGGAACATGCAACACCGTCACAACCATGCCTTCTAGTTTTTGGCACCAATGCCTTGGGCACCCATCACATAAAATGTTCATGTTATTTCCCTTTTTGCACAATAAACCTTGTGATTCAAATAAATGTTTCATTTGCCCATTGGCCAAATAAACAAGTGAAGGATTATTTTGTGAAAACATGTTCATTTAAGCAACATCAATAGCATGCAATTAACAATTAAAGGCGGAATCATGCAAGCATGCACTTAAAAACAAAACATAACTCATGAAATTCAAAGCCTAGTAGAATAGTGAACCAAGACTCAACTCAAAACAAAGTGAGTTGAGAAATTAATACCTTTGTAGATTCCTCTTTGCATAAGCAAAGGCTAATCACCCAAGGAGAGGGCCTTCATTCCTTGCATCTTAGATCCATGGATTTGGATGGATGAAAAGGTTTCTCCAAGTTTCCAAAATTGAGAACCTCTAAGTCTCCACACCAAGGTTAGATTTAAGAAGAAATGAGTGACCTTGGAGGAGTAGGATTGCTAGCTAATCCCTCCAAGGGGGCCGACCTCTTTCGAGAGAAAAGAGAGTTTGTGTTCTCTCCAATTTCCCCAAAAAGAACCCTAAATGAATTTTGGCTATAAAGTCATATTTACACCTTAATTCATTTGAGTGGCAAACTTGTAAATAAGTCCAAGTTTACTACCCTCCTCTAAATGGCCAGCCTTAGGGAATTATTGGGCTATTTGGGCCTTTGTGAATCATTATTCATTAAGTTGTCATACAACTTAAGTTAATGGACTTGACGTTCGAAGCCCATTGGGCTTTAAGGTCCAAAACTATCCCGAGGTCTTTAACGAACTTATTCGTTTGATTAATTAACATATTAATTAATCCTTGCCATAAATAATTAAACCATTTAATTATTCTTACTCATCTCCGTTGTTTCTTCAATCCTACCTTACACGGTGTACGATCCATTAGGTTCCTTTTAGCGAGGCAGTGGGCGATTAAAACTCTTTCAAATCGATTGTGAATTGAAACTTACTTTCAATTCTCCCTTTAGTGTTTATACACGTTTAGGGATTCCACAAACCATGAGTGACACCTAGCAGCATATCATGGTTACCCAAGCTAATCAGAAGAGGTAGAAAACCTATTCAGTTTAGGATTACAATGCAATACGGTCTTTCTCTAATACAATACTCTTGACCACATTGTTTGGTTTGATAGTTTATTCATGTCTACTATCCAATGTGATTCATGTACTTATATGATTACCTTCAATGTGATTTGGAACGCCTTCCTAAATCTCATTCATACTCTGGCCAGAGATTCTAAATCATATCATAGAGTATTCTCCCTCAAACGGTTTCAAGGTTAGAGATCCCTTGTTGCGCATTCACTTGCCTCCATGGCTAAGTGGCTTAACCCCGACGATGCTGTGGACACCCTCTTGATGGTGTGACTTTTGACATAATCAAAGATCAAGGACCTAACCACAAGACAACTATAATGCCTCAGGTCAAAGGACTACTTTGCATTATCCCAACCATGAGTTCTCATGTGACATGAATATGAGAACTCTTCGTTGATCGTGTTCAGTGAACTCATTCTCTATTAAGCACCTACGTACTTGTCTTGGTGTCAGACACACCAATGACTCGAGACTAGTCACTCTCCCTAAGAGAAGACACAGCACATACTGATCTTAACGGACTGTCAATGCCCAATTGGCAATCCTATGATTAGGAACGTTTAGGATGTGTCTATGAAAGACTGGTCTCATGAATCTAACTTCTTTAGATTACATTCTCCCAATTACATATTCCTTGGACTTATCGTTTAAGCATATAACATTTATATGAGACGGCTCAAACAATAACCTTTGCCCTTTATATATAAACTACATTAGTTTAACTTTGTGAAATGTCCGTAAAGTATCATCATATGATTGGTTTTAGGGCACATTTCCAACAATAAGATCATATTTTTCATTGAGTTCTATATCTACTAAGTAATGTTTTGAATTAATACATGTTGACATTTGGGGTGGTTATCAAGTTGATTCCATTTTTGGTGCAAAATATTTTCTCACCATTGTAGATGATCATACTAGGTGCACATGGGTTTGTTTGATGAAACACAAATCTGATACAAAAGATCTCATTGTTCAGTTTATTCACGTGGTAGAAAATCAATTCAATACTAAGGTCAAAGTGGTTCGAAGTGACAATGGTCCCGAGTTCAAACTTGACGAATTCTATAACCTCAAAGGTATCATTCACCAAACTAGTTGCATCAACACACCACAACAAAATGGTGTCGCTGAACACAAACATAGACACTTGCTCAATATTGCTTGAGCCCTACTCTTCCAAGGCAATCTTTCTAAACTATTTTAGGGGGACACAATCCTTACTTCGGCCAATCTCATAAATCGCACACCTACGCCTCTCCTTCAAGGGCAAACACCATACCAAAGATTCTTTCACAAGGAACCCAATTGCACATTTGTGTGTTTTTGGATGTTTGTGTTTTGCATCAACTCATGCACAAAAACCTTCAAAGTTTGGCCCACATGCACGTTATTGTATGTTCATTGGATATCCTTATGGTCAAAAGGGTTATAGATTGTTTGATATCACACTCCAAAAGGTTTTTGTGTCCCGAGATGTGACATTTTTGTGAAGACCATTTTCTATACCACACCTCACATATTTTCGCTGCTTCTACTTCCTTGCCCAACCCAACCTCTCCACCATTATCCTTTGACACGTCACTTACCATGTCCCACTCACCTCCCACTGACCCAACATCAAACCTCATGTCATATCCACCTCCAACCAACCCAATACCTAATCCCACACCATCCTTATCTACCGATACCACCCTTCTCGCCAATACCCCACCGATACCACCTTACCCAACTACTCCACCTACAACTCCCACCCCAATCCAACCCACAGGTACTACATCACCGTTGTCGCGTCGCAGCACACGTCTCTCTAAACGTTCCACTTTTTTGCGGGACTTTTATGTCGAGACCTCTCTCCTTTCAAGACCTGCTCCTTCATCTTCAACGAATGTGATTAAGTCATCAAGTAATTCTCATCCTCTCTATCACTATTTATCTTATCATTGCTTCTCCCCAACCCATAAAGCCTTTGTCACTAAAGTCACAGCCATCCAAGAACCTACCACTTTTTTGCAGGTTGTCCAAAATCCGAATTGGCATGCTGCCATGAAGCACGAAATAGATGCTTTTTAGGCCAACAACACTTGGTCCCTCGTCCCATTGCCACACCATAAACAACCGATAGGTTTGCAAGTGGGTATATTAGTGATGGGCAAAGGGGTATAAGAACTGCGGGTCGGGACGGGTACGGGCCGTTTCTAATTTTTTAATAAAAGAAACGAAGCATGGTGGGCTGGGTCTTTGAAATTTTAGGAGCGGGTCGGGTCAAAATGTATAGAAAAAGAGGGCCCCAGACCGACCCGTTTGTAATTGCAATAGACGGACCAGATTGAAGAGTAAGCGATCATCTAATCTTAACTATTAGTTTTACTCTAGGTTCTCTCTTTCTCCCTCATCTGGGGTCCTCGACTTTGTGATTGGACTGGACCTCAAACTCGATTCTCTGTCGTCGTTATGCGTGCTTAATCCTCTCCCCTCCGTCAGTGTCTACCAGTCTTCTCCTCCACCACCCCGACATTACCGCCTTCGCGAGTTTGGGAACTTCGACGATAGAGAAAGATACAGAGAGAGAGAGAACTTGTCTAATAACTTCTTCCCAAAAAGGACTTCTCAGATTTATATGTACAAGCCTCATAACTCTTTCCCAGATAGATGACTTGTCTAAGAACTTTGTTGAGAGAGAGATATAGAGGAGAGAGAGAGAGATAAAAAGTTTTAGAGACAGAAATATGGTTAGGGTTCGCGGTTGTGTTCTTCCTGTGCTGCTGGTGCTCTGTTAGGTACCCACCGCTCCAAGGAGACAAGTTGCAGAGAAAAAGTAAAGGAATTAAGATAAAAGGGAACTTGTTCATTCATAACCGGACAATTACAGCTGGGGTGTATATATATCCTCATTTCAACTACTACAGACAAAAGGTCAGGTATCCCAAAGTGCTGAGTCACCCTATTCGAATATTCTACTACAAGATAAGAAATAATTAAGGAAAAGAGTCCAAGCATATCAGACTCCTAACAGGGCACGCCCCTTAGAACAAGCCTGTCCTCAGGCGACAAATTTAGGGAAACGGCTTAAGATGGAGTCGGCATCTTCCCAAGTGGCGTCATGCTCCGGCAGACCTGTCCATTTAATGAGCCAGCGGGTGACAGCCCTATTAGCACGCTTGAACATTCCTCTTTGCAAGATGCGCTCTGGAGACCATTGGACAGAACCCTCGGATGACATCGGGGGTAGGGTGGTGGAGGCGACGGCATGTGCACCTATTTTGGGCTTGAGCAGCGACACATGAAATGTGGGATGGATGCGGGATGGAGGGGGAAGGTCCAAAGTATAAGCCACTGGTCCGACACGAGCGAGCACCTGGAAGGGGCCATAATATCTAGGAGCGAGTTTTGGACAGTGACTCTGGGGCACCGAGGACTGTCGATAGGGTTGGAGTTTGAGGAAGACCCAATCACCCACCTAAAAGGTCCTCTCAGAGCGATGTTTGTCGACTTGTTGACGCATCCGGTTTTGTGCGAGCTGTATGTTTTCCCGTAGCTGTCTCAGTAAATTGTCGCGGTCCCAGAGAGTGACATCGACCATATGGACCGGAGATGAGCCTGGAAGATAGGATGACACGGTAGGTGGAGGATACCCATATAGAGCCTGGAAGGGTGTCATCTTGATGGTCGACTGGAATGTGGTGTTATACCACCATTCAGCCCAAGGCAACCATCGAATCCATGTACTCGGTTTATCCATAACGAAGCTGCGCAGGTAATGCTCCAACGTGCGGTTAAGAACCTCTGTTTGGCCGTCCGATTGTGGGTGATAGGCAGAGCTTTTACAAAGTACTGTTTGTTGATGTGTGAAGAAAGCCGTCCAAAACTCGCTAATGAAAATGGGATCACGATCACTAACAATAGATGTTGGCATGCCGTGTAACCGAAAGATCTCCTGAATAAAAACATCTGCAATATGGGATGCGGAGTAAGGATGCTTGATGGGAATGAAATGCCCATATTTCGACAGCCGATCCACGACCACCAAGATAGCATTGCGACTTTGGACTGAAGGAAGACCTTCCACAAAGTCTATTGCAATATCTGTCCAGACTTGGGTTGGGATAGAGAGTGGCTGGAGGGGACCTGGAGGTTTGATTGTCTCATAGGTGGTGCGCTGGCAAACGTCACATTCGGCTACATATCGCCTGACCTCTTTTTTGAGACCGGGCCAATTGAAATTATGGGTGAGACGCTTGTAGGTGCGCAGGAAGCCGATGTGGCCCGACAATGGTGAGGCGTGGAATTCCTGTAGAAGTGCGGAACGCCAAGGAGATGTAGCAGGGACAAAGATCCCGGATTTGTAATAGAAAAGGTCCCCTTGGAGCTGGAATGATGGCTTACTATGCGGATCGTGCTGTAGGGCAGAGAGAATGGCCAAGGCTTGACGGTATGTGGTGTACGCAGCTTGGATCTTAGCCACACACTCAAACAATGGTTGAGAGAGGCCCATCAAGGAAAGCAGGGCGGGACGACGAGACAGGGCATCCGCAGTAGCATTAGAAGCTCCTGAGCGGTATTCTAAGGTATAATTATAGCCGAGGAGCTTCAACAACCACTTTTGTTGTGACGGAGTCGTAATGCGCTGGTCCAAAAAATAACGAAGTGTTTGGTGGTCCGTAAGGATCTTGAAGTGGTGACCAATCAAGTATGGGCGCCATTTGTGGACCGCGAACACTACAGCGAGCATCTCCTTATCATACACGGAGAGAGTTTGATGTTTTGGTGCCAGGGGCTTATTGAGGAATTCGATTGGGTGGCTGTTCTGAGATAAGACGGCTCCTATACCGAGATTAGAGGCATCACACTCAAGGGTAAATGGCTGAGTGAAATCAGGAAGGGCGAAGACCGGGGTAGTGGACAGAGCAATCTTGAGAGCCTCGAAGGCAGTGGTCGCTTCTGCAGACCATAGAAACCCATCTTTTTTTAAGGAGGTCCATGAGGGGTTTGGCAATAAGACCAAAGTGGTGGACAAACTTACGGTAATATCTAGCGAGTCCCAAAAACCCACGGAGATCACGTATACTATGAGGAATTGGCCATTCCACAATTGCAGCAACTTTCGAAGGATCCACTGTGACACCCCTAGCCGAGATGACATGACCTAAATAGGCAATGGAATCTTGCCCAAAAAGGAATTTGGATGGCTTTAAATGGAGGTGATGTTGCCGCAGTATGCCAAACACCTCATTTAAATGCGACACATGCTGATCCAAAGAGGCACTGAAAATCAAGATGTCATCGAAAAATACCAAAACCGATTTACGGAGTAGGGTCTTCAAGATGGAATTCATCAGTGCCTGGAATGTGGCTGGTGCATTGGTGAGTCCGAACGGCATGACAGTGAATTCATAATGCCCTTCGTGGGTGCGGAACGCCGTTTTGGAAATATCTGCCTCATGCATCCAGATTTGATGATAACCGGAACGTAGGTCCAACTTGGAGAATATGACCGCACCGTGTAACTCTGCCAAAAGCTCATCAATAATAGGAACCGGAAAACAAGCCTTGACAGTGACGGCATTGAGTTCCCGGTAATCAACACAGAAACGCCAAGAGGAGTCACTCTTGGCAACTAACAAGGCAGGGGACGAGAAAGGACTCCGGCTGGGGCGGATGACCCAGGCATGGAGCATCTCATCCACTTGGCGTTCTAGCTCTGCTTTCTGGGCATGCCCATAACGATACGGTCGTACATTAATTGGGCCGGTGCCGGGAAGTAAGACAATCCAGTGATCAATGGCACGTGGAGGGGGCAATGATGTCGGTGGTTGGAATAGATCAGGATACTGGAGCAGGAGGGATTGAATACGGGGCGGTGGTGAAGAAGGGGAAATGGGCGAGGGAATGGTAGACAGATGGGTTACAACGCTGAGGGAAGTACAAGGGGAACTATGTGCACCCAATGAAGAAGGGTGTCCCAGGTTGGGCGTGGGGGACGACCCCACCAGACGATAATTGGCCCCGTGGATAGTAAACTCCATGATTTTGAGGAGGAAATTCCAACCAATGAAGCCCAGCGTCTCGAGCCATTCAACCCCTAAAACCATGTCACAGCCGGGGACGTCTAAGAGACGAAAGTCACTGGTGAAGGTGTATCCCTGAAGGAACAAGGAAATATTGGGAACGATGCCCTTTGTGCGGAAACACCGGCCAGTGGTCACCATGACGGCTGCTGTCCGAGAATGATCCACTTACAACCCCAAACGAGCGACCACTTGTGGGCTGAGAAAATTATGATCCGCCCCGGAATCAATAAAAATCTGAATGGGGTTTTGAAGGATGAGGCCTTCTAATCGCATAGCACAACCACGGGTACGTTTAGTGGCAGAGATAGCGTGGAGGGCGATGGGGTGGTCAGGTTGTTCAACCACGGGTAGGGGTAGTTGGTCGTGGTCGGCAGGATCAGGGAGCGGAGGTGGGGCATCATCCTCCGCCAACAGCAGAAGGATATGAGACTGGCGGCAGCGGTGTCCCGGTCAAAACTGTTCATCACAATTGAAACAGAGACCTTGTTCCCTCCTGGTGCGCATTTCAGCTTGGGTGAGCCGAAGGGTCGGCTTGGCAGATGGGAGGGTAGGGGTGGGGGGAAAGTCGGGGGTTAACAGGTGTGGTAGAAGGTGAGGAGGAAGAGGTGGACGGAGGTTTAGGGGAGTAGGAACCGATACGGGAAAACCCGGAGCGTGTCGCCGGCCGACGGCCCTGTTGGTGCTCGTAGATGCGAGCGAGTTCAATGGCACGTGCTAGCGAAGACAGAGCTTGGGCGACAACGTCATCTTGGAGTTCATCCTTGAGACTTCCTAAGAATGCCCCTAAGAGTTGAGCGTCTGTCCAATCTGGGGTGCGGCAGGAGAGACGAATGAAGTGGCCGAGGTACACCTCAACCGTTGATGTCAGGGTGATATGAGAAAGAGCCATATTAAAATTAAGGGAGTCGGCTGGTCCAAACCGCTGCAACAACTGGGTTGTGAAAGTGGCCCAAGACGCGAGGGGGTACCGCATCTTAAACCACCAAAGCCAATGAGCCGCATCACCGCCCAGGTGGAGACCGACCACTGTTACTCGGCGATGATCCTCGATCTCATGGAAGTCCAAAAACTCGTCCGCCATAGCAAGCCAGCCATATGGGTCATCGCCAAAGAAGCGAAGAAGGTCAATTTTCAAGTGCCGAGGGCTCGACGGCGTAGGAGAATGGGGTGGGTAAGTGGGGGTTCCATATGGCTCCGGAAGGAAGGGTGGCAGCAAGGGTCCAAGATGAGGTGGGGGAAGATAACGGGATGGGGGTGGTCGACTCAGGGAATGGGTGAGTGGGGGAAGGGAAGAGGGACCGGTGGCTAAAGCAGAGCCGGAGGTGTGGTTGGTAAAAAGTGGGGGGGGAAGGTGATAAACCCCAGGTGGGAGGAGGGTGGGAAGTGGGAGCGGTGGGAAAGGGGGTGGAGCCGAGGGAAATGGGAATGGAACCAATGGGTATTTGAGAGGAGGAATGGGGTGGGTTCTTGAGGGAGCGGATTTCGTCGAGGATGGTTTGTTGAACTTGGTCCTGGCGGATTCGGTGGACGGAGAGATCTGCAATGGACTGTTGGAGGTCGACTATATGATGTTGGAGGTCGTCATATCGAACGTTCACCACGGACAGGGAGTCCTGAAATTCCTAGAATTGTTGTTGTTGAATTTCTCGGTGCAGCTCGTCCTCTATGATATCGGCCACCGTAACCGACGCCTTGTTTTTGCCCATAGATGTAACCTGAGCTCTGGATACCAATTGTTAGGTACCCACCGCTCCAAGGAGACAAGTGGCAGAGAAAAAGTAAAGGAATTAAGATAAAAGGGAACTTGTTCATTCATAACCGGACAATTACAGCTGGGGTGTATATATATCCTCATTTCAGCTACTACAGACAAAAGGTCAGGTATCCCAAAGTGCTGAGTCACCCTATTCGAATATTCTACTACAAGATAAGAAATAATTAAGGAAAAGAGTCCAAGCATATCATAGTCCTAACATGCTCGTAGCTTGCTTTGCATTTCAGCAGCTATCTGCTTCCGACGATATGGTAATTCGAATCGTCTCATTTGTAATTGCAATTTCATGTTTTGAATCTCATATTTGAATCCCAAATTCTTACCAATTTGGATTAATTTGTGAATTTAGGTATTTTACGATTCGTTTGATGGCACATTCGAAGGCCGATGGATCATTTCTAGCAATGAAGAGCACCATGGTCTGTTCTTTCTTTCTAATTGCATAATTTCATAATTTCTGGGTTGCATAATTTTGTGGATTTCAATGTGGGTTTTTTATTTGAATTGGACTATAGTTCTTCCCTTTAATTGCATAATTTTTGGATTTCATTCTTGTACAAAATATAATACATCAAATATGTAATAACTAATATTAATAAGCCCTTTAACACTTCGATTACAACCTAGTCATTCCTATCCCTGTAGCCTGTAGCATTTGATTTCCCACCTGCAATGGTTGTCACACCAGCAAACAATTTGCATAGAATTTCAAAAATTGTCACACCTGTTTGGAAAAGCATACCTGGGACTGACTTTTCATTTTATCAATGAATGATTAGGCTTCTATGTTTTTTGTTATGGTTTGATCCTGTTTCTGCTGCAGATTCTTTGTTATACCTATAGATTTCGTGATCTCAAATTCCTTTCGGACGGCTTGATAGAAAACGTAACTAGTTCTAGGAGTTTTGTTTCTCTTTTCGGCTTTCTTTGCAATTCCATGGTGTTGCAGCAGAGGATTGTTCAAGGTTTATTTGTAAGTGCTTTTAGTATAAGAGTTTTCAGTATTAGTGTCAAATTTTATTAAGAATCCAAGTGTTTGAGACTATTCGTGTACGAATCATTTATGCTCATTAGTGCTTTTAGTATAAACATGTCCAGTTTCTTTACACAAGTGCTCATTAGTGTTCAATATGTGCAGCTGCTATGTAGGAATCACTAGTTTTTGAGACTATTTCTATACGAATCACTCATGCTTATTAGTGTTTGGGTGTTGGATGTCATTTTGATGTTATTCTTTTTCTTATAGGTTCAATGAGGAATGATGTTGGACATTTGATGTCATTGCAGATGTTAATGTGGATGTTATTTTGGTTTTAATGTTCATGTTTTTTTTCAATTTGGAATAGCTCATGTAATCTGTCTGTGCAGAAGCTTGAAACTTGACGCAGCTTTTGTAATTTTTGAAAACGTCTGTGCTGTTGGAGTGCTGTTGTGCATTGCAGTACAGTTTTATAAAAATGTATTTTGAAAAACAGAAAAATAGAATTGGATCCGAGGACCCGCCCCAGACCCGCCCGTTTCGAACGGGCTAGGTTAGGTCAGGTTCCAAAACTCAAATTCTCTTTACCAGGCTCGCCCCTTCCCGTTACAGTTTATAATGGGTAGGGTCAGGTTCCTCCAAATTTGGCCCCCCTGGCTCGTGCCCACCTAAGGTGAAACTCAAACCTGATGGGACCATCAAGCGGTACAAAGCGCGGCTGGTTGTCAAGGGATATAGTCAAATAGAAGTGGTTGATTATCGAGAAACCTTTGCTCCTATTGCTAAACTGACCACTGTCTGGGTGCTTATTAGTATGGTTGTCGTGTGTGGGTGACACTTGCACCAACTCGACGTCAACAATGCCTTTTTACATGGTGATCTTAACGACGAAGTTTACATGCACTTGCCTCCTGGTTTCAGACGAAAGGGGAAGACTCGAGTGTGCAAGTTAAAGATATCCTTGTATGGTTTAAAACAAGCTTCAAGACAATGGTTTCTTAAACTTTCCACTGCTGTCAAGGATGTTGGACCAATCATGGTCTGACTATTCACTATTCATCCAAAGTTGTCAGGGTAATTTCATCACTTTGTTGGTTTATGTTGATGATGTAATATTGGCAGGAAATGATTTGCAAGAATTTGAAGATACAAAGCAGTTTCTCTCGCGACTTAGGCCAACTTAAATATTTCTTGGGGATAGAGGTTGCACGGTCCAAACATGGTATCACTTTGTGCCAACAGAAGTATACATTGGATATATTAGACAATGCTGGGTTTTTAGGTGCCAAACCTTCACAATTTCTTGTCGAATAAAATATTTCTCTCACACAAATAGAAGGAAAGCTCCTGATCGATGCGTCATCATACAGAAGGCTTGTAGGTAGATTAATTTACTTGACCATAACAAGCTCAGACTTAGCCTATGCTGTTCACATGCTTAGTCAATTCATGGAAAAGCCTCAACAGCCACATCTTGAGGCAACACACAAGGTTCTCAAGTACATCAACAATGCACCGGGACAAGGCATTTTCTTGCCCTCTTGGGTTTCCATGAAGGTTGATCACTGTGGCATCGTCCGGCTGCAAGACGTTAAAGCAAGCGCTTCGTGGGAGGCAACCCATGCATTCAACAAAGGAAGACCTAGGAATCACTCCAATTCCAGATTTGCGTTCCTAACTCTTTCTCTTTGTTGTTTCTATTCTTCTATGTTTAGTTTGTTTAATTTGGTTTGAGTTTCTATTTAAAACATTGAGGACAATGTTTGATTCAAGTGTGGGGGGGGGAGGGGGTAAACAATCTGTTTTGCATGATTTTCGTGGGTTTTATTCACCTATCACTTCCAATGTTGTTTCTCACTGTTTTTAAGTGTTTTTAGTGTGTTTTGAAGCATTTTAGTGTGTTGTGGCATAAAAATCCGAAAAACTCATAAAAATTTGAAAATAAGTTTGGAAAATACCAAAAAGAGTTGTTTTTGAGTTGTTTTGGTGTGTTTGTGTCGTAGGTACCTTCCAACACAATGATGAGGATTTGGTTTTGAATTGCATAACTATTAAAGAAAGTTACAAGCATGGATTGAAGTTTGATATGTTCTTGGCTTATGCTTAGTTGTAGTTGATGTTTATGAACTCACATTTGATTATAAAGTGGTTAAAATCAGTTTTTGTAACATGCTTGAAGGAAAAAACTCAACTAACGCTACATCCTTGTGAGACTTGAGCCTTTACTTCTTTTGGAGAGTTATAATCTGTGATTTCTTGTGTTCTTAAGTCGTTGCATGATCTCATTATTCTTTGCTTGGTTGCTACTTAGAATGCATGCGTATCATGATAGAACTAAATGCTAGAACTTATATCCGTTTCATTCAAAGCATGATATTGAATTGCATAACACACGATCAAGATGAAGTTGTGTAGTTGCCACCATAGCCAAATAGCCTTACTTCCCTTATGGCTTATGTTTTGTTGTTAACTACATTAACCTCACCTATCCTAGTTTAGGACAGTCCACCCCTTGTTCTTAAAATATAGTGAGCATAACTTAAAATTAATTCCTTTTGAGTTACATTATGCAAGAAAATAAGTGTGGGGGAGGGAATGGTTATTTTTGAGCTCATTTGTACGTTTAAAAAAAAAAAAAAAAAAAAAAAAAAAAAAAAGAAGAAAGAATGAGTTTGAAAGTGTTGATTGTTGAAGAAAAGGGTCCAAAAGTTTGAATTTGACCCTAAGTGTTGCATGAATCCCCCCTTGTGTTCAAATTTGAGTTTGCATTCAAAAGTGAATTCTAAGTTGATTTCATTGCTATTGCTCACTATGTTTTTAAGAACCCTTGTTTTCCATATCTGTTCGTTGTAACCTATCACCCTTAGCCCCGTTACAACCCTTACACTTCTATCTTGAGTGTTATGTGTTCAATATGTGGAGTTTGGGATTGGTATGAGCATATGGTGTCACTAGTTCTTGCATCTAAGTAGTAGCATTCCTTTCATGAGATCATATTCATATATTCACTTATAACTCCAGAAAAGAGCTTTCTTTGTTAAAATATGTGAGTTTTAGTTTTCATGTGTATATCAATCTTCTCACATATACCTAGTGTAGGGAATGTAGTTTGAAAATCTGAGTGAAAAATGAGTGCATATCTAGTAAGGAATTGAGGGAATTCTCTAAAGCATGTTATTACATTCAAAATGATGTTTTAAATGATTAAAAGAGAACTAGTAAATGGTGACTGTGGTTAAGTGTATGCTTAAGGATATTGATGACCAAAATCTGTGCAAGTAATGATTTTTAACATGTGCATTAGAAATCCCTGAGGTAACGTTGGAAGGTTTAGATTGTGTTTTGTTTCTTTTTGTTTTCTTTGTTTTGCTCGAGGACTAGCAAAAGCTAAGTGTGGGGGTATTTGATAAGCTCATATTTATATATATTTTACATCAAATTCTCTCGTCTTTTCTTAGTTAGTTCCTTATATTTTTGAGCTATTTACTTTGATTTTGTGTTTTATATGAATTGTCAAGCAAATAAAAGAAAAATAGCACAAGTGAGATTTTATGTAACAAATTCGTCAAAACTGCCTGTGCAGATCAGCCCATTTTGGAAGCAATTTGCGAACGGCCCAAAATGAACTAGAGAATGAGCCTTATATGCTTGGAAAGCTACAGATGTCTATTTTTTGGAGCATTTTGCGGATTGTTAAGATCATTTTTCTAGAAGAAGTTATGGGCATTTTAGTAAGGAAAGGTCAAGAGAGCACATGGCATGGATGACCCACGGCTTGGAAGAATGATTATGTTTTGCAAGTGTGCTAGCTTGTTTAATCATGAAATACAAGTGTGCTAGCTGTTTGCAAGTGTTCTAGCTGATTCATCATGAGAAGACCAAGGGGAATCCAAGGCATGGACCAAGGAGGATGAATGCAAGTTGTTTCCACATGAAATTTCTGCAATGAAGCATGTGTTGCTAGCTGTTTTTGATGAATAATTCTTGCTTTTTATTTGTTTATTAAAATCACTTGAGTGGCTCCTTACCTTTGTGCACCTATAAATAAGCCTTCTAGCAAGGCTTAGACTCACCAATTCACACAACAATTCCATTTTCACACACCCTAAACTATCCTAGCCAAAACCCTTTCTTTCCTCCACAAAATCTGCCCATAAACTATCCTAGCCGTGCCACCCCCCCTTAACCATCCTAAACACCACCATACATCCCCCTATCCACTCCTCCATACAACCAAACCTTCAAACCACATCCACTCCTTGTGCCATATCAAAGGAAGGAAAGGAAAGTGCTTGGACGTGCTTGTCACTCAACGAGGATCGTTGGAGCGTTTAGGTGCTTTCTTTCTTTTATGTTCAATGTATAAATCTATTTACCTTTGTTTTATGATTATGAGGAACTAAACCCCCCCTCTTTGCTAGGGGGGGATTCAAAGCCATGATTACATTTGCATTATGAATTAATTACTTTTGGTTGTGATTTAATAATTTGTGATTTCAATTCGCTTAACTATTTGATTGATAACTTATTTATGTATGTTGATTAAGAGTGCACGCTTAGTTTTCATGCATAAGTTTGATGCTAGAATATAAGGGAATTTCACCTAATCGTTATGAACTTATATTCAAGAGTAGTGAAGGTTGCTATCCACAATCGTGTTAAGTGAATTCCTAGCAGGAGTATCATGCTTTTCATAGTTACAAATGCCTTGTCGATGCTTATGATTTCCAACAAACGTAATGATTCTAACTTGTGTCTTTATCATGCTGTTCATATAAAGAACTTGTTAGGAATGATTTGGTTGCGATGCATATTCATCCAATTCAATGATTCTAGGGAAATCTGAAGGTTAATTTAAGCGGACCTAATTAACTTGGAGTGTTGAGTTTCATAAGTTATCGAAAGAACAACTAAAAATTGGTTTATATACAAGTGTATCATGTGTGGAGGAAACCCCTCTAGCTAATCCATCATCCATTCACACAACCATATTTTGTGCTTAATTCTATCTAGTTTTCAATTTGTTTATTTTCAAGTTATTCTCATCAAGATCACATCCCCCTTTTTCAATTTTTGTCTTTTGATTTGAATCTACCTTATTTGATTTCTTTTGAGTTCTTTGAGTTAATTTAGTTTAGAGTTGGTTAATTTTCATAGCTTGTATCTTTTAAATTCATTCGTGATTTTGTTTTAGTTTAGAATAACTTAAAATAAAATTAATAAATAAACTAAAACAAAATCACGAATGAATTTAAAAGATACAAGCTATGAAAATTAACCAACTCTAAACTAAATTAACTCAAAGAACTCAAAAGAAATCAAATAAGGTAGATTCAAATCAAAAGACAAAAATTGAAAAAGGGGGATGTGATCTTGATGAGAATAACTTGAAAATAAACAAATTGAAAACTAGATAGAATTAAGCACAAAATATGGTTGTGTGAATGGATGATGGATTAGCTAGAGGGGTTTCCTCCACACATGATACACTTGTATATAAACCAATTTTTAGTTGTTCTTTCGATAACTTATGAAACTCAACACTCCAAGTTAATTAGGTCCGCTTAAATTAACCTTCAGATTTCCCTAGAATCATTGAATTGGATGAATATGCATCGCAACCAAATCATTCCTAACAAGTTCTTTATATGAACAGCATGATAAAGACACAAGTTAGAATCATTACGTTTGTTGGAAATCATAAGCATCGACAAGGCATTTGTAACTATGAAAAGCATGATACTCCTGCTAGGAATTCACTTAACACGATTGTGGATAGCAACCTTCACTACTCTTGAATATAAGTTCATAACGATTAGGTGAAATTCCCTTATATTCTAGCATCAAACTTATGCATGAAAACTAAGCGTGCACTCTTAATCAACATACATAAATAAGTTATCAATCAAATAGTTAAGCGAATTGAAATCACAAATTATTAAATCACAACCAAAAGTAATTAATTCATAATGCAAATGTAATCATGGCTTTGAATCCCCCCCTAGCAAAGAGGGGGGGTTTAGTTCCTCATAATCATAAAACAAAGGTAAATAGATTTATACATTGAACATAAAAGAAAGAAAGCACCTAAACGCTCCAACGATCCTCGTTGAGTGACAAGCACGTCCAAGCACTTTCCTTTCCTTCCTTTGATATGGCACAAGGAGTGGATGTGGTTTGAAGGTTTGGTTGTATGGAGGAGTGGATAGGGGGATGTATGGTGGTGTTTAGGATGGTTAAGGGGGGGTGGCACGGCTAGGATAGTTTATGGGCAGATTTTGTGGAGGAAAGAAAGGGTTTTGGCTAGGATAGTTTAGGGTGTGTGAAAATGGAATTGTTGTGTGAATTGGTGAGTCTAAGCCTTGCTAGAAGGCTTATTTATAGGTGCACAAAGGTAAGGAGCCACTCAAGTGATTTTAATAAACAAATAAAAAGCAAGAATTATTCATCAAAAACAGCTAGCAACACATGCTTCATTGCAGAAATTTCATGTGGAAACAACTTGCATTCATCCTCCTTGGTCCATGCCTTGGATTCCCCTTGGTCTTCTCATGATGAATCAGCTAGAACACTTGCAAACAGCTAGCACACTTGTATTTCATGATTAAACAAGCTAGCACACTTGCAAAACATAATCATTCTTCCAAGCCGTGGGTCATCCATGCCATGTGCTCTCTTGACCTTTCCTTACTAAAATGCCCATAACTTCTTCTAGAAAAATGATCTTAACAATCCGCAAAATGCTCCAAAAAATAGACATCTGTAGCTTTCCAAGCATATAAGGCTCATTCTCTAGTTCATTTTGGGCCGTTCGCAAATTGCTTCCAAAATGGGCTGATCTGCACAGGCAGTTTTGACGAATTTGTTACATAAAATCTCACTTGTGCTATTTTTCTTTTATTTGCTTGACAATTCATATAAAACACAAAATCAAAGTAAATAGCTCAAAAATATAAGGAACTAACTAAGAAAAGACGAGAGAATTTGATGTAAAATATATATAAATATGAGCTTATCACCTCTACAGGATCATAGCAATTAAGGGCATTTTGTGATGCTGACTGGGCTAGATGCAAGGATACGAGGAGGTCGATAATGGGTTACAGCATTCAGTTTGGTCAAGCACCGATTTTTTGGAAAACAAAGAAACAAACTATTGTGTCTCGCTCCAGTGTAGAGGCTGAGTACCGTTCCATGGCTACTACATGTTGTGAGATTACATTGTTGAAGAAAAAAATGTCTTCTCTTTTACCAGATGACAATCAATT
Organism: Crataegus laevigata; assembly: GCA_963580275.1. Classification (NCBI taxonomy): domain Eukaryota; kingdom Viridiplantae; phylum Streptophyta; class Magnoliopsida; order Rosales; family Rosaceae; genus Crataegus; species Crataegus laevigata. The sequence goes on along the minus strand of OY756948.1, from coordinate 35,497,976 downwards.
TCTATATGCTTTATCCTTTCATGGAATACCAGATTTGAAGTGATGTAAATGGCTACTTTGCTGTCACAAAACAATGTGGCTTGACCTGCAAGAGAGGTTTTCTCATGTGAACATCGTCCTTGATAATGTTTTATATCTACCAAGCCGTTGAGTTCAACGCAGTTTGAAACATTACTCAGCAAGTTGGGTATCATTAACATACACTCCAACTTGAGGAGGAGTGTTAAGGAAGATATCTCAAATTGATTAAGTAAATATTGTAAATTGTCAATTAGTTATTTACTTATTCTGCATTTGACTTCCTTGTTTATTGGCTTTAGTTTAGATACAAGAATGTATCTGATTTCATATAAAACTGTAATCCTAGTTTCAATCAATATAAGAAAGAAATTCTACCACATCACATTTCTTTAGATATATATGGTCATTTTGTCAATAGTCTCTATATTTGGGATAGAACAAACCTTATGGAACTCGACATGCTTTACCATTTTATCTAGAGTGTATTGCTTGCAATAGAGAAAAATAACACTTTCAACAGTTTTGGAGCAAAGTTGATTCGAGAGAAATTAGTTTTGCCTCGTAGCTTTGAGCATTTCCACCAGTTAGTGGAAGGTAAGGGGAGCAACTCCATGTGGCAACAGGTGCCACTGGCTAACCTCGTAACCAATGGCAATCTCTCACTTCCTCCCCATGGAACTCACTTTCTTCGAGACACTTCTCAACACCACAACAATGTCTTAAGAGTTCCACATCAACCAAAGAAAATAACTTCTCTCAACTATACATCTATAGAAGAATGTCATTATTCCCTTATCCATATAATCATCATTTATTACCCTAAACAATATATGTAGCACCTTAAACACTCTTTGGCCGTACCAAACATGCTTTGAATTTCTATAACACTATTCTTACAGTGAGAGTTTGAGATGGTAAAAATGCACGTTGCATTGATGATTGGTATCAATTCTAGTTGTTGATCTTCAAAAAGCTTTGCTATGACATGATTGCTATTTATAATTGGCGAGGTTCGATCTTGGCATGTCTGTTTTGTTAATTAGTAGGGCTTTTAATGATCGGTACATGACAAAGTGGGCCGCTGAATGCACTTGGATTCCATATGAAATTTTTGAGCTTCAAGAAAGATAAAATATTGATCTCCTGAACTAGGAAAAAAGACAACCTTCCGATTGCATTTGTAGGAGGTATTTTAGAAGGATCAAAGAACATTACATCGATTGAATTGAGTTTTCCTGTCCCAGTAATTATAATTTATAAACGTATTTTCAACGCCAAGAAAATTATGGGTGTGGACTTTGCTGCTAGTGGTAGAGTGATAACATGTGTTAACAGTTACCAATGATGGAGTCAGAATTCTAATCTTTGCCAAGCCAACATGCTCGTATGCAGTATGTTGACTTATGTCGAGTATTTTGAAACAAGGACAGAGCTAGAGAATTTTTTGATTGGGGGCATCTTAAAACAACCAAGTATAATAATGGGTTTTAGGTTCTTGAGGATCATGTACAATAAAAAAATATCTAAATTAGAAAGTAATTCTAAATTGTAATGCCCCAAATGATTAAATGAAGTAAATATTGGAATAAGCCAATATTTAGGAAAAAAAGGAATGTAATTATTAGAGTCATGTTTTAGGAAGAATATTGTGTCCTTTATTTTGTTTCTTTTTGTAGCAAGGATTATATGTACCTTTTATTCAAAATTGTGGAATACAAAAAAGTTAAGCCATAAAATTCTATTTGGTATCAAGAGCTTGGTTTCGTTCAAACTTATTGTTGTCCTTGTCAGTAATTGTAATTCTTGTGCAATTGCAAGTATTACAATTGATGTGAAATTGTAAGTACCTTTTTCTTATACCATGGGTGATGCAATTGATGTGCAATTGTAAGTAGCAATTGCAACATTGTCAGATTATAATTGCCGTATATCGGTAATATTTTTTTGTACCGTGGGAAATTGCTGGACTTCCGCAAATTGTTGGGCCGTGTTTACAGCTGCTGCAGTCTACCCAAATTCCTTGGCTGCTATCTGAATTGTAGCTTGACAAAGAGTGCTACTGCCAGTTTTATATTTGTTGCCGTGTGCTCTGCTTTCTGGTTTTCTAGTTGTCGTGCATCAACAATCACATAAGCTCTCAGTGGCGTGCTGCTGTTATAGTGCTGCTACTGTCCGTATGTTATTATATTAGTTTTACTGAGTATCTACAAGTTTTATCCGTGGAGTCTACTGCAATAATTGGATATTGGTGTGATTGCCGTGAGAATATTCCATTACAAGTAGTTCTCGTGTACTATTACTATGATGAATATAGATTGCATTTTGGATTCTGGTGCAACAAATCATATGAAGTATGATAGAAATTTGTTTCAGTCCATGAAAGATTTTAATACAAAGTGTGTGGCAACTACCAATGATACTACTGCTACTATTGTTGGAGCGCGAACAGTGTCTCTAACACCCTCTCTTCCGTTACATAATTGTTTATCGGTTCCGTCATTGTCCCATCACTTATTGTTTGTACCTCAAGTCACTGCATAATTGGATTGTGTTGTAGTAATGTATCCTTTATTTTGCTTGCTTCAGGGTATTCAGATAAAGGAGATCATTGGGTGTGGCACTAAGAGAGATGGGCTATATTATGTGGATGACTTGGTTCCTGGAAGAGCTAATTTGGTTCATCGGTCACGTAATAGTAATCTACAAAAGTTATTGTTATTGCATTGTCGTTCGGGGGCATGCATCATTTGGTTATTTGAAACATATATTACCTGATTTGTTCAGTGGTATTGAAGACTCAGAATTGAAATGTGATGTATGTATTTCAACCAAAAGTCATTGTGCTTCATTCCCTCCAAGTATGAATAGAAGATTTTTTTTTTTTCTTTTCCATTTGCACTAGCACACTTTGATGTGTGGGAGCCTTTCCCTTTTAGTACTACATCGGGAATTAGGTGGTTTTTTACTTTCATGGATGATTGCACTCGTATGACGTGATTGTATATGTTAAAAAATAAAAGCGAGGTTTGTGATGTGTTTCGTTTGTTTCAACAGATGGTTAAAACTGAGTATTCCACTGATATTAAATTTTTACATTCTAACAATGGTGGAGAGTACATAAATTCTAAGTTATATCGGTTTCTACAAGATCGTGGAATTATTCATCAAACTACATGTCTGCATACTCCACAACAAAATGGGGTTACTGAGAGAAAGAATTGTCATATCTTGGAAACTGCTCGTGCCTTGCTTATTGGTACATCTGTACCTAGATGTTTTTGGCCTAAAGTTGTTACCTATGCCGTGTATGTGATTAACCGTATGTCATCTCAGGTTGTAGAATTCCGTACACTTCTTCAAGTATTGATGGAACATGTTCCTGTAGTATCCACTAATACCCTTACTCCTCGTGTGTTTGGATGTGTAGCATATGTTCATATTCACAAGATTCATCATAGTAAAGTATCCAATAGAAAATTATGTGTCATGCAAGAACCTTGCACTGAACACCAAGCCTAGGTAAATAATATGGAAGCAATCCAAGCACCAACCCGAGTTGAGGAGACCTTGAAGGATCCTAAATGGGCTGGTACAATGGATGAAGAAATGATGGCACTACACAAGAATGATACATGGAAGGTAACTAAGCTACCTAAAGGCAAGAAACCAGTTAGGTGTATATGGGTCTTTACGATCAAGTACAAGGCAGACTGATTGGTAAACAAGTATAAAGCAAGGTTAGTAGCAAAAGGTTATACTCAAACTTATGGTGTTGATTATCAAGAAACATTTTCTCTAATAGCGAAGATGAATACAGTACAAGTTTTGATTTCTTTAGCTGCAAATTTGAATTGGCCACTGAAATAGTTTGATGTGAAAAATACTTTTCTTCATGGGCACTTGGAAAAAGAGGTATATATGGATTTTCCTCTGGGGTACAATGCCGGAGGGAAAACCGGAGTATGTAGGTTGCGAAAGTCACTTTACAGACTTAAGCAATCACCTCGTGCATGGTTTGGTAGATTTACTCAAGTTATGAGGAGGATTGGGTATTATCAAAGTCACTCAGATCATACGTTGTTAGTGAAGCGGAGAAGTGGTAAAGTGACGGCCTTAATTATTTATGTGGTGACATGATAATAACGGGTGATGATTCTGAAGAGATGATGAAGTTAGAACAAAACCTTGCAGCCAAGTTCGAGATGAAGAATTGGGAGATTTGAAATATTTTCTTGGCGTGGAAGTCGCTCAGTCATCTAGAGGTATTTTATTGTCTCAACGTAAATATGTTCTAGATTTATTAAAAAAAATTGGCATGTTGGGATGGAAACCAGTGAACACTCCTATTGTAGAGAAACATTATTTGGGGATTTATCCAAATCAAGAACCGATTGACAGAGGTAGATATCAAAGACTAATGGCGAGGCTGATTTATTTGTCTCACACTCATCTGGATATTGCTTATGTCTTAAGTGTGGTAAGTCAATTTATGCACTCGCCTAGTGTGGATCATATGGCGGTGGTAATGAGAATCTTGGCATATTTGAAGTCTGCCCCGGGTAAAGGAATTTTGTATGAATGTCATGGACATGTGAGGATTGAGGGATTTACTGATGCTGATTGGGCAGGTGATGTAACTGATAGAAGGTCTACATTTGGGTATTTTACATTTGTTGGAGGTAATTTGGTTATGTGGCGGAGCAAGAAGCAAAATGTGATATCATGGTCTTCTGCCGAAGCCAAGTATATGGGTATGGCACATGGTGTTTGTGAGATTCTTTGGCTACGAAAATTGCTTTGGAGTCTTGGTTTTAAATAGAAGGAGGCAATGAAGATGTATAGTGATAATAAGTCCGCTAGAGAAATTGTTGCGAATCCAGTACAGCATGACAGGACTAAGCATGTTAGGGTTAATAGACATTTTAAAGAAAAGCTGGAGAAGAAGATTGTCTCCACACCGTTTGTGAACTCAAAGGAACAACTTGCAAATATTCTTACTCATGCCGTGTGTATTAGGAGGTTCGATGACTCGCTTGTCAAGGATATTATGTACCTTTTATTCAGAATTGTGGAATACAGAAAAATTAAGCCGTAAAATTCTATTGTAAATTCATATAAAGTACTTTGCGGAGGAAAATTTTTGTCTCAAATTGTGATACATGATAGGTTGAATCCAATGTATTTATGAAACCCCCCATTTCAATTTAGTTTGGTTTATGTTAGGAAACATGAATATTTTGAACCAAAATCAAATTTTTGATTGTCATGTTACAATTTTTTTTTCCTCACCCAAAAAACTGAGTGGGGTTGTATTCCACCGCGCCCCCCTCCCCCTCCCAGGCCTTATGTAGCTTCGTACATGTTTTCAAGTGACCCTAGTGAATTCTATCAAAGCCCCCTGTCGAATAATTCCGACACATTATTGAGATATACTAATAGCACATTTTATCAAACACTTGGTTGGCACAAAATGATTCAGTACTAGACATTTGAAGGGTCTCTAGAAAACTTTAACAAGCTATTTCTCCATCCTCCGAAAGGGTCCTAGGACCACTCAGGTTCCTATATGGATCCGCCCCTCGCATAATTCAAATTACAAGTTGTAGGAGGCTCACACGCGCACATTACACATATAAGTACAAGTTGACTATAACGTACAAGGAAATCCCTAACAATAAGGAAATTATAATCCTACAATAGATACAAAATAGTTGACTCACCCCAATACCTAAAAGACCTTGACTAGATGTTTCTCTAACCTACGAAGGGTCCTAGGACCACTTGCCGGGGCTATCTCTGAGATTTCTAGGGCCCTATGCGAAATTTTTAAAAGGGCTTCTCAAGGCAATTTTCCAAATAATTGTAAGTGAAAGGTTTTAGGTTTGATTCTTGGCAAAGATGAATTTGAATCACATTATTGCTAGCCCATTATGAGGTTTAGCCCACTCCCCCACCCCCTTATTGTAGATAATATTGTTTGTTTAGAAAGAAAGAAAAAATGACTGTAAGTTCACAAATATCATTAAATAATAAGTAAAAATAACTACAAACATTACCTTCACTAAATAATCAAAAGCAATTCAATCTTAAACAACCAAACAAGAAAAAAAAAATTCAAAAAACAAACTTTATAGTTTCACTTTAATATATAGCATTATCATATAATAAGATTGAAAAAGAAAATAGTTTTTGGGACATTGTTATTGGCACTTCAAGTATCTCATTGTGCACTCCAAATTTTAATATTTACACACAAATATTAGATGGAAATTTTTCTTGAGGGCCCTATCAAATTTGGAGCCCTGTGTGATTGCAGCCATAAACGAAGCTACATAGGGGCAAGGAGGGGCAGCCGCCCTTCCCTCCATGAAAATCAAGCCCAGAAACGGTGGTTCCACCCCTCTAGTCCCTTCGAAAATGATGAAATTCTATTTGGTTTTTTTGGCCTTTTGGGTTTCCCTATGTGGGTTTTTTTTTCTTTTCAAAATACCCAGGCCAAAGAAAGGAGGAATGAAGATTTGCATTTTGCAACATCTAAAAATGGAGTTATGTTCAGGTTCTAACGAAGAAGAAGAGAGAGGAAGAAGAGAGACTTTCTCTCTCACCCATCCCACCCCACCCCAGTGTCATTTCAAAATGCCCCAATTTGTTTTGTTTTGTTTTTTTTTTTAACTATTGTACCCAATCAGTTTGCGCCACATAGCTTGCTAGCCACTTGTTTGACACAACCATCTCCAAATAAAATGTCAAATTATAAGAGTCAAATTATAATTGATGGCTGATGTGGCAATCTGAAGTGTTATGTCAAATTCTATACTTCTCCAACCAAATTGTCAAATATTATTTTATTATTTTATTATTTAAATAAAGCTTTAAATGGTTGTAGTTATTAAAAAATGCCGAATCAAAAATTTTATTGGTTGAAATGTTAGTGGAATGACGGACTCGCCATTAAAATGAATTTAAAAAGGGTGTGCTATCCACACACCCCATTTTACTTCTCACACACCCTTTTTAATTTCTGTCCATTGATTTTTTTTCAATCCATCCAGTCCGACTGCCGAAAACCAAAAAGGTGTGGAAGAAGTAAAAAGGGGTGTGTGGATATCACACCCCTTAAAAAAATAAATTTGACACTGATGTCAAATTTGCCTCCAAACCACAAAGCCTTCAAATCTAGTTAGCAAATAACACTTCTGTTGGAGAGACTTTTGATGTTAAATATGCATTGTGGCATTCCATCTAGAATTTTGACATCTCCTTTGGAGGATGCTCTTATTTCTTTTAAAATTCACTAAAAATTCATATGAACTAAAAAAAATTGTAAAGTATTACGAACTTGCAATCATTTGAATTTATCTCTTACCATCAAATACAAGAAAGGAATAAAAAAAAAATTGTCAATATTTTTATATATTATAGATTTTATAGTCAATGTTTTTAAATAGGCACTTACTTAAACGATATATAATAAACATCCAAATCCGCCTAGTCTTCCTAGGTCCTCACCTAAGCGTTAGGACATGTCCGCCACCTAACTAGCGCTTAGCATCTTTTAGAATATTGCTTATTATACAGTTATGCACTAGCACAAACAAGAAATAGTGCTTAAAACCTCGTTCAAATAATATTGTTGTTCAAATCCTCCTTCGAATATTTTGAGTAGTCCAAATCCTCCTGCGAATATTTTGGTGATTGCAAATTCTCCAGCAAATATTCCGAGTAATTCAACAATCTTCTTGCAAATCCTGGACTTAGACCTCGTATAGATGTCCACATTTTTTCTTAACCTTAAACCTTTTAAATTTCATCCTCCCTCCAACAATTCATAGCTTCGTCACTGATTGCAGCTTTTCCTCCATCACAAAGCCGCCTCTCCCACTCGGGTTCCTATGTGAATCCACCCTTGGTCACAAAATCCAAATTAAATATAAAATATTTGTCACTGAAACCTAACACGTGGAAATGAAGTTCTCAGCTATCCAGATGATTCAGCTAGACTATTATTGAATCCATCATCCTTGTATAAGTCCAATGAAACTAGCATTGAAGCTGAAGATGAAGATGGTCCCTCCAACTAGTGCTCGAAAAGCGACAGTTTTCTTTCACACTGGAAGACAATGTGACCCCATCAAACAAGGGCGTGGGCCGAACGTAGGTAGGGTTAAGGATGGGTTGCATGGGATTGCAATTTGCATGCATCGCACATTTTAACTGCTTTAATTGACATACAATTTCTGTGTATCTAAATTAAAGCCACTTCACCTTCACGTCACAGTGTAGTTGCAGCAACTAGCAAAGCTCTTATCCTACTTATTCTTTTGTTTCTTGATTTTTAATGGCCCCACTCCATTCCACTCAGTCAGACCTGCTGCCTACTCTCTTTTTAGTCCCATGGATTATATTTGCACAACCATTTGAACCCTCATTTTCATTTTTAAAGTGGCTACAAGGGAAGGCATTATATAATTTACATATGCTGTTTGGCAGCGGAATTTCAGATACGGAGAATCTTTCATCTTCCGCTTTATTTCTGGCATGTTATATATCTATTAGTTATTAAGATTGATTAGATTATATCCTTGTTCTTGTTATGACTAACACTAAATTAAAAATCAGAAAAGTACTAGTTATTGCAACAAAGATTTCTAATAAAATGTACAAACAAAATTGTTTTTTCTAGCACTACAACACAACTGGTTTTTTACGGCGCACAAAGTACACTGTAAACGGTTATTCACGGTGTGACCATCCAAAGAATAAAAGCCAATGTCGTAAAAGATGGTTTGTCAAATACGACGTACTCTAGTACTCATGAATTCAAAGCGTGCCTTGCGCACCTTAATTGGTCTTAGATCCAACTGCATCATCACTTTTCTCTTCCATACCTTTATTTTCCTCTTTCAACTCCTTGCCTTCCTATTCATCTTTCTCCATTCTCCCATTCTTCTTTCGTTCAAGACCCACTGTCCCACTTATCAAACCTTACCATTTCACTCCTTTGCACAAGGTTATAAAAAAAAACACCAGTAACAAAGGCATTACTATTGTTCGTGGAGATCTAGGGAGTACATGCACAGGAGACCATTGTAATGGGTGAAAAGCCCTGAATCCTAAGGCTGTGCCATTCAAGAAAAATGCCTCGGCCTTTTTTCAAAAGCTCAGGTGGAATTGGTTTTAAAAGTGTTTCTTTGTGAGTTCACGACACTAGTAGAAAAACATGTTTGCACGACGAAATCTTGCATGACGCAGCAAATTTCGTCGCGCAAAGTTTGTTTACGCGACGCCAAACACAAAATGTCACGCAAAGTAGCTTTGCGCAACGAAGGACGACCTCGCACAAAGCTGTTTTGCGCAACGTCGGCCTTTGTCGCGCAAAGTTTTGGCGCCAAACCAATAATGTTTTACCGCTTTTTTTCCAACTTTGCGCAACGCCTAGCTTCGTCGCACAAAGTCAACACGTAAATGTCACTTCTTATATTTCTTTCCTGTGTTCTAACACAAATCAAAAGCTCCATAGCTATCTTCCTCTCTTCCTCACATGCAGATCGACCTCCATAACCGCATGATCACACTCCGGTGATTCAAAACCTCTATGTTATTCTTCCATTTTTTATATATGATTGTATTGAAATTCTGGTTAATATTACCGAATATATTGAAAATTTTGATCTTTTTTTGTTTTTATCATGCATATATGATTGAGCCGCAGCTCAATCACTTTTCAATTATATATTCTATGTAATTATCACGTAGGTCAATCACTTTTCTAACAAAAATTTGAAAAGCACAATCATATTAGTGTCCTCAAGCAAATCAAAATTTCCACATGTGCAAATGTTTTAAATTGACGATCGAATTAGTTTATTGTATTCATATAGGTTTAAAGAGTATAGTTGTAAAAAAACCATCAAAATCAGAGTTAAAATAACCGTTAAATCATGATTTTTTCGTTTATAGCAGTCGAAAAGGTTTGTCCCGTTACAAAATCTATGAATGTTTATTTTTTACGATTTTTGGCGTATGCGATCTCGAAGCATATAAAAACAAGTTTGACAGTTGGATCATTGCAATTCGTTTCGTACAATGTGTATCCCATCAAAATGATAAATTCCCTAACACTTAGATTTTATTCATACTTTCATCAAGTATAACATAAGATTTTATGGTATCCATTTGTATAAATATTTTAAATTGACGATCGAATCAGTTCGTTGTATTCATATAGGATCAAGGAGTGTACCTGTAAAAAATCATCAAAATCGGAGTTAAAATAACCGTTAAATCGTGATTTTTGGTTTATAACTGTCGAAAAGTTTTATCCCATTACTTTATCTCTGAATGTTTGTTTCTTACGATTTTTGGTGTATGCGATTTCGAAGTATATACAAATAAGTTTGACGGTTGGATCGTTGAAACTAATTATGTATAATGTGTTTTCCATCAAGTTCAATGGTATATATATTTACTAAGTAGATTTTAATTTATTTATTTTGTACTCATAAGCAAAAGGCCAAAAAAAAAAAAACCTTGCGCGACATAGGTACAATTGCGTCGCGCAAAGCTGTTTTGGGCGACGTAGGTGACATCGCGCTAAGCTGTTTTGCACCACGCAATTGTACCTACGTCGCGCAAGGTTTGTTTTTTTTTTTCCTTTTGGTTTTCTTTTGTGGTTCTTGCATTGCCTTTTTCTTTTGTGGTATCCACTTATGTAAATATTTTGAATTGATGATCAACTAAGTTCATTGTATTCATATAAGGTCAAGGAGTGTAGCTGTAAAAAATTATCAAAATCGGAGTTAAAATAACCGTTAAATCGTGATTTTTCATTTAGAACCGTCGAAAAGTTTTGTCTCGTTACTTAATCTCTGAATGTTAGTTTTTTGCGATTTTTTGCGTATGCGATCTTAAAGTATATACAAACAAGTTTGACGGTTAGATCGTTGAAACTAATTTCGTATAATGTGTTTCCCATCAAGTTCAATGGTATATATATATATATATATATATATATAGTAGATTTTAATTTATTTATGTTGTACTCATGAGCAAAAGGGCAAAAAAAAAACCTTGCGCGACGTAGGTACAATTGCGTTGTGCAAAGCTGTTTTCCAATTTTTGGCGTATGCGGTCTCAAAGCAATATATTCAAACTAGTTTCGTACAATGCGTATCCCATCAAAACAATAGATTCAATAACAGTTGGAGTTTATTTATACTTTCATTAAGTATAACATAAGATTTTGTGGTATCCACTTGTGTAAATATTTTAAATTGACGATCGAATTAGTTCATTGTATTCGTATAGGTTTAAAGAGTGTAGCTGTAAAAAATCATCAAATCAGAGTTAAAATAACCGTTAAATCTTAATTTTTCGTTTAAAGCCATCGAAAAGGTTTGTCCCATTTCATAATCTCTGAATGTTTGTTTTTTTGCAATTTTTGGCGTATGCGATCTCGAAGCATATACAAACAAGTTTGACAGTTGTATCGTTCAAACTAGTTTCGTACAATGCGCATCCTATCAAAACAATAGATTCACTAACACTTGGAGTTTATTTGTACTTTCATTAAGTATAACATAAGATTTTGTGGTATTCACTTGTGTAAATATTTTAAATTGACGATCGAATTAGTTTATTGTATTCATATAAGATCAAGGAGTGTAGCTGTAACAACCCATCTCGGAATTTTTATTTCGACGTTATGAATTAACTATTATGCCCTTGAGTTCGGGCGAACGTTTATGCGAGAATTGTTAATTTTTGGGCCAATTACATAATTATTGAAGTTGTTGGGTACCAAAGAAAAGTTAGGAAATAATTTTGGTTTGGTGGTCTTGGTCCACCCTCTCTCTGTCTCTCTCACGTCCCTCAGACTCACTATCTCTCTCTACCTCACGAACTCCCTCTCTCTCTCGCCAAACCCACGGCATACACCAACCCATATCAAAAACTCAGTAGATCGATGAAACAAATTACGTATTCTTGATCGTGACGTCCATACGAACTCAACCATACCAATTTCAGGTAAGAACTACGACGATTTCACGTCCAAAATTCAAGTTTTGTAAATGGCACTATTCATCAACTTTTTCTACGTTGCGTTTTAGGAAAATCTGAAATCACAGCGACCGTCGTGAGGTCCCAAGGAGGCTCGCAGTGGTGCGTTGGAAGTGTTGGGACGTCGGGACCAAGTAGAACGGAGATGGCCGGACTCTTGGAGATTTCCCGACGAATTTCTCGTTAGTTTTCGAGGTTTTTGAAGGTATAGACTTGTAGTACTCTTAATTTAGAGCATGTAGGAAGAAAAATGGGACAAAATGGCTGAGAAACGTGCGTGACGTCGTGTAGGTCGCGTTGGTATATTTACATGTCATTTTTGGAGCTATGTACGAGAAGTTATTTCCGTTTTAGCGCGTAGGTGCTTAAATGACGTATTTTTAGTAATTTCTCATATAGGTGAAAGTATTTTGAGGACGAGTGTAGCCAGGCTAGACGCGGGGGCTACGATCCAGCTATTTATCTGTGAGTGGGCAGTATTATTTTTCGTATAACCTATATATACATAATGATTTTCCCAGAATCACATTTTAAATGCAAAGTACGTTTTTAAGCTATGCATATGACTTGATTTTGATGCATGAGTATTTAATTATACATTTCATGCATATGTTGGTGCCGAGGACGCCAGGTAAGTACCAGGTAGGTACATGCATAGTAGAGAACGAACAGAGATGAGATATGATGTGACATGATCAGATATCATGATTTGTTAGCTCATAGACTTGCACAGTTATAGTAGTGCTCCCGCCCAGAGAGGGGCACAGTCTTTCACGTGATGTTCACCTCCCACACCGTATGCTCGCCTTGGATCCAAGTTAGGTGCACAGTCTTGTCGTATAGACCACTTAGTTGTGGGTACGACATGTAGGTGACCCGTGTTTATTCGCACAGTCTTCACGTGATTGTAGCACTAGAGCATACTTACTTGATTATACATGATATGATGAGTAGACCACCAGATGTGGGATGGATACATGTGCAGAGTATATATGATTATGAGATAGAGATGTTATGAGCTATACTTACAGCCGAGGGCTGAGATAACATGCAGTAGAGATATGATTATTGAAATGCATAGTATGGCATTGTTTATGAGATTCTGATGGCATTGAATTGCATTGCACGGCATACATTGAGATACTTTGAAAACGTTTTATGCTGAGAAAGATTGAGATATATATGTACGTATTATTATCTGGGAATTATACAGGTTTTACGGAGAGGGGCTAGAATTTTGAGAAAAGAATGATTTTGAAAAGGATTTGTTTTTGCTTACCCACTCCCTTTGTTTTTCGCCCCTCCAGGTTCTAGATAGCTTGAATTCCGAGTTGGGCACATCGAGGATCCTTCGGCCTTTCTGACATATTTGACATATGTAGGGCACTGATGGTGTAAATAAACTCTTTTATTCATACTTGACTGCACTCAACCTAGTACGCTCTAAATATGTATAAGTATGGAATTATTTCTAGCACACATTCATTGTTAGGTTGCTAGATTTCGGTTTGAACTTATTCGTACTTCATTATCGATCTTCGCTTCCGCACAGTGCACATGGCTACGTCACACTCACGTGACGGCCAACATGCCCTACTTTCGGGTACGGGTGTGTCAGTAGCTGTAAAAAATCATCAAATTCGGAGTTAAAATAACCGTTAAATCGTGATTTTGTCGTTTATAGTCGTCGAAAAGGTTTGCCTCGTTACTTAATATCTGAATGTTTGTTTTTTACAATTTTTGGCATATCCAATCTCGAATCATACACAAACAAGTTTGACGGTTGAATTGTTGAAACTAGTTTCGTACAATGAGTTTCCTATCAAAACGATAAATTCACTAACACTTAGAGTTTATTTATACTTTCATTAAGTATAACATAATATTTTAAATTGAGGATCAAATTAGTTCATTGTATTCATATAGGATCCAAGAGTATAGCTGTAAAAAAAATCATCAAAATTAGAGTTAAAACTACTGTTAAATCGTGCTTTTTCGTTTATAACTGTCGAAAAGTTTTGTCCCGTTATTTAATCTCTAAATGTTTGTTTTTTGTAATTTTTGGCGTATGCGATCTTGAAGCATATACAAACAAGTTTGACGGTTGGATCTTTGAAACTAGTTTCGTACAATGCGTTTCCCATCAAGTTCAATGGTATATATATTTACTAAGTCGATTTTAATTTATTTATTTTGTACTTATAACACTTAAGAAATTGAATGATATATATGTAGAAAAAATTAATGTGGGGTTTATGTAAAAAAAAATTGAATTTGAAAGGAGTAAAGTCACATTTTCAGTAATTTTTATAATAAAAAAAATACTTTGCACGATGCCTTAATGTGGGCGTCACGCAAAAACACTTTGCGTGACGTACAATTGTATACCTACGTCGCGCCAGTTGTGATAATTTGGTGGTACAATAGTGAAAAATAGGCACTTTTTTTTTTCAATTTTCCAAGTTTGGCAACCTTGAACCCCATAGATCTATCTCTTTCCCGTAGACCTGCATCTCCTCTTTCTTTCCCGTAGACCTCTCTCTTCCATCTTGCTCATCTCTCCCTCTCTCTTTCCCGTAGATCTCTCTCTCCTCTTCGCAACCTTGAACCCAGACATGTCTTTCCTCTTCACAATCTCAAATCCAACCACCATCGCTACTTTGTCGTTTGTCTCTCTCCCTCTCGTTTTAAACGACGGGCAGCCACGCGAATCTCGAAGCTGACACGAATCAAGTCCCAAAATCAAGGTAAGGGTTTCTAATTTTTGATGGGTTTTTGTTATTTAGGGTTTAGGGTCAAATTGCATGTTGATTTCTGAGTACTTTGTCGAAATCTCTAGATAAAATTAGATATTGGTTCTGATTTGATAGGGTTTCGGATTTGTGAGGGTTTGAGGTTATGTGGTTGTGTTGATTTTGTTCAGTTGATAGGGTTTAAGGTTCTGATTTGATAGGGTTTTGGATTTGTGAGGATTTGTGAGGGTATGAATCCCAGAACTAACTTGAAAGAAATGAGTATGACTTGCAGGTACAATCTCTGGCCTAGCATGAACTCTACATTCCTCCATATCTCTTCTCTCGTCTCTCTTCTCTATTTTTGTATTTGTATTCTCTAATCTTTTATTTTAAATGCATACTTATAGATGTATAATACAAGTCTTCTACTTCTCACTGGAATAGGAATCCATATTTAGCACAGTAGAGATTCCCACTTTTCTAATCCCAATTCCCTAAAACCCTATTCAGGAAACCACATCTTCTTATACCATAAATATTCCATTTCATATTTCCAGAACTGGGTTTTAGCTATTTAATGATCTCTGTGGTGGGTTTTCTCGAAGAACCTTAAAAGCACGAATCCTTATTCTGTCCTCCCTATTACAAAATTTCACTACATGGGTTTTGTTGAGTCCCAGTTTTCCACATATGGGATTTGAATCCTTTGATCCATAATGGAAGCTCTTGCACTTTGAGCTTTAATACATGTAATATTTCTGATACTTGATTCATCCATTTAATTCCTACTTAACTATTGTTTTAGTAAAGAATGTTTCTTTGTTTACTTTATTAGTAGAAATTGAAATTGGATACCATAATCCGCTTGAAAACCTTGATCTTTGGGCATCTTAGTTCCCGGTTTTGTTGGTTCAGTTGATATCTGTATATATTTTCTATCAATCTGCTCTGAAATTCAACTATATTTTAGAACCCAGGTGATTTTTCACCCAAATATAGTGTTCAATTTCGATTTGACATTTATAATTTGCTTTAATCTATACCCAAATGTGTAGTTGTTGAATGTGCCAACCTAACACAGTAATTGTTTGCTTAGTTTCAATGTTGTAATGGTTTGCATACTAGTTTTTCGTGATTTCGCATTGAGTTCTTGATATTTGCTTACATTGCTTCATAGGTGTCTATGTCAATCTACTGTGGCATTCCTATCTATGTTTCGAAGTTGCAACTGTTGCGAGTTAGATATTAGTTAAAGTGTAAATAGTAGTTTATTGTCCCACATTGGTGAAGTACATATGTAATACCTAGTGTAACTCCTATATATACTCCACTTTGGAGATTAATGAATATATAAGAAATTCCCAAATATTATCATATATATTTTTGGTATTTACCATGTTTAGTTTAATATTGGTATTCACCATGTTTAGTTTAATATGGTATCAAAGCCAGGAGGCGGGCTCGTACTGCCACGTGATTGGGTGGGTCCCCGTTTGGCCCCGCGCGATGGGTGAGTCCCAACATGGCTCCACGTAGGCCAAAGATGCCACGTGTTTGGGTGGGTCCCCAATGGCCTCGCGTGATGGGTGAGTCCCCAATGGCTCCATGTGGTTGCCGATGTGGATTTTCACGTGTGACCCATAAAAATGGGGTCTCACGTGCGGGGGAGTGTTGGAACTCCTCTTGTCCCACATCGGACAGAGGGAAGAAGAAATAGCACTTTAAATAGAATTACCCCACTCTAATTAACACCGAGGCCTTTTGTGATAAAACCCCACACCTGAGGATTGTGCAGGTGGTTAAATGGGGACAGTATCGGTGTTGTTGGAGTGGGCCCTCGGCCCGTCGACCTGAAAATTTCCATATGGTATCAGAGCCAGGAGGCGGGCTCGTACTGCCACGTGATTGGGTGGGTCCCCGTTTGGCCCCGCGCGATGGGTGAGTCCCAACATGGCTCCACGTAGGCCAAAGATGCCACGTGTTTGGGTGGGTCCCTAATGGCCTCGCGTGATGGGTGAGTCCCCAATGGCTCCATGTGGTTGCCGATGTGGATTTTCACGTATGACCCATAAAAATGGGGTCTCACGTGCGGGGGAGTGTTGGAACTCCTCTTGTCCCACATCGGACAGAGGGAAGAAGAAATAGCACTTTAAATAAAATTACCCCACTCTAATTAACACCGAGTTAGAGACATAACCTATTGTGTTGCGTGATTCTGATCAGTCGGCTATGGATAGTGTCATTCCCAAAACTATTTCTACGGACGACAGATCAGATGTGCTCAATGAGTTGCCTGTGAGTATGTTTGACGAATTACCTTCTGATGACCGGTTGCCTGCTGCTGGTATGTCTAACGAGTTGCCTGATGATGGTTCGTCCATCGATGATTCTTCTAATAGTTTGGTACAAGATGACGACATACATGAGGTAAATTCTGACGATTCTTCAACTTATCAGTTGCCTCCACGAGTTAATCATGGAAAACCTAGAGTATAATATGAGCCTGATATGCATGCTAAAGCCAAATATCCTATCAATAACTATGTGTCTACTCATCGTTTGTCCAAACCATATGAATCTTACATATGTCAGCTATCTAGTGTATCAATTCCAACAAAATTGCAAGATGCTTTGTCTGACCCTAAGTGGGTTAATGCCATGAGAGTTGAGATGGAAGCTTTGGAAAAGAATTCTACTTGGGATTTGGTTCCTTTACCAAATGGGAAGAAAGCTGTTGGATATAGATGGGTGTTCACTATTAAGCACAAAGCAAATGGTTCTATTGACCGATATAAAGCCAGATTAGTTGCTAAGGGTTATACTCAAACCTATGGGGTGGATTATCAGGAGACTTTTGCTCCTGTTGCCAAACTTAATACTGTGCGTGTTCTTCTATCCTTAGCAGCAAATCAAGATTGGCCTCTGTTGCAGTTTGATGTTAAGAATGCTTTCCTTCATGGTGATCTTACGGAGGAAGTTTATATGGATCTCCCACCTGGTATCGGAACATCTCCTGGAAAAGGTGTCGTATGCAGGTTGCGAAAGGATTTGTATGGTTTGAAACAATCTCCTAGAACGTGGTTTGGGAGGTTTACAAGTTCAATGAAGAAGTTTGGGTATATCCAGAGTCATTCAGATCATACTTTGTTTCTAAAGCGACAAAATGGTAAGCTAACTGCATTGATTATTTATGTTGATGACATGATAGTGACTGGTGATGATCAGAAGGAGATACAACGCCTTCAAAAGTACCTAGCTACTGAATTTGAGATGAAAGAATTGGGTGAATTGAAGTATTTTCTTGGAATCGAGGTTGCACGGTCCAAGCATGGTATTTTTCTGTCTCAACGGAAGTATGTTCTTGATTTGTTGGCTGAAACAGGTATGTTAGATTGCAAACCTGTTGACACTCTGATTGAGCAGAATCATCGTCTGGGCTTATTTCCAGATCAAGTTCCTACTCATAAGGAACGGTATCAGAGGCTTGTGGGGAGATTAATTTATTTGTCTCACACTCGCCCTGACATTGCTTATGCAGTTAGTGTGGTAAGTCAGTTTATGCACTCACCTAGTGAAGCTCATATGGATGCAGTAACCCGTATTTTGAGGTACTTGAAGATGGCTCCTGGCAGAGGCTTGGTTTTCTCCAAGAATGGTCATTTGAATGTCGAAGGATATACGGATGCAGATTGGGCAGGTTCTATCACTGACCGGCGATCTACATCTGGATACTTTACGTTTGTGGGTGGTAATTTAGTTACTTGGAGAAGCAAGAAGCAAAAAGTGGTGGCTAGGTCAAGTGCAGAAGCTGAGTTTCGTGGTATGTCTCATGGTGTATGTGAGTTGTTATGGTTGGAAAAATTGTTGAGAGATCTTGGGTTTAAACCCAAGGGTGCTATGAACCTTCATTGTGATAACAAGGCTGCTATTGAGATTGCTCATAATCCAGTGCAACATGATCGAACAAAACATGTGGAGATTGATCGACATTTCATCAAGGAAAAATTGGATGCTGAAATTATTATGTTTCCGTTTGTGAGATCTGAAGATCAACTTGCTGATGTCCTTACTAAGGCTGTGTCTAATAGTGTGTTTTCCAACTCGCTTGACAAGTTGGGCATGCGTGACATCTTTGCACCAACTTGAGGGGGAGTGTTGCGTAACTCCTATATATACTCCACTTTGGAGATTAATGAATATATAAGAAATTCCCAAATATTATCATATATATTTTTGGTATTTACCATGTTTAGTTTAATATTGGTATTCACCATGTTTAGTTTAATAGCAACATGGTTGAACAATGGACCTGATTCAAACTTTTGCAGAAAGCGCTTTATGTATTTAACTTTTCCGAAGGCAGCAACAATTGAACTAAACTTCTGCTGCCTTTCAAATTTCTTTAATTCTAAAGGAGGTACTTTTCTATGATATGCTTGAAAATTTTGCCTCTGCACCCA